>JAZKJV010007214.1:0-483413 GCA_037367405.1 Ottelia alismoides
TTTTCGCCGAGCTTCGGTGTGCTCGGGGGACCCCTCGATTGTTTTTCTTTCTTCGCGGCTTTTTATGCGGCTTTTGTTTTTCACTGCCTTTTACGGTTTCTCGCGGTTTTTCTCGAGCCCCTAGCCTTAGGAATTTCTGTTTGGTTGTGATGTAACTAGTAGGATCCAAACACATAATATATCTGCTTGTGCCTATAGTTCGATAATTGGACCTACAAATAAAAGATTAATAAAAATAGTTGATTCGCTCCCTTCGAGCCTACGTGCCGTTGCCTGCCCTGCCAAGCGCTGCTCCTGAACCCGATTTGTCGGGAGGATGAGGGGTAGACCGAGAGCGGACCCTTTGGATCAGAGGCTGGTGATCAGCTAGACTGTTCTTTCGAGTAGAAATTGCTATCTAAGGACTCGGTTTTCCGCCTGCACCATTTAGGTAGTTTATTTTCTGTCTTTCATTTCTGCACGGATCATTTTGCATGTAGACTGCTGGAGTCAGGTACGCATTTCTTACTCTGCATGCATAATTGATTTCATCGCGCATCGGCTTTTTCGTCTTCTCCCCCTGTTTTGGACTTAATAACCAGGAGAACCAAAAAATTCGTTAGACGATTTTGTTTTTATTGAAAAATACCTAAAAAAACAATAAAATTTGAGACTGCTAACACTTTTGACCCTAAAAGACACCTCACTTAAAAATTTGTCTTGGGGAGAGCAACCCCCTCATTGTCTAGTTTGATTGTGCGAGAGAGTGACCCCGAACACTAGGTAGAGCCCCCCGATATTCTTCTCGACTGATTACCGGCTATTTTTGTACGGGACAGTCGGTTGGGAAAATATCGGGTAACCCAACAGGTCACGTAATCGCTCTGATATCCTGACTGATCACCAAAATAAAAATTAACAAGATAATTGACCGAGCCTTTATGGTCTTCAGCTCGCGTTGCGTTGGTGAATCGGGGGTTTGCTTGTGATCATAGTTGTTTCCAGATCTCATCCGCACTACTCACCACATCAAGATGATGGCCAGACGATCTCTTAGGCAGCCTCTGGCTGCACCGCTTTCGGGCGCGTCTACCCGCTCATCTAGGTTGATTCGCGAGAGCCGAGACCCGCTATCCGAACCCGAGTACGACTCCACCCTGTTCCCCCTCGACCCCCTTCTTCTGAGACCGAGATACCAGTGCCAGATGAGAGACAGACAGATTTATCATCACCCGAGTTTGGATGTTTTGATTTTGCAGAGACTATGGCCGGCAGTAGTGAGGAGCGCACCACCGGTCCCTAGGGTAGAGAGACATTCATTATGGACTAGGGTGTGATCAACTCCACCCTGATCGCCTCCCTCGAGACAGTACAACAACAGCTGAGGGATCAGGGAGCGTTCATGATAGAGATGAGGAGAGAGATGGAGCAGTTGAGAGCCGCTCGCGACCAGCGCGAGCCCGGAGATGGGACGAGGATACCCGATGCAGCAGCAGTCGCAGCAGCCGCAGCAGCAGCCGCCGCAGCCGCGGCAGGAGCAGAGCCACCGAGACCGATGCGGGAGTTATACAACCCCGGATCGACACTGATGCATCACTGGGTTGTTCTACCAGCTATCGTGGGGGACTTCAAGTTCCCCCAAACACTTTGCAGCTCCTCCCCCGTTTCCATGGGCTCGCCACAGAGGAGTCCCATCTCCACCTCCAGGAGTTTCTGATGATCTACAGCACAATCCACGACCGTCAGGTGGACCAGGACACCATACAGATGATTGCCTTCCCCTTCTCCTTAGCAGACAGAGCATTCACCTGGCTGAAACATCTGGGGAAGTTTGTCTACACTTGGGAGCAGCTCTGCACCGAGTACTTGCACAAGTACTACCCACTCGGGCGGACGAATGCCGCTAGAGCCCTGATCAACAACTTTTCCATGCTCCCCAACGAGCAGTTTCACAAGGCATGGGAGAGGTTTCGAGAGCTGACCGACCGATGCCCGCACCACGACATTTCCAAGCCGAACCTTGTACAGAGCTTTTTCAGCGGGCTGACACCAGAGCTTCAGGGCTTGGTGAACGCTTCTTGTGGCGGGTCTTACTTCGCCAAGGATCACGATCAGGTCTGGGCCATCTATGAGGAGATGGATGAGAACTATATGGTGATGTTCCAGACCCGATTGTACACTCAGGGAAGACCCCAGCAGCCACAGACCGTGCAGTACCAGAGGATAGTACGGGTCGACGTCGGTCCATCCAGTTCGTCTGCGGCAGCAGCACAGGCAGAGAGTACAAGCCACAGACATGGGGATCATCAGCGAGAAGCTGGACCGGATGGAGCTTATCGAGACGAAGCAGTGCCAGGGCATCACGCAGATGGAGCAGATGGCACAGACTCTGAGTGACATGAAGACACAGCTCATGTGTCTCCAGGAGGCACAGACGGCTCCCCAACCCCGTCTTCAGTCACGAGGTGATCCCAGCAGCAGCAGCAGCAGCTCGTCCCAGCACTGCAGCACCCACCAGCAGCCTAGACAGATCCATCTTGTACAGGCGGAGCCGTACCAGCAGCCGCAACTTACCTACCAGGCACCACCATCTACTGACACTCAGATGGTGGTATACCAGCCGGATCAGCCTCTGGCAGTGCTCCCGCCACCCCAGTACGATGCAGAGCCGTTGATGGATGTCAACGTGATTTGGTATGACCGCCCCCAGCCCGGTATCCGATGAGACCATCCCGGATTCCGTTGGGGGACTGGAGGTACCCAGCCCCAGCAGCAGCCGTCAGGATAGGGTGGCCAGTACATCCATCATAGAGATCACCACCAGCAGCAGCAGCCCCCAGTGTACCCACAGCAGCAGCAGCAGTCTTCGCAGTATGGTCCTCATCCCTATCAGCAGGGACAGTCTTGGAGGCGTGATCAGCCTCACCAGCAGCAGCATCAACCACATTCTTACCCCTCTCAGCCACAACACCAGTTCCAGCAGCCTCACTACCAGAGAGGCTACCCGTCGGGCTCTCATGGGCCACCCTACGAGAGCCCCGCCTTGGATGATATAGCCCACCTTCTCACAGATCAGTAGGCTACCTTTGGACGGGATATGGATGAGTTCTGCCAGGAGATGCGGGACATCATGAGAGGGAAGGCCGCCATCCCTTCCCAGATAGAGCCTAACCCCAACAACCTGAAGAGGAAATCTGAGCATGTAGCTTGTACTGAGTATCCACTCCTAGTGATGCATTTGGTGATATGTCTGCGTATCTTTTGATACTGATTTTGTCACACTTAGGAGCGGTAGGATGCCAGCAGGCAGCGCCTCGTCTGAGCGACACCATGAGGATACACCCAGAGCACCCGACGAGAAGGAGGAGAGCGGTACTGAGGCCGCTAGAGATGATGACGGTGGTACTGATGCCACCACGGATGGTGATCCCACCGGCAGTGCTGAGGCTGCCGTTTCACCAGTTGGAGGAGGTGGTACTGATGCCACCCATGATGCCGAGCCAGAGCGCGGTACTGAGGCCGCGAGTCTTCCAACCGATGGTGGTACTGAGGCCACCCATGCTTCCTCTGAGAGACCTGTTATTTTTCCTGTTACTGATGTATCTCGGAACACTTTTGTGAATAAAGGAAAGGGTTTGTTTTCTTCTGGTCCCATTGTGGTGCATGATGTATGTGTGGATCCGGCCGTCGAGCCGTCTAGACCCTTTCCTACTCCTTCATATGAGAAGGACCCTGTGATCCCCTTCCCTAGAGTCCTTCAGATGGGGAAGGTGAAGAAAAAAGAAAATAAAAAAAGGCAGCAGGAAGAGTTCAGCCAGCAGATGATAGATCGTTTCCATATTCAGCTGACTCTTCAGGAGGCTTTGCAGCACATCCCTCTTCTCCAGCGTTCACTGAGAGACAGGACCACAATCAGGAGAAAGAGGAGGAACCACCACTCAGAGATCTATGTGCTGACCAGAGCCACTTGTTTCGCGATCCAAAACCGTCTGCCGGCCAAGAGGCCAGATTCCGGAGCCCCTTATGTCAGATGCCACATCAGAGAGCAGAGGTTCGACCGTACTCTATTAGACAACGGATTGTCGATCAACCTACTTCCAGCAGCCCTTCTCGACCGCTTCGAGTTGGGCACTCTTCGACAGAGCAGGACAGTCCTTCAGTTTGCTGATCGATCTGTCAAGAGGCCGAAGGGGTTGTTGCGAGACGTTGTCGTCACGATTCAGGGCCTGCAATTCCCCATGGGCTTCGTATTATTATACATGGAGATCCCTGAGTCCGTGACCAATACCCCCGTCATTCTCGGTCGTCCGTTCTTGGCCACAGCCAAGGCAGTGACTGACCATGATAGCGGGAAGGTATACTTTCGCGTCGACGGTGAAAGTGTACAAATAGAGACGGTCGAGGACAGCCGAGCCAGAGACAGAGCATTCTCAGAGACAACTTCAGACACAGAGCAGCTGACAGATGCAGGGCCAGACATTCACCAGAACTGTGACTTTGTGATCACAAACGATGAGGCAGTTTGGGCAGACCCAGCAGCACATGCCGTCCTCTCACTTTCAGATTCCGCTGATGTAGAGACGATAGCAGAGGAGAGCTTGGAGAGCACATTCCTGGTTCAGGATACTTTTGAGGCAGCAGAGCCGGTTCTCGACCGCGAGACTGATTCTTGTGATGATGGTGGTACTGATGCCACCTTGGATGACACAGATCCCTCGGAGTCAGATTCTGACTGGGCAGATTGTGATGATTATATGCCAGACCTGACTTCCACTGAGCTCGCAGCGAGAGAGGAGGTAGATGCCGCACAGAGCAGAGACAGTCCATCATGACAGCCTTCTCCAATTTCTGAGAGTGACAGAGAGTTTCAGTTCTCCCATGCAGATTTGGCAGCGTTCACGCAGACTTTTCAGAGGCCAGATCCACCGGCACCCAGTTGTCCAGAGCTGAAGCCGCTTCCTGCATCGCTGAAGTATAGGTTCCTTGCGGGTGAGCATGAGATGTACCCAGTCATTATCTCCGTCGATTTGACTGGAGAGCAAGAATCCCGTCTGATGGGGGTTCTTGAAAAGAACCGCAAGGCGATAGGATGGAGCGTAGCAGATCTCCAGGGGATAAGTCCGGCCCTGTGCTCCCACCATATCTATCTCGAGGATGAGGCGAAGCCGTCGCGTGAGTTCCAGCGGCAGCTGAACCCAAATCTGAGAGAGGTTGTCATGAAGGAGATTTCGAAATGGTGGAGCGCCGATTTTATCTACCCCATCTCCGACTCCAAGTGGGTCAGCCCTTTGCATGTGGTGCCCAAGAAGACGGGCATCACTACAGTAGTCAGCGAGTCGGGAGAGGAGATTGCTACACGGGTACCCACTTCTTGGCGGGTCTGCGTTGACTACAGGAGACTCAACCAGGCCACCAAGAAGGATCATTTCCCCTGCCCTTTATAGATCAGATCATTGAGAGACTGGCAGGGAAGAGCCACTACTGTTTTTTTGGATGGGTACTCGGGCTACAACCAGGTGGCCATCGCTCTCAAGGACCAGGACAAGACCACCTTTACCTGTCCCTTCAGCACATACGCCTTCCGACGCATGCCATTTGGGCTATGCAATGCCCCTGCAACTTTTCACAGTTGCATGCTGTCGATCTTTTCAGACATGGTAGGGGAGTGCTTGGAGGTCTTCATGGATGATTTCTCGGTTTACGGTGACGGATTTGACTCTTGTCCTGACTGCCTAGACCGAGTACTTCAGCGATGTATAGAGGTCCACCTTGTGCTATCTTGGGAGAAGAGTCACTTCATGGTGACTCAAGGGATGGTGCTTGGCCACATCATCTCCAACAGGGGCATGGAGGCTGATCCGGCCAAGGTAGATGTCATTAGAAAACTCGCACCGCCGTCCAATTTGCGGCAGTTAAGGTCTTTCCTGGGGCACGTCGGTTTCTACCAACGATTCATTCATGATTTCAGTAGGATTGCTCGACCGTTGACTGACCTGCTGACGAAAGACACTGAGTTCCTTGTCGATGACAAGTGTCTTTCGTCGTTCGAGACTCTCAAGCAATGTGTTGTCGAGGCTCTTGTTCTCCAGCCACCTGATTGGTCTCTCCCATTCAAGATCATGATGGATGCCTCCGATTTTGCCGTGGGGGCCGTGTTGGGACAGAGGAGGGATGGAGTTCCATTTGCTATCCACTACGCTAGCCGCACATTGGATTCTGTGCAGCGGAACTACACAGTCAGAGAGAAGGAGATGCTAGCTGTAGTTTTCGCCCTAGATAAGTTCAGATCATACATTATTGGATCTAGAGTGACCCTGTTTACTGATCATACCGCCATCAGGTACCTCATGGCAAAGAAGGATGCCAAGGCCAGACTGACTAGATGGATCCTTCTACTCCAGGAGTTCGACATTGAGATCAAGGATAAGCCTGGAGTCAAGAATGTGGTGGCGGATCATATCTCCCGATTAGAGCATCTTGAGGATTCTGAGCATACTGACCCTATTTGTGAGACCTTCCCAGATGAGGCGATCCTTGCTATCGCCTCTCTCCCATGGTATGCCAATATTGTGAACTTTCTTGTTTCTAAGAAAGTTCCACAAGGTTGGCCCAGACAGAGGCTTGAGACCTTCCTCGCGAAGGCCAAGTCCTACCATTGGGAGAATCCCATCCTTTACCATGAAGGAGGGATAGCGTCTGGCGTAGGTGCATTCCTCAGGAGGAGCACCATAGCGTCCTCACTTACTGCCACAAGCTTGAGGCAGGAGGACATCACTCTGGGAGGAGAACGGCACAGAAAGTGCTCCAATACGGCTTGTGGTGGCCTACCCTCTTCAAGGACTCTGATGAGTTTGTGAAGAGGTGTACTGACTGTCAGAGGATGGGTACTTGTGGACAGCGTGATATGATGCTGATGTAGCCCATTCACTTCTGTGAGGTTTTTGACGCACGAGGCATCGATTTCATGGGTCCATTCCCTAAGAGTCTGGGATTTGAGTACATTCTGTTGGCCTTTGATTATGTGAGTCGTTGGGTTGAGGCTATCCCCGCCCGAACCGCTGATGCCAGGACAGTTTGTAGATTTTTGAGGAAGCACATCATTACGCGGTTCGGGGTACCTCGAGTGTTGATTTCTGATGGGGGGTCTCATTTCATCAACTACCAGGTGAAGGCCCTTGCTGGCGAGTTCGTCATAGACCATCGAGTTGCCACTCCATACCATCCTCAGACGAATGGTCTAGCCGAGGTGTCGAATAGGGAGATCAAGACTATTTTGCAGAAAGTCGTCCGCCCTGACCGAAAGGATTGGTCACAGCTTTTGGACTCGGTCTTGTGGGCATATAGGACGTCTTTCAAGATACCTTTGAGCACATCTCCCTTTCGCCTCGTATATGGCAAGCCGTGCCATTTACCTGTTGAGCTGAGACACATGTCACTTTGGGCAGTCACGGATATTCTTATGGATCCAGATAGTGTAGGAGACCAGAGGAGGGCAGAGTTAGTAGCCTTGGAGGAGCTTAGAGACACCGCCTTCTCAAACAGCCTACAGTACAAGGAAAGAGTGAAGGAGTGGCATGATTCTCACATCAGCCACAAGCATTTTGAGCCTGGACAGAGAGTATGGCTGTTTGATGCAAGGCTTCGTCTATTTCCAGGGAAGCTATAGAGCAAATTGAAGGGCCCATATCTAGTGAGAAAGGTACACGACAACGGTAGCATTGACATATCCGAGTTGTCTTCTGAGAGTACCTTTCGAGTGAACGGCCAGCGGCTCAAGCCATTTCTAGATCATGAGCCGCGGGTCGTTGATGTTGTCCCTATTCACTTTGCGTGAGATGTGGTCTCTTGACTCACATCTGTTGCATTTCACGCCTGATTATCATTGTTCTTCCGACCTGTATAGATCCAGATGTCCATATCATTCCATTCTTTAGTCCCACATCCCGTTTGTCATCTTTGATTATGCTATACTTAGGGTGTATTTTACCCTAAGTATAGGGGGGATTTGGGACCTTTGGGTATTTCTTTTGACTCTTTTTACCCCTGTTTTGCTGCCTATACTTAGGGATATGTCACCTTAATTATAGGGGGGGTAGACCCTGTACATTCTTTACTCGGTGTTCCCTTTGTGTACAACCTGCTATACTTAGGATTGTTTGATCCTAAGTATAGGGGGAAGAGCCGAGACCCTCTTGATTTTCTATTCATTCATTCGTTTTTGTAATTAGCCTTCCTTTTCGCTTCCCTACACTAAGCACGAGTTATGTCTTCTTCATCGCTCTTGACTCTGAGGACATCGTTCGAGCTAAGTATAGGGGCGTGTGTATACATTCCATATATACTTTAGCCATAACTCGTACTTTGTGTGAGTGTGTAAATAAATAAAATGGCTAAAAGCCCAAAATCCGTAAAAATTAAAAATTTTCCCTGTAAATAATCATTCTTTTATTTGCACATACATAGCTATTGTACAAAGTTATTTTTGTAAAATTGTTTTCAAAAACTTTTTGTGTAATGTTTGTGTAAATATTTTCATATCAAAATTATGTATATAGTACAAAATTTTTCCAAAATGTTTTGAAAATCAAAAGTTTGCAAAAATCTTGTGTAAATCTATGTAAATACTTTGCAAAACTTGCATTCATGCATTCATCCATTCATGATTTCAAAACATTTTTCAAAAATTTTTGCATGTGTGTAAATATTGTGTAAATAGCATCTTTGTATATATGTATATAGTTTTTCCTGGATTATAGTTGACATTTAAACTAGCTTGGAATTAAATTGGGAAATGGAGCTTGATTAAGATCTTAATCCACATAATTTTAAGAGGAACCTTATAGGGCTTAGGCTTAAGGCTTTTCAGGTCCATGGTGACTTAATTCTTTGAGTCCACTAGGCTATGATCACATGTCATCTCAATGAGCCTAAGTAGAGCACTTAACAACACACGCATGACTCATATAGACAATAACTTTACTTGGACCAGCACTTTGCACCGAGCTCTCTACGGATGAGGTGGTAAGGAGGCAGTCTTCCTTGACTTGGGGTAGCATATGAGGGTAGTAAGTCTAGGCGGAACCTCTCTTCTTCTTATAGTGAAGGAAGTGCGTCTCAACATGGTCTGGTTGCCATGAGGTCTAATGACAGGAGTTGTGGGTTGCAATAACGCTTCAAAAGAGGGATATTCTACTGGCTCAAGAGGAAAAACTCCTTGTATATATGCTGCACATGTATATGTTGTACATATGCACTTGAAAAAAATGCAAAAAGAAAATAACTCCAAAAAAGTGGCGGGTCTGATAGAAAATGATAATCCCACCGGAGTATGTATATAGTGCAATAAGCAAAGCTTGAGATTCATGTCCCACCTTATGTAGCTTGCAGCAGGGAGACTTAGCTACACTGGTTGAGCTCTCAAGGATACATGGCTACACTGGCCATGGTCCATTCTCTTCTTCCCCCTCTTCTTGAGCCGGTTGAACTTGAACTTAGAAGGGAATACCCCGCTCCTCGAGGAAAGAGTGTCCAGATTGAGGTCATAGAGTTACCTTGTTGGGGAGGGTTGTCAAGTTGCCACTTCTGAGGTGGGGAGCTTACACTTCACATTCACAGTACAAGGAAAGATTCATGGTCTTCAGGGTTTGTGTATGGTGACTTGTTCTGATCTGGATTGTTAAGGAGTCCTGATTATAGATTAGTGGAACTTAGAGGCTGTTGAGTTTTAAACTTAAGTCCAAATAAGGTTCTGACACATTAATAATCCAAAGATCTGATCGAGCTCCATATCTTAATTTAATGAAAGCAAGTTTAATAATCAACCTTGATCCATGTATATTCTCCCCTTTTTCTTTTTTTTTTCTTTTCCACTTCTTTTTCAAATAAGTGTTTGCTAAGGGACTAGCAAAGTTAAGTATAGGGGGTGATGAATACTCATTCATCACTCTTTATTCTTATATTTTAGCTACAAAAACCTTTGCAAATACATGTAGATATCTGTAAATACAAATAATTACCAAAAAGCATGCATTGTGTAAAATTAAATAATTAGCATGTTTTTGTGCAAAAATAAAAGAATAAAGAAATACAAGAAAAAGATGGAAATATTTAGAATAAATATTGAGCAACCTAATCCCAAGGGAGGGCTCAGCATGGGCCTCACCGCATAAAAGCCCAAGTAGAGAGAGATAAGGAAGCTCATGTATGTAAATGTACTTGTAAATATAATAAAAATATTTTCCTCTAAAAATAAAATAAAAATGGGTTTGTATATATGTGTAAATATTTGTAAATACAAAATCAAAATAAAAATAGAAAAATTAAAAAGAAAATAAAAATAATCTTCCTTGTACATATTCACCATGTACATAAGACCACACATATATTTATTTTACCTTGTAAATAAATAGATCAAAATCCCATAAAACTTGTATATATTCTATATTTCATGTTATAAAGAAAAAAAATAAAAACCATAAAAACAAAAATTAAATAAAAATAACAAAAATAAAAACCAAAAGAAACATTATATATATACCATGTATATAAATGTATATACCTATTTATTTTATTCTTGTAAATAAATAATAAAAATAAAATAAAAATACATTTTTAATCCTAATTTTATGCTATAAATAAATAAAATATAAAATGGGAATAAAAATGTACAAAAATAATTAATTAAAAATCAAAAATTAAAAATCAATATTGTATATATACCTATATATAGCACTATATTGTAAATACCTTTTTTTTATTTCAAAAAAATAACTAAAATCATAAAAAATAGCTTAAAATAAAAGAAACACTTTTCATGTTTTGAGTTTTTAATAATTCAACCATTTTCTATTTTAATTTGAATTTCCAAATCATTTACATGTGGCCTCTTCTGACTGGTCCACGGGGGATGTTGACCTCCCGGTCAACTCCCCCCTTGGACCACTGCCCACGGGTCATGCACGCCCGACCCAACTTCACGGATTTATTGCGTCATGACTTGATCGCCAAATTGCAAAACCTCGAGCTCCGATCATCCCTCCTGCATCCGAGATCCATGCCGTCATATCCGCGCTTCGCGGAACCCTGCCCGACCTTCTCTTCTCGGACATGCACTCGTATAAAGCATCAAATCCGCCTCCATTTTCACGCATCTTTGGCTCAGCTCATTCCGCCCTAGGACCTCCATAGCCACCGCCTGAGTGACAGCTCGCGTTTGGCTGTGTTGCAGCGAGGAGGGAGCGACCAGACCATTGATCTGGCGACTTTGCGCCGCCGTGCGCCGCCCAGACGTGGTGCTCGAGCCTCGGGCATCGACGGCCCTCGAGGCTAGGACCTAGAGCTGCACCGGCTCATTCCTAGTCGACCTCGTCCATCAGGTACCTCTAGTTCTTCTTCTCCTTAGCTAATTTTGATTTTTGCCCAAATCGACCCATCGCCGACGACCCTCGATTCCGACCACCCTCGTCCACGTTTCGATCATCGGATTTGACCACCATCTTCGCGCTTCTCCCACGCACCTTCTCTGCCCAACCATTCAACCCAGTTCACAAAGGAACTGGGATTGGGGCTCCATCGCCGTCGCTTCGTTGGAGCCCCCTCACCTCGACGCACCGTTCACCTCCACCACCTCTAACCGGGTCGAGGCACTTTGCCCTCGACCCAGGAGTCTGTTGCATTGCTTTGCAGGTCAATCCAAGCCCATCTGAGGGCTCGGACAGTCAAGAGCAGCAGCTCCAGCTCCGCCGTGGTCGCTGGACCACCTCCGACGCCTCCAGCTTCATCGGAGGCTCTCTTTCGACGCGGGAGGCCCATGCGTTTCTTCTCCGATCATCAGTGGCCTCCGAGGAGCTTCCCAGCGCGCACACGAGCCCTGCGAAACTCGTCGGCCACGAGTTCTTGGAGCATCCTCCCCGACCGTCCATCCAGCCCTCCAGCTCCAGATTCACATCGAGCCATCCATTTGAGGAGCAGCACCGGCCGTTCGATCATCAGAGGTGGACCAGGACCGTCAGATCAGTGAGGTTTAGCCACAGTGCACCGGAGACGTTCGATCATCCACGTGGCTAAGCCTCGACCGTCAGATCCGTGCCGAGGGTTCCTTTGTTGTGCGCCGCACCTTCTCCACCGTTCGATTCGCTACGTGGCGCGCATCCAGCCCTCTGCTTAATAAAGGGTAAATATCCCTTTGGCCCCTAGCCTTTTAGTTGTTAATATTTAGCCCTGTAAATATTTTAGAACTTTTATTTTAGTTTGGTAAATTGCACTGAGGACCTTGTCATTTCCTTTATTCGCACTTATACCCCTGTACGTTGTGGGACACGTGCTTCGACACGTGATTTCTTGGGATAATTGCATGTATGGGCCTGAAGTTTTAAGGTGTTCATGAATGAAAATATATTTTTAGTATTTGCAGAAATGCCCCTGTGAGTGTTTTAATTGTGCACGTGCCAAATATCATGGGTATTTTATACTTTCGCCCCTGGACTTTTAGTACGGGTTACTACTTAGTCCAGGGACTTAAGTTTTATTGCAAAACGGTCCCTGAGTGCCCAGGTCACGCACTTGGCGTGTGAGTTCTTGGAGAATTTGCACCGGACCCCCTGGATTCCTGTGCTTGTTATTTCTAGGCCCTCTGTGTATATTTTTATGACAAATAGGTCCCTGTGTCTGTGGGTTTGTATTTGTTGTAAATAAAATACCAAATATCATCCAAATTACGTGAAAATTTGACACGTGGCTCCTGCCACTGTGTAGAATTTTCACTAAAATTTGAGAAATGTTTGGAGCCCATTTATTATTTCTAAAAATTCAAAAACACACATTTTTCTTACTGTCCAGTCCTAAAACTCACAAAAAAATATTAAAACAACTTTAAAAATTACAAAAAAAATCAAATATTGTTTGTTTTGTTGTGTTTGATTTTCTGACCAATTTTGGTCATTTTTAGATTTATAAAAATTATAAAAATTGAAAACATTGAAAACCCCATAAAAATTCTAGTAAATAATAGAAAAATCAAAAATTAATAAATCCAATTTCTAATTTTCCTTGTATTTTACACTTTACAGGAAAATTACCTTCAGACTTTGATAGGACCATTCTCTATTTTATTTTTGCCCTCCAAGTCTGACTGGACAGTGTCTTTGATTTTCAGCCTTGTTTTATTTTTATAAAATTCCATAAAAATCAGAAACCCCCAAAAATTAACCAAAAACATAGAAAAATATAAAAAACATAAAACATTTTTGTTTGAATTTTTGGGTGAATTTTGAGTAGTTAAATAATTATGTGAATTTGAGTGTTTTATTATTTTCTTATTTTCTTAATTAGTTTAAAAATCTAAAAAATAAAAAAATATTAAAAATCTACCAAAAATATTTGTCTTTTATTTTTCATTATTTCTGACTACTTCGTAGGCTGCGAGGCCATCATGTGCTCCTTGAGTTCGACCCTGGTCCCTATACCAGGTTAATCCATTAGCGAGACCACTACTTTGAGTTTTATCGTGTGTTGATCTATTTGGTGGTCTAATATTTTCTCGTTGAGCCAGCCGAGCGACTGAGGTCGTAACGACCGCTTTTTGATATATCCTACCTCGGTTGCTTTGTCGGATTTTGAGCTCATCAACCACCAAGCGTCTGCTTCCTATTTGCCACAACGTCCCTCTCCTCCAACACCTTATAAGATTTTCATTGTTTAATATAAAATTATATATTAGAAATGAGTATAGTAAGATAATATTTATCTATATATACCTGCTTCCAGATTGTTTTATCAAATGGTGGTTGCTTTCCAGTTGGATCGACACCCCATTTTCTGCAGATAGTGCCAGATAACGATCCTGAAATACCAAGTTTAATATATATAAATTAGTTATAATATATCATTTAATTACAAATAAATTGATAGACTTATCAACATTTCTCCTGCTTCAGGAGTGGACCATTGCGACTGTCCTTCTCTCCCACTCATGTGGGACCTCGACCACCACTCTTGAAAAGAGGGTTCCCTTTCCAACCTGGCTGCCTGAAATTTTTTTTAAGATGTTATAACAACATTACATTATATTAAAGTAGATCTCCAAAAATTAATTTTAAATCGTAATACCATCTCTGCTCTAATCTGATTGTGGCTTTTAGAGCCACTTGTCGACTTAATCCTTTGTTTCTGGCGGTTTGTCCTTCCCGCCATAGATCTTCTTCCAAACTCATCATCCGCAAGGAATGCACCACAGAAATCCGCCCATCTGCAAGGATTATGTTACGATTATTGATTATTTTAAAAAGTTTATTATAAATTATTTAACAAGTACAATACCTATCCTCCATACACCATGTTGGCTGGAACCTCTTCATCTCCTCAAAATTCATCTCCTCGCATCCCGTCTTCACATGCGAGTCTCTCCTTGCCTTGAAAAATGTATCGCTCATTCTCTTTTCTGCCAAATGAATGAAGGCTATACGATAAGCCTCCTTCCCCAGACCAGAGCCAAGGCGAAACCTACTCTGAAAATTACAACAAATTATAAGATAGAAAAAACTTGATAAAAAATTCTGTATCACTTCTTAGAAATTTTTCTTACCATAAACATGTCAAACAGTCTCTCCTGTTCTGCAGCAGGGATGCGACACCATCTAAATTACATGGAAGTCAAGTGTGTCTTTATTATGTTGGTTATCTCCTTTGCCACCCTGTTGCTATTCACAAAATCCCTACATTTGCTAGAAATTTTAATTATGATACAATCTATAAATATTTGGAAACTTTTTAATGATGAAATCTATAAAAATTTTACCTCCCATCCGCCGTAACCTCCAACAAAGGGTAGGACGCCGACGTCTATCCAACTGCAGTAGGTAAAGGCACGGAGGTGCTCGGACGTCCAGAAGAAGGAGAGTCATAACCCATCGATGTCCGTGCTGGTATGAGGACCTATCCTGTAGGAGCTGCTGAGGTAGATGGCTCTCCATAGCCTCCTACGTAAAAGGGTGGTGGAGGATAACCAAGAGACTCGTAATAGGCTATCACCCGGCAGATCTCGTCGGACTGTGAATTAAGAACAACATTCGGGGTGGGCTGCCTACTGGACGAAGGTGTGTCTGAGGAAGATGGACGATTAGATCTATGTGATCCATACGCCCCGCCACGTCCAAACCCTGCCATGACTGTAATAATGATGTAATAGTTAATTACATATTTATTACTTAAGATTTTAACTAATTTGATTATAATTGTTTAATAAAACTTACAACTAATCTTCATCATTTATTTCAGTGGGATTAAAGGATATTTCTTCATTTTCTGAGTTTTTTGAGTCATCGTTTCTGGAGTCAGCATCATCTTGTAAGTCAACACAAAAAACTTCATTATCAGCCAATCGAATCGATTCGATAATTGGGACTTCTTCTGTTAAGTCTATTCGTTCATGTGTCAGTGTGAATGCTTCATCTATGTCATCTTCCTGATTAGTGTAATCATTAGAGATATAACCTCGAGAATTTATCTTCACAACAGTTACTGTCTCAACGCTCTTTCTCTTCTTTGATATTTGTGGGAGATAACATACTTGATCCGCTTGAGATGCTAAGACGAATGGTTCAAATCTGTGTATAAATTTTCTTTACACCACATCGACAATGTTATTTCTTCTATCGAGTACTACACCTCCATTGGGTTCATACCAATCGATTAAGAAAAGAATTACTTTATTCAAGCCTGGTATATTATATTCCACTTCTAGTATCTCCTTTAAAATTCCGTAATAATTCATATGATCTTCCTCATAACAATATCCTCGAACTATCACTCCATGATTTTGAGTTGTCAAATATTTACCGGAATTTAAGGTATAAAAATGATACCCATTACTGTAGCAAGATTTGTATGATCGGACCTTATAAACATGGCATTCTCCCAAATATTTTAAAATATGAGAATAGAAATCACCACCGTCCAACTGTTTTGAGTGTTCTTTAAACCAAGCTGGAAATTGATTCCTATAGGCGCTCAGAACTTCGTCATCTGAATACATAGGATTTTCCTCCATAATTTGCTTTCTAAATTCCCTAAAATTGGCAAGAGAAACATAAGAATTACTTGTACATGAATATATACATAAAGTAATACAGATA
The DNA here is from genome assembly GCA_037367405.1 of Ottelia alismoides. Lineage (NCBI taxonomy): Eukaryota > Viridiplantae > Streptophyta > Magnoliopsida > Alismatales > Hydrocharitaceae > Ottelia > Ottelia alismoides. The sequence goes on from JAZKJV010007214.1 coordinate 16,110, forward strand.
CTTACTGAACATATGATGTTATTTCCTCGCAATTGTCTAATATGTATAACTCTGCAGCATCCTTCTCTTGTTTCGATAAGAAACGTTCAGTTGCTTTTCCTATCAGATGAGTGGATGGACGAAAGATACTGATACAAGGTTCTTCATCGGAATAAGTTGTCTCATTTCTCCTGCATCTATTGTGGATAGTCTCCACATCTTTTGGAAGATATCTTGCGCAGAATATTGCGACTTCCTTATATATATATATTGTGAACTTATAGATCCTTCAACTTTACTTTTGTTTCGGACCTTTCTTTTAAGAAAGAACATAAACCTATAAGAAAGTAGGTTAAAAATTTAGTTGAAATAGTAAATAATGCAAGGAGATTATAATATATTTAATTACCTTTCAAATGGATACATCCAACGATATTTTACCGGCCCTCCTACTTTTGCTTCCCATGGAATATTAATCATCAGATGCTCCATCGAATCAAAAAATGAAGGCAGAAATATCTTCTCCAGGTTGCACATAATCACATGAATTTTTTATGAAGATAATCCATCTCCATGCAGTGTATACGTGAAGAGCATAACATTTGAAAAATCTGCTAACATCTGAAAAAACATCCACAACGTTTTTTTGGTAACAATCATCTGAACACTAATGGTAGCATTCTTTTCATAAAAACATGGCAGTCATGACTTTTTATTCCCTTAAATGTAAGCTTCTTCAAATCGACCAAATTGGAAAAATTTGATGCATATCCGTCTGGAAACTTCAATTTGCTTGTCCATTCACAGACAAGCTTACCTTGATTTATATCTAAGGTATACTTTGCTTTGGTAACTTCAACCCTTCCACTATCATGTTCCTTTATATACAACTCTGGCCGATTGCATATGATTTGTAAATCACGACGAGACTTTACTGTATCTTTTGATCGACCGGTTACATTCATAACAGTATAGAAGATGTTATCAAATATATTTTTCTCTATATGCATAACATCTAAGTTGTGTCGTATCAGTAACTTACTCCAATATGTTAACTTCCAAAATATACTCTTCTTAATCTAATTATGACTGTCACCAAAATCAGGAAGGTTTTTTATTTTATCTTCATCCTCTGAGGCTGATTTTTCTAATTGTTCCAAGTATGATAATATTATATCGCCTGTCTTAATTGGTGGATGATCTGAAAGATCAATTGTGTTCCTTTTAAAAGACTACTTCTGTCTTTGATATGGATGATTATTTGGAAGAAACTGTCTGTGACAATCGAAAAAATATGGTTTCTGACCGTGTTGAAGCTGGAATGATTTAGTACTCTCCATACAATATGGACAACTTTTACGTCCATACGTACTCCATCTAGATAACATTTAATATGTTGGGAAGTCATTTATCGCCTAAAGCAAAGCTACTTTCAGGTTAAATGTTTGACTCTTATTACCATCATATGTATCAACTCTATCGACTCATAACATTTTCAACTCATCGATAAGAGGACGTAACTAAACGTCAATGTATTTTCCCGGATATGTAGGTCTTGGTACCAACAGCGAAAGAAATATAAACTGTCAGTTATTACATAACCATGGAGGTAGATTATATGGCGTTGTCATTACTGACAAGAAAGAGTAATCTTTACTTCTTATATGAGGATTAAACCCGTCTGTACATAAACCTATAAAGCAATTCCTTTTTTCATCGTTAAATGTAGGAAAAACTGATATCAATTCTTTCCAACAATCAGACTTGGATGGATGCTCCATATACTCATCGACTTTATGTTCCGCATGCCATGTCATGTACTTCGCCGTTTCTTTGCAATAATATAGTCGTTTCAATCTCGGAGTCAACGGGAAATAACGTAGAATTTTTCTTGATATTTTTGTTCCACTCTTGCTAACTGTCTCATATCTTGGCCCATTACATTCAGGACAATGTTGTAAATGTTGGTGTTCACCGTAATATAAAATATGGTGATTTATGCATGAGTCTATTTTAACTTCCGTTAAACCCATCTTCCGCATCATCTTTTTTGTTTTGTAATAATTATCAGGTAATTCTGCATCTTCTGGTAACATTTTCTTGATAATTCTCAGCATTGCATCAAAATTACGATCGGTTATATTATACTCCATCTTCATCGATAAAAGATCCGAAACCGCATAAAGTTTTGAATATGTCTTGCAACCCAATCACAACGGCTCTTCCGCTTTTTTCAATAGCTCGTAAAATTCTGCATACTCTCCATATGGTTCCTCATCAGCTAAAAGAGTAGGATTATATTCTGGACCCGCAACGTCCATAACCATATCTACAAAAGGATTACTAATGTCAACTTCTTCTGCATCATTCATACTGTCCTCGAAATCCTCACCATGCCTCCACCAAATCTGATATCCTTCTATGAAACCCATTCTATAAAGATGTAACCGAGTTTCATCTTTTGATCTCTTCCTCATTAGCCGACATTTCTTACACGGACGCAAGATAGTTTCATCTGAATCCACGATACGGGAACCTTGTGCGTAAACAAATTGTATAAATTCTTGAACACCTCTTTGAAAGGTATCTGCTATACGTCCATCTATTATACGGTTGTACATCCACTCTCTATTTACCATATTGATGAACCTGAATTAAATAATTTATAATATCAAATTTAGGAAATTGAGGGTATCTAAACGTATCCCATTATTGAAATAAAAGATGAGAAGAGAAGTGTATTAATTATGTTATCACTAGAGCCTCAAACTTACTAAAAGATGATCGTTGTCACAAGCATCTTTATTTCTAACGAAAATTCGGCAGTATAACCCTACACCACTCCCGTATACCTCATAAATCAATCGCAATTAACTTTCAAAATAATCATATTAATGATTATTTCGATAGTAAACTATGATTGATTTGGTATATCGAAGAGGAAGGGGTTATGAACCGAATTTCCGTAAGAAATAAAGAGCTTGTGACAACGATCACCTTTTAGTAAGTTTGAATCCTTACGGACCCCCTTAGTCCGGGATCTCCGAACTAAGGAAAGCTAATATAAATGTAATAATTTAAGATCACTTTACGTCATACATTTGTACGTGCTACAAATGAGACTATAAATAAATCTTAAAATATTTATTCATTTATTTTAACCGGGCAATTACGTATATTTGGCTGGTTAACGATGGGGATAGGGATAAGTGTGATCCTTATTTAGTGCCTAATACACTGCTTGGGTCACTAAGAGTTAATGGGCACCTGCAAAAAAATTCGAGCCTGCAAACATCAAAATCCACGACCATTGGTCTGGGATAAACATCCCAAAGTGAGTCCAATAGTGCTGTGAAAAAATAAAAAATATAACATAGTTAGAGGTGATCAAATCCTCCAATGTGTTGCACACGCCACCCGTTGTGCAGGGCTACACACCACCAAGTGTGGAAGGACGCACTGTGTGTGAAGGATTTTGTGCGATTTTCTAATAATTAATGGATAGTATTTTAGACTTATCATAAACCTAACTATAAGTTAATGTGATATAATTGGTCACATTAACTAGAATTTATTGTGATAATAAATTATCACAAAGGAAACATTGGTGTATATTATATCTCATATCAACACGATATGAAATTTTCAAACTATTATTAATGATGTTCATCATATCTAATATCTACACTGCTGAAGTTGGCTAACTAATGTTATTCACAAATTTCATAACTAATCTTTTTAAGAAAATTAATAATACTAACTAGTGTAGATGTTGTAATGGATATTTTATCATTTATAATTTACAAAATCTAAACATAATGTTGGTTGAGGCATTTTATCGAACACCTACATGGCATAAAATTATACATATTATTGAGACAACTACAATCGAAATTACAACACCATAGTGATCAACTATTATCCTAAACATGTAAAAAACATTTAAACTATCAAAACAATACACTACATTCAACAAAAAAACAAAAAATTGAAACCCTAAACTATCGAAACAATACAAATATATAATGAAATCTTAAAAAAAGGAGAAAAGATGAAGGATTATACTGAATGGTATATGTATATCTACTCAAAAGACGAAAACGGCGGGCACCGGTGTCAGGGCGGAGGGGTGGCGGGTCGCCGGAGGGAAGAATTTGGGGGAGGAATGCGTGAGAATGAGGAAGAAGGGGCCGCGTGAGGTTCTGTGGCGAGCACACTTAAGTGCTCGCCAGGCCGTCGCCAAGTGCTCGCCCGTAATTTGCCAGGCGCTAAAGTTATCCACGCAAAGAAATTCAAGTGGGCGAGCACATGTAAGCGAGCACATGTGCTCGTCCAAATCGGTAATCGCACCGCTCCACATAATTCAAACCGGCGACCCTCATGGGCGAGCACATGTGCTCTTCGTGTGCTCGCCCATGACTGGGCGAGCACGAGCACATGTGCTCGCCCATGACTGGGTGAGCACATGTGCTCGCCTAGTGCACGCAGAGTTGTGCACGTTAATCCCGCCTTTTTTGTAGTGAAATTGTTGCATTGTTATGCAAGAAATAATAAGTTAATTGACTATTTAAAAATATTAAAATATCAAGAAATTGGAAAAGAATACACATTACTTATAAATTTTCAGTAATGTTTCAGGAAGATACTTGCTTCAGTACTATTTTATATCCGTGAATAGTAAGAATTCTAAAAAAAAGTAACTCAACAATATACTTACTTCAGTAAGAATCATTCAATGACAAGTAACTTGTAATGAATTGTTAGTAACATTTGATATATGACAAGTAACTTGTAATGAATTATATTTATAATAGTAATTCATTGTGAAGCATAAGTAATTTGATGAGCTACTTAAGTAACTTACTGAATTGAGATCAGTAAGATAAACTTCGGAATTCATATAAGTATGAATTCACTATTTCGAAAGTAAGTAGATTCATTTTTGCTTAAAAAATCAGTAACTTTTATTTCTATATCAGTAACTAATAGCAAAAGACAAGTAAATATTTAAATTACTCAGGTAATTTGTAAAATTTTCATCAGTAATAATGATTATAAGGGCAGTAACTCAGTATATCTTTCAAGAACACACGAAAAAGTAACAATTCTGTTAGCATTAGTAACATAAAATATCTTATAAGTAAATTAAGTAATACAATGGTAACTCAGTATATCTTCAAAGTAACGTATTAAAAGTAACAATTATGTTAGCAATAGTAACATAAAATATCTTATAAGTAAATTAAGTAAATACTTCAGTAACTCAGTATATTTTCAAATTAACGCATGAAAAATAATAACTGTGTTTACTGTAACTTTTTATTATACGAAAACAAAATACATTCGATAAAAAATCAATTATTACTACAGATCATGTATCAAAATGAATAAAAATTGATATTATGAACATAATTTTCTCATATTTCAATCATACTTCTCGAAAAATATTGCTTATGATAAAAAATATGAAATTTCATAAGCGATCAAATCATGAAATAATGAAACGATGAATTAGAACAAAAATATCATTAAAACAATGAAATTATGATAGAAATAAACGATCAAATCATGAAACGAATCACATACCTCTCTTCTTGTGTTGAAACGAAAAAAGTACCTTGCGTTGGAATGAATCGATAGTTTTAGCAATCATATACGTGTGCCTTGCACTTTCCAAAAACGTTACGCTATTTTTAGAAATGTCTTAATTTCCGATTTTATTTTATTTCCATGCAAAAATTAGTTCCTATTTTTTTGAGATTGAATCTTGTAGATGGACGGCTACAATTGGGGGCTCAAAAAAACTCAAGTGGGCACAGAGCTCTCTAGATAAATTCCCTATATATGTGAGGAAAGGGATCATACTCCATGGAGTAGGTAACTTACCTACTCTATTTTTTCCATTTTTTTTGGAAAAATGCTTCCATAGATTTTCATAACTATATTCCTCTAATATGTCATTCAAATTTTATCAGAGACAGAAACTCCTAAGGCCTCCATCCAGAAAAAGAAAAATGTAGCAAATCTGTGACCGTTAAAAAATGACTGTCTGGATGGAGGTCGTATGAGTCTCGGTTTATAACGAAATTTGAATGACATATTAGAGGGATATAGTTATGGAAATCCATGGAAGTATTTTTCCAAAAAAAATAAAAAATTGAAAAAAAGAAAATGGAGTAGGTGAGTTACCTACTCCATGGAGTAGGATCCTTTCTCTCTCTCTTTATATGTATGTATGTATGTATGTATGTATGTATGAGTTCAATGGGACTGCCTCTAAGGGGGAGCTAACTTGGCTCCCCTCGCGTCATTTCACCTATTTTTTTCATTTTTTTTTGAAAATTTCTTCCATGAATATTCATCATTATATCCCCATATATGTTATTCAAATTTCATGCGAAACAGAGACTCCTACGGCCTTCATCTAGACAGTCATTTTTTAACGGTAACATAATTGCTAAAAACAACCCTTCTGTATGGAGGCCGTAGGAGTCTCTGTTTCGCATGAAATTTGAATGACATAATATAGGGATATATTAATGAAAATCTACGGAAGAAATTTTAAAAAAAAAATAAAAAAAATGAGCGAAATGATGCAGGGGAGCCAAGTTAGCTATCTCCAAGGGGGCAGCCCCATTTTATCCTATATATATGAGTGATCCTATGAGAGCCAAAACCTGTGAGAGCATGAGAGCATTGATTCTGGACCACATGATTTAACTAGGAGAGAGAAGACAGAATCATGTGGTCCAGAATCAATGCTCTCATGCTCTCATTTAACTCTCATAAGATCACTCCTCATATATATATGTGCGCGTGTGTGGAAAAAATGGAGCTGTCTCCTTGGGGCAACCATGTTGGCTGCCCCCACCTCATTTTTTTCACAATTTTTTTCCCAAAATAAAACCATGCATATTCATCTATCTATCCCTCCAATTTGTTATTCAAATTTCGTCAGAAACAAAGACTCTGATGCCCTCCATCTAGAACAGGTAATTTTAACAGTTTAAATGTTGTTGTAATCGACCTTTCCTAGATGGAGGGTATAGGAGTCTCTATTTCTAACGAAATTCGAATAACATATATGAGGGATATATAGATGAATATACACTCCCCACTTCAAGGGTTAACTTACTTGCTCTTTGAAAAAGGAGGGCCTCGACCTAAATCGCATAGCTCTCTGAATCATACTCACTTTCGAACGGGATGCTTGCCAATAAGCTCTCCATTGTGATATTTACAAAAAAATAAAAAAAAAAACTCGAAAAAAGGCGAGGGCAGCTATGTGACTGCCCCAAAGGGGCAACCCTATTGAAATATATATATATATATATAGGATTTTTATCCAATAAGCCCTATGCCCATTAACATTTTGGTGAGCACCAATTCTAGGCCATACACGTGTATTACCAATTCAGTGGTTACCTATTTCGAAGGGTGTTATTTTTGGAAGGAAATTAATATGCAAGACGATTTAACACACAAAAAAGACGCGATTGGCGTGCACATCATTGCGTGCCCTTGGCGAGCACATGTGCTCGCCCGACTGCTGCCGAGCACAAGAGGACTACATGTGCTCGCCCAGGCTGCTTGTTGGTTTGAATCCTGAGGCGCGGCCGGGTGGCACGTGTATGCCAATATAGGCAAGCACTTTTATTGCACATGTGTTCCCCCGTAGTGCTCGCCCACTTGAAATTTTATACGCGGATTATGCGAGCGCGTGTAAATATATGGGTGAGCACTTGCGGAGCGACTGACGAGCACATAAGTGTGCTCGCCCAATCCCTTAAACAGAATGTCGCCCAGCCTTTCTTCCTCGTTCCTCTTGCGTTTTCCCCCCAAACAAGACCTCCGGCGATCCCTGTACGTCCGTCCTCGACATCGACGACCTTCCTTTGTGTGTTTCAAGTATATAGACATCTTCCCTTCAGTATATCACTTCATCCCTTTATCTTGTTTTTTAACATCTCATTGCATATCACTCTTGTTTGGATAGTTTTAAGTTTTCAAATTTTTGTTTTATCATTTGTTATTTTGTATACATTTCAGTGATTGGATATGCTTTTTATGTTTAGGATAAGATTTGTTTAATATCTTCTTGTTATACTTGATGATGGTTGGCTCATTTAGATAAAAAAAATTTACGCGTGGTAGGTGTTTGATGAAATGACAAAACCAATAATATAATTAAACTTGGTAGTATATACAGGATATGAATACCCTTTAACTTTTATACTTGTTAGTATACCTTGTTGATTTTTTACAATGACTAAAATTACGAAATAAGAATATCATGACATGATATTATATAATTGTGCTTAAATAACATTATGTATAACTTGTGAATTACAATAGGTATAATTTTCTCCATGCATATAAACATCCTTTCATAGAGTGTTCATATGAGTTAGACTTTTTTATATAGTGTGGATATGAGATATGACTAACACCAATATTTCTTCGATGATAATTTATTATCACATTAAATTCTAATTAATGTGACCAAGTATATCACATTAACTTATAATTAGGTTGATGATAAGGATAAAATACTAGCCACTTATTATTAAATCGCACAAAATCATTCACACACAGTGCATCCCTCCACATCGGGTGGTGTGCGGCCCTGCACACCTGGAGGCATTTGTAACATATTGGAGGATTTAATTACCTCTGACTATTTATATTTTTTTATTTTTTGCACAGTCGTATTGGACTCACTTTGGAATGAGATATCCCTATCCAATAGTCGTGGATTTTGATGTTTGCATGTGGAGAAATCTTTTTTTGCAGGTACACTTCCAATAATGTTCATTTAAACACTTTATTAGGCACTAATTTAGGATCACGCTTATTCATATCCCCATCGTTAACGAACCAAATATACGTAAATGCTCGGTTAACATAAATGAATAAATATTTTAAGATTATTTTATAGTCTCATTTGTAGCACGTAGAAATATACGATGTAAAGTGATCTTAAAGTATTACATTTATATTAGCTTTCTTTAGATCGGAGATCCCGTACTATGGGAGTCCGTAAGGATTTAAACTTACTAAAAAGTGATCGTTGTCACAAGCTATTTGTTTTTTTTATGGAAATTCGATTCCAAAACCTCTTCATCTTCGGTATACCAAATCAATCATAATTTACTATCATAATAATCATTACGATGATTATTTTGAAAATTGATTGCGATCAATTTTTAAGGTATACAGGAGAGGTGCAGGGTTATGCTGTCGAATTTTCCTCAGAAATAAGCAAGCATGTGACAACAAGTGTCTTGTAGTAAGTTTGAATCCTTATGGATGTGCTCAAGTGATAAAATAATTATCACACTTCTCTTCTCATCTTATAGAGTAAGTATAATAGGTTTAGGTCAACGATGGATTAAGTTTAGGTTTTCTTCATATGTTCTCCTGATTAAGTCAAAGTTTAATCTTCCCATCTCATTAGACAATATGAATTGTTTCATTCAAGTTGATCAATATGACTAATAGAGAGTGAATGTACAAGCGTGTAGTAGATGGGTGTGTTACAGATACCTTTCAAAGGGGTATTTAAGAATTTGTAGAATTTGCTCACGCACAAGGTTCTCGTGTTGTGAATTCAGATGGAACTATGTCTGTGTCAAAAATATCGTTTAATGAGGAAGAGATCTAAGGATGAAACTCAGTTACATCTTTACAAAAATAGTTTCATGGAAGGATATCAGATTTGGTGGTGGTATGATGATGATTACGAGGACAAGATGAATGAGTCAAAAGAAGCGGATAATATTATTCCATTTGTAGATATGGTGTTACGGGTCTTGATTTTAACACTACTTATGTAGATGATGAGGTATGGAGAGTCTACATACTTCTACGAGCGGTTGAAAAAAGCAGAAGAACCATTGTGGTTGGGTTGTAAGACATATTCAAAACTCTCTGTGATTTCGGATCTTCTATCGATGAAGATGGAGTATAATATGACTGGTCGTAATTTTAATGCAATGTTTAAAATTATCAAGAAAATGTTACCATAAGATGCGAAATTACCTGATAATTATTACAAAACCAAAAAGACGATGCAGAAGATGGGTTTAGCGGGAGTTAAAATAGACTCTTGTATAAATCATCATATTTTATATTACGATGAACATTAGCATTGATACAGTGTCTTGAATGTGACGAGCCAAAATATCGGGAAGCAAGTAAGAGTGTGTCAAAAATCTCAAAACATTTTTACGTTATTTCCCGTAAACGTCGAGATTGAAATGGTTATATTATTGCAAGCAAATGATGAAAAATATGACATGGCATGCGGAACATAAAGTCGATGAGTACATGAACCATTCATCTGAGTCTAATTGTTGGAAAATATTGATGTCAACTTTTCCTACATTTTCTGAAAAAAGAGGAATTACGTTATAGATTTATGTACATGTGGGTTTAATCCTCATGGAAGAAGTAAGATTACTCTTACTGGCCAGTAATGGCAATACCATACAATCTACCCCCATGGTTATGTAATAAGAGGCACTTTATATTTCTATCGTTGTTGGTGTCAGGATCTACACATCCAGGAAAATACATCGACGTGTATTTACGTCCTCTCATAGATGAATTGAAAAGGTTATGGGTTGATGGGTTAGATACATATGATGCAAATAAAAGTCAAACGTTTAACATGAAAGTAGCTCTACTTTGGACTATAAAGAACTCTCGGCATATGGAATGTTATCTGTATGGAATACACATGGATGTAAAAGTTGTCCATATTGTATGGAATGTACTAAATCATTCCAGCTTAAATATGGTCAGAAATCATGTTTTTTTATTGTCACAGACGTTTTCTTTCAAACAATCATCCATATTGAAGATGTAGAGATATAATTTATGTTATTTGTACTGTTTCATATTTTCTATATTCTTATGGACTCTTGATGTAATTTACCCATAAGCTACTCCCCTATATAAGAGAGTCTAGGGTGTATGGAATAAACATCTCTCTTATTTTTCCCAACATGGTATCAGAGCGACGGTTCTATACCAGAGTTCTCGAACCAAACCCTAACCCTAGCCACCACCTCCAAGCCCCCCTTTACGCCGCCCCTCGGCCATGTGCACCGCCCCCGTACGCCTTGGACCCCGTACGCCACCCCCATACGCCTCGGCCCCCGTACACCGCCCCATGCCCTGTGCGCCGCCTCGTACGCCTCGGCCCCGTGCACCTCGCGTGCTGTGCATGCCGCCTACGTGCAAGTGCACCACCACTGTCTTCCTTCGGCCTTCTTAGGTCTCGCGCACACCTCTACGCCCTAGGGCCCGACCAACCCTAGGGTATCTTCGTCATCTAGGAGACTTTCGCCCGTGTCTCCACATTAATGGGTTTGGTTGCTTGAGTCTACACATGCAACAGAACCCGTGAATGTCAGTGTAGACAATCATATCTTCAGTCTAGAACCCTAGTCTTCTATTATCATCATGTCAAAAAGCAAGGCTGATATTCCATCTACAGGCACCTTTAGAGGTCCTGCACTTATTGTGAAGATTGACGGGTCAAATTATGAACTGTGGGTAATGCAGTTCGTGAGTATGATGAAGTCAAACGGTAAGGAGAAGATTCTTACTGAGGAAGAGCCTGCTGAGAAGACTGGGGTCAACACCTCATGGGAGGTGGATGATGCATACATCAAGGTTTGGCTATCAGGAATATTAGCAATTGAGATTACAAATGATATTCTCCATCAGCCCACTACAAAAGCAATGTGGGATATTCTGGCTGCTACCTATTCACAGGCAAAGAATGAGACGAAAATTCTGCAACTCAAGCATGACATCTTTACAATCAAGCAGAATGGACGGCCTCTACACTCATTATACACGTCTTTACGTGGAATGTTTGAGAAGCTCTACAGCTTCATGCCTCTCACAGCAACTCCTGAGCAGTAGAAGACCTACAGAAATGCCACTATGGTTGGTGTATTCCTGGCAGCCCTTGATCTAGAGTATGAGGCAGCACGTTCCCAGATCCTAGCAGATTCCACTATTCATCCGATGGAGGAAGCCTTTTACAGACTGAGTCGTATTACTGTTCCTTCATCTACTACCAATCAGACCGCCTCAGCTATGGCAGAATCTCGAGGTCGTGGGGGTCATCATCAGTTTCCCGGTCGTGGACCTTGAGGCAGAGGGAGTCGTGTTCGACAACCATGCACTTTCTGCCATCATTATGGACATATCTAGGACATGTGCTATTCCAAACATGGATTCCCTGTTTTTGCACGAGTAGCTGAACAGATTGAATCTCCATCTGCTTCCTCTTTGGATCAGCGATTTGATGATCTTGTAGCTCATCTGAGGGATATTATTCCTCCAGCCGGTCCTGTTACATCATCGCCTACCTCTGAGAGTCATTCTGATGTTGCTGCTTCTGCATCCACTAGTACCTCAGGTAGTACTTATGCATTCACTAGCAGTAATGGATCTGATACTTTAGAGTGGATTATGGACTCTGGTGCCATACATCTTCTGTGTGGTGACCGAGGTCTACTTACAGCCTACCGACAGGTTTCTCCAGGACGCACTGTGGTTATTGCTAATGGGGCGCACTCCCCGATTACTGGTCAGGGAGAGATTATCCTGACACCATCTATACACCTCAAGAATGTGCTGTACGCACCTGATTTTTCTATGAATTTGTTATCCGTTAGCCAAAAAAAGTTAAATTCTGCGAACCGAAGGCTCAACATTGCTATCACAAGAATTAACTTACAAAGGATTTACATTATCGAGCAATTTTTGATCCATCTTCTCTCATTTTTCAGGACATCCTTACGGGCAACGTGATTGGGCGCGGCTATGAGCATGGCGGACTATATCACCTCAGTCGGACTCTATATGTCGAAATCTCCTCTCTTCCGGCTGGACCTGTCTCTTCATTCATGTGGCACTTGCACTTTGTCCATCTACCATTTCAGAAATTGTGTCGTGTTTCACCTCAGGCTTTGCCTCACACGTCCATCCAATGTGAGGCTTGTCGGTTAGGAAAGCATCATCGGTCTACCTTTCCCAGTCGTCAGAGTCGGAGTAGTAGCTCCAAGTTTGAGTTGTTTCACGTCGATATCTGGGGTCCTAGTCATGTTCCTGACCATCAGGGATGCAGGTTTTATATTGTCATTGTGGATGATTTTTCTCGTGTATCTTGGGTCTTTTTATTAAAGAATAAATCTAAAGCTGGGAATATTATCATAAATTTCATAAATGAAGTTCATAATGTCTTTTCTACGTCTGTAAAAATTGTGAGAAGTGATAATGCCTTGGAATTTTGCACTCATACTCTCTCAAATTATTTTTCAACATAAGTGATTATCCACCAAACATCTTGTGTCTATACTTCCCAAAAAATGGAGTTGCAGAAAGGAAACATCGTCATTTGCTTGATGTCACCAGGATGCTTCTCATACAGAGTCATGCTCCTCATTCTTTCTAGGGCGATGCTGTCCTAACGGCATGTTATCTCATTAATCGACCATCGTCTGACTTAGGTGAGAAGGTTCCTTTCTCCTTGGTCTTTCCTGAAAAAGAACTCACTTACCCCACGTGTGTTTGGCTCGGTTGCCTTTGTCCACCAGTTGTCTCCAGGTATTGACAAGCTCTCTCCTAGGGCTGTCAAGTGTGTTTTCGTTGGGTCCTCTAGGACATGAAAAGGGTACAGGTGTTATGTGATCCGTTGCACAGGAAATACCTTGTTAGTGCGTATTGTGCTTCGGAAACAGAAGCGTAGCTGCGTGTCATATCCTATAGCATCCACGGTTTCTTTTGATCATCTATCTAGTGAATTCGGGATCTTTGCTATTGCACTATCTGCTGTGGATATTCCTTGGAATTACCAAGATGCATTGAAGGATAGTAGATGACGTTTAGCTATGGAAGAAGAGATGGACGCTCTTCAGTCAAGAGGTACCTGGAGTCTTGTCCCTGCACCTACCGGTGTGTCTACAGTGAGCTGTAAGTGGGTCTTCACAGTTAAGCAGGATGCAGATGGCAGCATTGACAGATACAAGGCACGCCTGGTTGCTCGTGGGTTTACACAGACATATAGGGTGGATTATCTTGATACATTCTTGCCGGTTGCTCGCCATTCCACCTTACGGATCCTTCTTTCTGTTGCGATTACTCGTGATTGGCCATTATTTCAATTAGATGTTAAGAATGCCTTTTAATATGGTGATTTGCAGGAGGAAGTCTACATGCAACAACCACATGGTTTTGCTGTTGAGGGGGAGTATTCTAAGGTGTGTAGACTTCATAAGGACATCTATGGCCTTAAGCAGAGCCCTAGGGCTTGGTTCCAGAAGCTCTCAGACTTGTTTCAAAAATAGGGATACAAATGTTCCAATGCAGATTATTCTCTGTTTATATATAAAACATCCAGAGGTATTATTGCAAATATGGTGTATGTAGATGATATCCTGATTACATGTGATGATGTACAATGAATTCAGAGGGAGAAAGAAATGTTGGGTCGTGAATTACTCACCAAGGATCTTGGAGTCCTTAGATATTTTCTGGAATGGAGTCCGCCAAAAATCCACATAGACTTGTAATGACTCAGAGGAAATATGTCACTGACCTGCTGAGTGAAACATGAATGCTTGGATGCCGACCGACCACTACACCTATGGATCCGAGCATGAAATTATATGATGATCACACTGATGAGGTGGATAGGAGAAGATACAGAGAACTGGTGGGATAACTTCTTTATGTTACCATTACCAGACCCGATATTTCTTTTGTTGTTAGTCGGGCGAGCCAGTTCATGGAGCAACCACGTCAGGTACATATGGATACTATACATATGATACTCAGGTATCTTAAATCATCTCCAGGTGCAGGTTTATTGTTCAAGAAAGACAAGGAGATTGCTATCTCAACGTGTGCAGATACAGACTACGCATGATGTCCCAAGGATAGGAAGTCCACCACTGGATTTGTTGTATATGTTGGAAACTCTCTTGTCTCATGGAGAAGAAAGAAGCAAACTGTTGTAGCCAGATCCAGTGCCGGGTCTGAATATAGGGCTATGGCCCATGTTAGTACAAAAATGATATGGGTGAAAGCTGTTCTTACATATCTATATATAGAAGTCCCACTTCCTATGACTCTGGAATGTGACAATCGAGCTTCTATATTTATTGCCAATAATCCAGCATTTTATGAACGAACCAAGCACATTGAGGTTGATTGTCACTATATACGAGATATGATTCAGAAGGGTTTATTTCTACATCTCATGTTAGCTCATGGGACCAAATTGTAGATATCTTTACCAAGGCGTTACTTAGAGGGCCATTCTAGAAGTGCTCGTCCAAGCTGAGCATGATCGTCATCTATGCTCCATCTTTAGGGGGAGTGTAGAGATATAATTTATGTTATTTGTACTGTTTCATATTTTCTATATTCTTATGAACTCTTGATGTAATTTACCCATAGGCTACTCCCCTATATAAGAGAGCATAGGGTGTATAGAATAAACATCTCTCTTATTTTTCCCAACAAAAGATTAAAGCAAGCATTTACAAAGAATACAATTGATCTTACAGATCCACCGACATTTAAGATCGACGATGCGATATTATCAAGTTTGGAAGAACTGGAGAAATCAACCTTAAAGAATGGGGATAAAACAAAACCTCTTCCTAGTTTTGGTGATAGTAATAATTGGATCAAGAAGAGTATATTTTGAGAATTACCATATTGGAGTAAGCTATTGATACAACAAAACTTAGATGTTATGCAATAGAGAAAAATATCTTCGATAACATCTTCTATATTGTTATGAATGTAACTGGTCGTATAAAAGATACAATAAAGTCTCGTCATTATCTACAAATCATATGCAATCGACCAGAGTTGCATATAAAGGAACATGATAATGGAAGGGTTGAACTTCCTAAAGTGAAGTATATATTAGATAGAAATCAAGTGAAGTTTGTCTACGAATGGATAAGTAAATTGAAGTTTGCAGACGGATATGCATCAAATTTTTCGAATTTGGTCGATTTAAAGAAGTTCTCATTTAAGGGAATGAAAAGTCATGACTTTAATATTTTCATGAAAAGATTGCTGCCGTTAGTATTCAACGGATTTTTACCAAAAAATATTATCGATGTTCTATCAGATGTCAACAGATTTTTTCAGGTTCTCTGCTCGTCACACATACACCAGATGGAAATGGAATATCTTGAGAAAAATATTCCTGTAATTATTTGTAATTTGTAGAAGATATTTCCACCGTCATTTTTTGATTCATTGGAGCATCTGATGATTCATATTTCATGCGAAGCAAAAGTTGGAGGACCCGTAAAATATCGTTGGATATATCCATTTGAAAGGTATTTCTAAATATTATATTCTTTTTTATTCTTTGATATATAAAATATTTATATGTTTTACATAGGTTCATGTTCTTTCTCAAAAGAAAGGTCCGAGATAAAAGAAAAGTTGAAGGATCAATAAGTTCACAGTATATTTATGAGAAAGTCACAACATTTTGTGCTAGTTATCTTCCGGAATATGTGGAGACAATCCACAACAGATTTAAGAGGAATGAGACAATTTACTCAGAGGAAGAAACTTATATCAGTGTCTTTCGTCAATCCACTCAGCTCATAGGAAAGACAACATAAAGTTTCTTATCGAAATGAGAGAAAGATGCTGTAGAGGTATACGTATTAGACAATTGCGAGGAAATAACACCATATGTTGAGTACGCATCTGTATTACTTTATGTACATATGCAAAATTCCTTTCACGTAATACTAATGTTTCTTTTACATATTTTAGGGAATTTAGAAAGAAAATTGTTGAAGCAAATCCTATGTATTCAGATGACAAAGTTCCGAGCATCTACAGGAATCAAACTTCAACTTGGTTTAAAAACTGAACAAAACAATTGGACGGTGGTGATTATGATACACATGTTTTAAAATATTTTGGAAAAGGTCCAGTTTATAAGGTCCGATCTTACAACTCTTGTTGCAGTAATGGTTATCGTTTTCATACCTTCAATTTGGGTA
Organism: Ottelia alismoides; assembly: GCA_037367405.1. NCBI lineage: Eukaryota > Viridiplantae > Streptophyta > Magnoliopsida > Alismatales > Hydrocharitaceae > Ottelia > Ottelia alismoides. The sequence continues at coordinate 33,158 of JAZKJV010007214.1, forward strand.
AATATTTAACAACTCAGAATCACGAAGTGATGGTTCGTGGATCTTGTTATGAGGAATATTATATGAATAATTATAGAATATTGAGAAGATACTAGAAGTAGAATATAGTAGTACATGATTTAATAAAGTAGTTCTCCTTTTATGTGATTGGTACGAACTCAATCGAGGCGTAGTGCTCGATAAGAGAAATAACATTGTCGATGTGATATCAAGAAAATTTACTCAGATTTGAATCCTTCATTCTAGCTTCTCAAGCGGACCAAGTTTGTTATCTCCCACAATTGTCAAAGAAAAGAAAGAGCGTTGAAACTTTAAGTGTCATGAAGATATATTCTCGAGGCCATATTTATAATGAATACACTCATCATGAAGATGATATAGATGAAGCATTCACACCGATCATAAGCGAATAAACGTAACAGAAGAAGTCCCAATCATAGAATCGATTCGATTGACTGATAATGAGGTGTTATGTGTTGATCTACAAGATAATTCGGACTCCACAAATGATGATTCAGAAAACTTAGAAATCGAAGAAATGTGCTATAATCCAAAAGAAATACATGATGAAGATTAACTGTAAGTTTTATAAAAATATTATACTCGAATTAGTGCATTAATAACTTTGTAATTAACTATTACATCATCATTACAATCATGATAGGTTTTGGACGTGGCGGGTCTCATGGATCTCATCGATCCAATCGTCCATCCTCCTCAGACACACCTTCTTTCAGTAGGCAGCTAACCCCTGATGTTCTTTTAGAGTCACAGTTTGACGAGGTTTGACGAGTCATAACCTACTACGAGTCCCTTGGTTATCCTCCTCCGTTTTATGGAGGCGCCTATGGAGAGGCATCTACCTCGGCCGCTCCTGCTGCATGCCCGATCTCGGTCCCGATACCTGCGTGGATCTTGTTGGATTTTGATTCTCCTTCTTCTGGATGTCTGAGCACCTCCGTGCCTTTACCTAGTAGAGCTAGACAGACTTCGGAGTCCTACCCTTTGTTGGAGATTACTGCGGATGGGGGGTAAGATTTTAATAATTTTATCATTTTAACTTTAGCAAACAAATAAATTGTATATTATTTACAAATTTTACAAAAATATGTAGGGATTTTTTGAATAGCAATAGGGTGGTAAAGGAAATAACCAACATAATCAAGACACACTTTACTAGCATGCAATTTCGATGGTGTCGCATCCCTGCTACCGAGTAGGAGAGATTTTTTGAGATGTTTCTGGTAAGAAAAATTTTTGAGTGATGCCTTTGAAATTTTTTGCCATGTTTTCTTTTGATATTTTGCAATAATTTTCAGAGTAGGTGTCTCTTAGTTCCGGATCTGGGGAAGGAGGCTTATTGTTGAGCTTTTATTCATTTGGTGGAGAAGAGAATGAGCGATACATTTTTCAAAGCAAGGAGAGACTCACATGTAAAGACGGGATACGAGGAGATGAATTTTGAGGATATGAAGAGGTTCCCGTCAACATGGTACACGGAGGATAGGTATTGTATTACTTCAATAATTTATGATGTAATTTGTAAAATAATTAATATTCATAATATATTCCTTACAGATGGGTGAGTTTTTTTGATGGATTCGTTGCATATGCTGAGTTTGAAAGGAGATCAACGACGAGAAGGAAAAACCACCAAAAACAAAAGATTAAATCGACAAGTGGATCTTAAAGCCACAATCAGATTAGAGCAGAGCTGGTACTTTAATTTAAAATTTAGTTTTTCAAATCTAACTTAGTATAGTACCATTTTGTTATTAATTTCTATATTTAATTTTTAGGCAACTAGACTGGAAAGAGAACCCTAATTTCAGGAGTGGTGGTCTAGGTCCCACATGAGTGGGAAAGAGGGAGAGTCTCAATGGTCCACTCCTGAAGTAGGAGAATTGTTGGCTAGTCTTTTAATTTATTTGCAATTTGAAAGATATATTATAATTTATTCTTCTTTTTTTTAATTTGTATTCGTTATTTGACACTATCTGCAGAAAAATATGGTGGTGATCCAAATGGGGAGCAACCACCATCTGATAAAGCAAATTAGAAGCAGGTATAGATAAATATTATTTTATTATATTCATTCTTATATATAAATGCATATTAAACAATCAAAATTTTATAAGGTGTTGGAGGAGAGGGATGTTGTGGCGAACAGGAAGCAGATGCTTGGTGGTCTTCCTCCATACTATGTGGAGGAACATCATCATTCGTATTCTACTTATACCCAGCCGTTGTATACATAACCACATTCGTCACAACCGTCATTGCAAATGGAGTCACAGATGGCGACGATGGTGGAGCAGGTGACACTCTGAGAAGATTTCACGACGTACATGTAAGTATTCTACTTAGAATGGGTAATAATTTCATATTTCTATATCTTCAAATGCATATCACACACGCACACACACACACACACACACACACACATCTTCCACAATATAGATCACAAGGGCGTGCATCTCAATTTGAGGAGATTGAATCGGATGACGAAGAGGAGGAGGAGAATGACCCAGAAGAAGATGCACGCATGTATGCTAGGTTCAAAGAGAAGGAGAAGGGAAAAAAGCAAAGCAGAGTTTAATTTCAAAATTTTAGATCAAAAAAGAAGTGATTGATGGTTTTTGTCTTGTTCCGTTGTATAATTTTTAGCAAGACTTTCAATTTGTATGTACTTTAATAGTATAATTAGTTGTACTTATAATTGTAGATTCTTTCGAACATATATTTGTAGTATTTAGCTCTTAAATATGATGCATTTACAAATATACTGAAATTTCATATTAACTTAAATGTTTAGTTTATAAGTTCATATATATTGTGTGAGTTTGACATGTTAAAGTTAGTTAATTTAGTTGGCAAACTGGTATATTAAAGATACTCTTCTCGACTCTAATAAGCACCTGCAGTGGTTTATTGGCAGGCTATACAGGTTCGAGGGGGTGTCTAAACCCTGTCGAACCTGTATATTTTTCAGCACTTTACTCTTGGCAAGCACATGTGCTCGATAGGAGCTCTGGATTTGATCGTCATATTACTTGCGGGCGACCATGTTGGCGGCCACATGTGTGCACGCCTACAAGCAGGTGAGCACATAGCATCTGCATGTGCTCGCCCACCTGCCGTGACGACTCTCTTATCAACGAACACACATGGAGCGAGCACATGTGCTCGCCCACTCTAAGGACGTGCACGTGGCGTGCATTTGGCGTGCACATTACGAGCGAACATGTGCACGCCAATAACGTCTTTTTCTAATGTAACAAAAGTATTATTCCAAATATATCGCATCTTTAAAAAAGGATGAACATTTTGTAAAGAAAATGTTCAAATCCATGATTATTGCAGAAAATTGAGATCCAAATACTAAGGTTAGTAATGTATATACAAAGATAAGTAAATGGTTGTTACGAGATCGGTAATACATAAACAACAGTCAGTAATTTACATTCAGTTTACTATATGGTACAGAATTCAATAATATATACACACTTGTTAAGTAAGTGCTTATTGTGAAGTTAGTAAAGCCATAACAAATGGCCAGTAATTTTCATATGTATTATTATTTTGAACAGAATTTAGTAATTTAGAGATGATACTCAAGTAATATATATACAATTCTTAAGTAAATTGTTGTTATGTGTTCAGTAATATATATATATATATCATATATCACATGTTCAGTAATATGTGTACGATTCTCAAGTAATGACTATTATGAGAGTAGTAATAACAAAGTAATGTTCAGTAAGACACGAACATTGCTCAAGTAAGAAAGTAACATATAATACGTAACATATTATCTCTCCAGATCAGGCAAAATCAAGAACATATGCAAGACCGTCAGAGTGACATTAAGCCAACTAAGATGGCGTACTCTTTTTTGCGGGTTTTTCAAAAGAAAATGTTGTTGTGGAGTGTTCGAGCTGTTCGACGGTTCTTGCTTTCAAAATTTCGATGAATCATTTCTTTGGACAAAAAAATTCTGTAAACACTGACTCGAAATCTCGCTTATCAGATTCTATTATGGAAGAATCGCCCACCATTTATTCTAAGGCATTGGCCGTGATATACCTGATCCATGCATAATATCGTGAAAAATAGATACTAATTTTGGACTGCTACTTAGTATCATCAATTGGTTTGAAAAGGTATCTAAAAGGGAAGAAAGGACCCCACTGGAAAACCACTTCTAGCTCTATGCGGATGAGACCTTGCAACTGAGCCCACCCTAAGGAGCGGAGCATTTTAGGTTTTGAAAAGTCCAGAATACTGCATGAAATTATTTATTTGAAGCGTTTCTTTCCAAAACAGTCTTCCCTTTTTTAAGGACGTTGTATAATAGGATATATATTAGCTATTTCAACATTGGTAATGCACCTTCCTTTTGAATCAGCATCATCACACACGACATTCATTCTAATCTGTAAATAATACATTATTACTTATCAAAGTAAAGCATCTATCATGTATAAGAAGAAGTTATTAAACAAAGCTCTAATAAAACTTACATATGTCTGCCTTGCTTCTGGTGTTGACCAATACCCATGTAGTTCGGCAAGAGGGTCTAGTGGTGTCTTCCCCTCCTTATCAACACTGAACTTTATTCTTAAGATCAATAGTATCTCCCTACATGATTGATCCTCAAGTTCCTTACGAGACTGGAACAATTAGGATAAGTTTAAATAAGTTAAAGAAACATCCTAAAGGTAATAAAATAAAATTAGATTGCCTCGTACAAGCTCATTCTTCACGACAACATATGACTTAGACCCAGTAGTTGAGATATTTTTTACATATGTAATATGTGTATCCTTATTTGTCTGACATTTATCTTAAAATAGTCGTAATCAATAAATTAGATTTAAAAATTAAATAACCTTTTTAAACATGCTTACTTGATATTTCAGTTGAATCTATGCTTCAACCATGGTAATCCAATGTTCAATTGACTCATTTAGTGGTCTCGTTGCATCTCCTACTTTCTCCCATTCCTTCTTTAAGTTATGTCGATACTCCTTAAGGTGTTTTGCTAAACGATGGTTTATTGCTTCCTTGACCCTCACATCAGAGTTAAAATAGATGATATCGATGAAGTTCTATTTAAAAAGTAATTATCAGTCAAGATCCTAGTGTGACACTTTAAATAATAATATTTATACCTTGATTCTATCATGTGGAGACCGAAGATCTCCATCTATTGGGCATCTAAAATCTAGTACTAGTGGAACATCCTCCTTCGTCACTATGCCACAAATCAATTGTAGAGCACTCACTTGCTTGACATCTAGCGGTCTTCCTTCATCTAAGTCGATTATTACAATAGTCCTATGCCCTATTACTGTCGCATGCTTGGCTAATGTTATGCCTCTTGATTTTCCCCTACGACGCACTGTATTTAATTTAGCACAACTAGTTCAAGAGTTAATTCAAATATTAAATCATTACTAACAAAGTATTATGGAAGTAGAGGGTGTTTCTTGCGAGTCAAATGGAGCGCTACTCTATGTTGATCTCGGTATGGCATGTGATTGTGAACTCAGAAGTGCAGTTGGTTGCAAGCACCTGCTCCGATTCCCGTGTGAGGGAGGATGACGCTTAGATACTTGTGGAGGAATTGGTTGCGAGTGCAACGGAGTACTATTCTGTGTCTGTCTCGGTATGTCATGTGACTGTGGACTCAGAAGTGCAAGTTGCAAGTGACTACTACGGTTCCCATGTGTGGGACGATGATGCTCAGATACTTATGGAGGTAGTGATTTTGAGTTCAATGGAGTACTAATATGTGTTTGTCTCGGCATTGCATGTGATTGTGGACTTAGAAGTGCATTCGGTTGCAAGCGGCTTCTTCAGTTCCTGGATGTAGTAGGATTATGCTTAGATACTTGTGGAGGTGTTGGTTGGGCATGAAGTTGACTTCATTGTTGTTTGTAAACTCCTGAATCAGACTGGCTACTTTGACCATCTACTTTCCTTTTATTCTTTCCAAAGGTGAATGATCCAAACATACAAGTAATAAACTCAAACATCTGCATGAAATACCTGTAAAAAATGGCATATTAGCAACACTAGAAACTTCAGAATCCATCTACATATACATAAACCATAACTACAATAGATACTGATAAGATGAAGTAAAAGAAGATATCAACACAATCACAAATTCCTCAGAGAAAGCATCCAATGTATCCATTATGAAATCCATTAAAAGCCATGGTCATTGGTTCTTTTACGCTATTTCTTTCCTGAAATTATGAGTTCTCACTCAATGGGCATAAGATTCTTATATCTTGCCTCCTCACTTTGAAATAATTATTTGATTGCAGAACTCTGAAGAACAATCCATTAATCCCTTCTCAATGTTCACTTGACAAAACCAATGAGACAGATACATCATCAACCACATGTGCAAGCAAGACATACCTCTCATCCATTGATTTGACCAACATCTCGATTGCAGCCGATCCCCCAAATCCTATTAAGACACGAACTAAAGAGTAAGATAAGACTTGAGATGTCTGCTTCAGGTCTGATGAACAAGCCGTTAATCTCATTTTTTATGTAGACAACTATTTTGACCCCGAGTATTTTAGCATTTGGCATTGTTAATATAATGCATGTTATCAGATTATATTCTACTCTTTAATTAAAATAAACGGGACTTCAAAAAAAATCAAAATGGAGGCAAGGTGTCCTTGGAGGATGCTTATCAAAATACAAGCAAAATCATAGAGGATGTTATGAGTTTCCATATACTGAATCCCAAAAATCCATATACCCAAACTTAGACACCATGAAAATCAAACACCACAATAAAAAATCTTATAATGAAAAACAACGTGAGAGAATCATGCCTAACAACTCGAGCAGTGGATCCTCCTTTACGAGCAGCTCCGGAAGCTCTTTCCATCTCGTGCTCCGACTCCCTGCCCCAATAAGAAACAAGCCCTAAAAATTCCTATAGGGTGCAAATATACCTTTAAGAAAGAGAAAGCCATGACGTTTTACCTCCGTCCTGCAAACATGTCGTCCAAAGTCATGATTTTCATTGTCCAGGGAAGAGTTGCAAGCGCCTAGACGAGTGACGGTTGCTGCTAGTATTATTGAAGGAAGAAACAAATGAGAGAGATAGTTACTTGCCACTAGCGTTTTTGGATTTATTTTGGAAGGAATCCCAACCGACATGTTTGGCGGAATGAATTTTTTTCATAAAACATAGTTAGACGTTTCATTGAATAACATCGACATTTAAACTACAATGTCGTTAGAGATTAAAATGGTCGATGTTATAATTAACGTCTACTAATACTAAAATTAGCTCGACGTTCATGACGCTACAATGTCGGCAAAAGTTGAATTTATTGTGGTGTGTTCTCTCTTAGATCTTTGTCGTTTAGGTTTGCCATACATATATCCCGATTATTCGTTCCTGATTTCATGTAAGTTTACTTCAGATAGGCTTGTTCTATGGCTACAGAAATAAACATTCCAGATAGCCCTATTTATACTTCACCTTCCTGGGAGCTAACAGCTTCACAATTTTTTTGTTAAATATTAACTCCATGTATAATGTTCTATTTTTTATTTACAGATATATTCAGCTAAAATTTCTATACATGAATAATTAATATAAAGGAGTTGTGAATCCTTACAGTACTACTAAGATCAGAGTAAGTATCCTGATAGATAACCTCAATTGATTAATCATCGGCAATTGCAATCTACATGTAGTCTTCTCCACAGCCTTTTTTCGTCAGTTTGCCTGATCTGAGAATGAGATCATCTTGGATTATCTTCATCTTAATTACATTTCACGTAATTAATTAAGAAAAAGTGCAATCCACATTCAAACTGGGATCGATGGCCTCACTAGTGTGTATGGGTTTCTATGAGAATGACACAAAAATCAATCAATGATTTTGCAAGATTAATCAAATCACTTAAGATTGCAAAGGATTCTATATCATTTATTTAGGATTTGAAACCGGATTCGTGAGCCTTAATTTCAGTTTCAAAATGTGACCTTTAAATCACCTTGGATGTCATTAATACGTAACAATCAGAAACTTAATTAGATGTCGAGTAACAAACCATTGTTTCACTTTGATATCGATAGGAGGAATCGAACATGGAACAGATACAACCATATATACATTCTTAATTAATTATTTATATACAAATTTCATCTACCAAACATGAACAATTAATGAATTATGGCCCAAAGACAAACTCATTTCTTGCTTTCTAGAATAATTGAATAGCTTACCTTATTATGAAAGAGAAAAAATACAACCACAATTGCCCATCAACTTCCATAGTGACAACCAGACATTAATTCTCGTTACTAAAATAAGATTAATGATCAATAGATATATTGTAAGATCGATTTAAATCCATCCATCTAACTCCTCCTGATCTCACACAAATTCAAAACCTCCTTTGTAGCACTGTCTATATATCCACGATAATCGATCCCTTCGTTTCTTCGCCTTCGTCGTATCATCAGTACGTATTCGATCAGTATATTTCGCTTATTAGAACATTTTTCCATGCGTACAATGCCTTTTTTTGTGCAATTACAATGCCAATGCATAAGAATTTAGATATAATTATCTCTATCACTCCTACAGAACTTAGTGGGAAATGATAGGATATTAATTTAAGGATCAGATGCAGGAAATCAACATTAGGCAAATAGGTAATAAGATGACACAAAAAAAAACAATGCATTAAAGCTGGGAAGCATGTTTTAAATTTACAGCCAAAATGGGCCGTTGGAATTCAAACGATAGAAAGGGAATGAATTCAAATTAGTGGAGAGATCATCTCCTCCGATGATTGATTGATTGCCATCTAACACAACAAGATCGTATTTTTCCTCCCATTCTTCACAGCTCTTTTCGATTTGTACCGGAGGATCGAGGAGGCACCATGACGACGACGACAGTGCGTTTCGTCAAGGTAATCTATCTCATTTTCGAAGATTCGTATACTCTTCCGTACGCAGCATAAGTGATACGATATCTCGTATGGATATATTCTTCGATGGACAGGTTGCTCTCGTATAACGGTGATCGGTGACCTCTGACAGACTCGAGGAGAGACCACCATGTTCCGATGCATTCCTTGCTTCCATTGTAAAGAAGCCGTGATGGAGCTCTCCTCCGGTGTAATTTTTTTCTTAAACACCGTTAGTTATAATTAACTCTTTTAGTTCAATATTACTAGCTTTTCTTATGCTTTTTTAATATCCACAGATGAAGCACTTGGGCTTAAGAGGCGTGAAAATGCGAAAGCATTCTAAGAAGAGCAAGCTCAAGGAGAAGGTGGCAAGAGTCGGAGACGGTGCTAGCGGAGAGGGAGCGGAGGAGGAGACGACCGAGTGGGTTGCGGAGGTGGATCATGGTGTTCTAATCACCTTTGTTTCGATTCCTAGTGGTGGTAACATAATCAGGAAGATCAGATTCAGGTATTGTTGTGCAGACAATCAAAGTTATTGTTATTGTTGTTGAATCTATTTTTATTAATCCCGCTCATTTTAATTCCCATCATTTTGAAATCGTGTAGCTTTTCGTCTATTCGTTTTGTACATTCAAATGTCGCCATAAATAATTTACGAATTTGTTGTTTCCTGAAGGGTGTTTGCAAAGGGTGTTTGCAATAGCAATTTGTGCACATTGTTAATAGAAAAGATATATTCGATAATATATATTTAACAGCTTGATACAGTTGTCCTAAGGATTAGAAATAAAAAGAGAAGTAAATTAAACTGACACCTAATGCCAACCGGCGTTGGATATTTTAAGACTATGAAATTTCAGAAAATTTATTTAATCTTATATTAGTTGTATCTAAGCCATAATCAGATATTACAATGTCATTATAGACATATATAGATATTAATTAATTTTACAAGGATATTTACGATTACAGTCTTGTTAGGATTAGAGTTAAATTAGGATTATGAATCCTAATGTGATTGGATTCCTGATCATAATAGTTATTGAGTTGTATTTTATATATAGTCTTATTGGAAATATGACTATGGGTTGTATTTGGGCTATATAAAGAGGGAGTAGAGGCATTGCCTCTACACCACAACAAGAGGGAATACCACAAGGGAAGAGACAAAGAGAGATAAGAGAGCGAGGAAATGGAGAGAGTTCTACTCGTATTCTTATAGTGATCTTTCTTCTCCGGTGGTCGTGAGAGGTGACCGGCCACCGTTATATCTGGTGTTCTTTCTTTCACGTACTTCTGTGGTGATGGTGGTCGTTTGTGTATCCGCTTCCGTATCCGGGGACGTTCATATCTCCAACATCCGGTATCCGAGAGGAGACGATATCGGTGAGTCTTGTTTCCATCAAGCCTAATACAAATACCTGTTAGTTTATAAATACTTATTAATAAATAGTATGGATGCTGATTTGGATCAAATCCTATTTGATGAATTTAAAATGTACATACATATAAAGATGCGCAAATACCGAAATTTAATGTGAATTTCTTGGGATTTGTTATCTGAATGATGCAGGCAGGAACTGTTCGAGGAATTGGAAGCAGAAGAGTGGTGGGTTGAAAATTGTGAAAGGATCAAGGCTTTATACAATGTTCAGGATATGAACACACCGGAAACAGCTACGCCAGATCGAGACGAGGTGAATAACTCGTCTCCTTACAGGCCAGGAGGAACATAGATATTTAACGCGGAAATTCTAAAAAAAAATCACTTAAATCGCCACAACATGCACAAGTTAAAGGGATCCTCGCCCCACAACCTTTACTCTAATAAACTTGCAACTGATCAACATACAATATGAGAGTCGATGTCCATTTCGATCTCGTTGTTTACTCATTCTCCTTACTTTTTATTCCAGCTACTTGGCAGCCCAAGTACAAGGAGTCAAGGAGATCCATGCGAACGTCATGATACAGTATCGTGTTCAGGGGTTGGCTCGTCGGTTGGAGAAGGAGAAGCCTTGAACATCGCTTCTCACAATGAAAACGTGCATGTCGAAGATACAAAGATCGTAGAGTGTCATCCCGGTGTATTCTTGACCGTTCGATCATTAGACAATGGTACCAAGGAGCTCATGCGCGTCGTGTTAAGGTAATTAATCGTTATTCGATCATTATGCTTACACCTAATGCACGATTCTATTGTTTTGCTGCTATATTTGTGTTCTCTCTGTTGAAAACCTTTCAATTATATGCTAATGCTCACATCAATTTATTTTTGTAATATGTAGTGTCGATCAATTTGGTGGAATGGTGAAAGCCAAAGTGTGGTGGTCAGAAAATGGTGAGAGATTGATGCAGCAATTCTCCATCCAAGAAGGACATGAAATTTTTGCGAAATAAACTGTTATCATCTACGATTTGTGCCTTCTTTCCAACATATATTTTTCAATAAATGTTTGCGATGACGTTTAGCTGATCGGCATTTTATTCGTGAGAAAATTGATGTAGGGGAATTATGCCTTCTTTACATGAAATCTGTTGATCTAGTTGCCGATCTCTTCACAAAGAGGTTGCCTAGGGTGCAATTTGAGTTGAATATATGCAAGTTGGACATATTTGACATGTATGCCCAACTTGAGGGGGAATCTTGATGAGTAATGTACTTGTATATAGGTCAACAAATCTTTCATGAGTGACTGTTTACCCATCTCTGTATATGTTGTACTCATCCCCCTTCTTTCAATTAACTAAGGGTGCGTTCGGTTCGAGAATAAGCAAGAATAAGGATGGGGAATAAGGAGAATAAGGGTCTATTCTTTGTTCGGCTGGAGGATAGGAATAAGGAGAATAATGTGAAGTAAAGGTAGGTAAGGTGGGATAAAGATAGGAATAAGAGTGAAATAAGATGGAATAATGGGGAATAGTCGTACCACTGGGAACCGTGTCGGGAGGAGAATTGGTCCCTTATTCCAGGGCCTATTCTCCAACCAAACATGGCCTAATCTCCAATGAAAGGATATTAGGATTGATAGTGCCTCCCGTGGTTTTTCCCTCCTTGAGGTTTCCCATATAAATCCTTGTGTTATTGTGATTGATTTGGGTTTTCCTACACATAGAACTGATTAACCACAATGCAAAAGAGGTTGGATGGCCAAGCCACAAAGATCAGATGGAAGTCGATGAATACATCTTGTATCACATATGGGATAGCGAAGATAGGAGGCTGGATGCATCAGGCAACACCTTCTTGGCAAACTTATGGGATACCGAAGATAGGAGGTCGAATGCATCGGGAAACACCTGCTTGGCAGACTTCGCAATGGCCTCACTCGATTTCAAATCCAATAGTATTGTAACATCACCGTCTTAGGTCCCCGGTCCGTTATCGAGAAAAACTGGCCTTGACAACTTGTTGGATCCGGACTCAAATGAATCCGTTGACAACTACCCAAAATGTTTAAGCCCAAGTTGTCAACTAGTAGTCCCCACCACTTATAAACCACACCCACACTTTGTGAGTTTTAGATGTGGCACTATGTTTGGGGGTATGGATGTTACAACCTCCCCCACTTATATTCGCAACGTCTTCGTTGCGACATGGCCCATCACTTATTCCTAGTGACAGTGCGCTCCGGGTAGCCATTTCCTCCTATCTCTTTGTCGGGGTGGCTCCACCTCTTGGCCCAAATGGATCCGTTAACAACCACTCAAAATACTTAAGCTCAAGTTTTCAACTAGTAGTCCCCACCACTTATAAACCACACCCACACTTTGTGAGTTTTAGATGTGGCACTATATTTGGGGGTATGTGTGTTACAAGTATTCTGACAAAATTTGTTGCCGTCTCATATATAGTCACTCCCTTGCAGTAAACAGTTATAGAACTCTACAGTGTAAGCCTTTGGATCATAATCATCATCATCACCAACACCGTGAATGCCTTTGAGAAACAATATTTTCAACTCAATTATGATAACTCTTAACTTCAATCATGACGGGGAATCCATAACAAAATTTGTTTAACTCGATTCCTCACCATGCATTTGACAGAGAGGTGTATTCGACGAGTCAGTTTAACCCTACTTGTACAGTTATGAAATGACCAGCTAATATTGGATTCAACTATTGGTAACTTAACCTCAGTTAGATAGTCCATATCAAGAGATAGAATTTAACAAAAGATATGCATAAAGATCACTGAAAAGAGGATGTGCATTAAAAGGGAAGAAAACTGCTGCCAGCAATGTAGAAAGAGAGTCGAGGGAAAACGAACAACGATGACATGAGATCCAATCCGATCCAGATCACATACTAAGAATGAATGTAACTGAGTACTCAACTGGTTTTCCTAATGGCTAGCAACTTCCAATAACTTTTTAAGTTAACGAGGCAACTGGTTGATCAAAATAATTGACTAAGTGGAATTAATTGAGTAGAACATAAAATAGTTGCTTGAAAAGGTTTTAACCCTGTTGACAGGATGGGTCAATAGTGTTGACTTGGTATTAGTTGATTGGACTTAGTCCTATGTTGGTTTGATACACAATTAGGTGGGAATTGGATAATTAAGTATATTTTATCTTTGCCTCTTTTATAAAAATCATATTAGAAGTAAAATCTACGAAGCCTCTTTTGGTAGCAAGCGTATTTTTCTTCAGCGTTTGTCTTCGTATGGTATAAATCAACGAACATCTTTGATCATTGTTGAAAGCATAACTGTAGTCATGCCTCTATAATATATGTAATCCCGATCAAAATCTTAAGTTCATGCATAAAGTAAAGTATAAGCTTTGCAAATCTGGAAGAATAAAGACTTAAAATTCCATGGTCAGATCACAGAAAATAAAACTTTCAAACATGAGCATACAAAAATAAGTTTCATAGAGCGATCAAGCCGTGAGAGGATCCTATGTGAGTCAACTAAGGATCGATCTACTCTTTCGATTATCAAGGCTATCATTTCTATGAGGCGTGTTCCAAATCACGGAAGTATAATACACACAAACGATCAAACAAGCAAGTACGAAGACACATGCATTTACAAGGTTCACTTGGAGGCGGCAGTAGATCTCTTCAATGTGGTGGAAGAACTGGAGTACAAAGAGATGATTCAAACCACTAACCCAATCGAGGTTTATATAGTACCTCTTCCCACTTAAGTAAATCTTAAAACAAATAGGACTTCAAATCCTAAAGCAAATAGCCTTTTGTATCCCAAATCAAATAGAACTTTGTCGACAAGCTTAAATATGATTCAAGGCATATCGATAATCTCCACTTTGAATTGAATCTTCTTAAAATCTTTGCCAACCTTCACTTTGTCCAGATTGACTAACAAAGGAATGCAATCTAAACCCAGATTGATCCTCTAATCAATTAGGATCTAATAATATCCACCATGAATAAGATTTAAGGCATATCCAACAAATATCCACCTTGATTTGAATCCTTGATAGTATGACTTAGGGAACTATCCTCAGATAGTAGAATAACGACCGCTCCTAATCCAGATAACAAAATAACTTTTCGATTTTCAGTTTGTGTGGCATCATCTTGCTTGTTGATCCTGATGGAACCCGATGCTCTTATACCACTTTGTTGCGAATCATAGGAGCCGAATATGCACAAACGATCAAACAAGCATGCACGAAGACGAACATATTTACAAGGTTCACCCGTAACTGGGGTGCATTCTTGGCGGAAAAGGTGGATCATTTCAATATAGTGGAAGAACTGGAGTGCATAGAGATGATTCAAAACACTAACCCTATAGAGGTGTATAAAGTACTTCTTCCCATTGAAATAAATTTTAAAACAAATATGACTTCAAATCCTAAAGCAAATAGGACTTTGACTCTTAAATCAAATAGGACCTTAAATCCCAACCAAATAGGAATTTTCCTGCATGCTTAAATAGGATTCAAGGTATATCAAACATGCTGGTTGAGAAGCATTCTTCCCCAAACTCCAACTTAAGCATCTGACGAAGTACTTTGCGTAAAACTAATGCAAATGCAACATATAAGTTCTGCATATCTAGCAACGTGTATTGGAGGATAAAACACTCATCCATGCAGGTCTCTTCCTCACAAAAATATAAAAAGGAAATTAAAGTGAATGTAAGCATCCTTACCTTAGTCTTGAGCTTACAAAGATGTAACTGTTGGGTTATTTCAGGTCCAGCCCCAACTTGGGCCCTTTGGAGCTGCAACATTTTACCCCATTTGTAGGGGTCTTTTGTGATATTTGCCCAGCTTTTGAAGCCCCATTCCAGGGAACGAATGTGCCCTACTCGGCACTCCCAATTCCAGCCGTTACCCTCTCCATTCGACATCCAGAGAGCAGCAGCAAGGGGTTTTGTGGAACCCATCTACTTCCTCCACGAGAGAGAGACCGAGAGTGAGAGAGAGGGCAACCAGTGGCCTTGCTCTTCTTCTCCACTTGGTCGAGGTGCTGCTAGGGATGCGGATTTGAGAGAAGAGTTGATGGCCGAGCTCAAGAGGAGCATCGAGGAGGTCGTTGCGGACGAGCTCAAGAAGCCGAAGCCTTCGTTTTGGATCTCCATCTGGGAGCCCACAGGAAAGCCATCTCATCCTCTTAAGATTTGAGCACATTTGATATTTTGGATACCTAGAGATAGTTAGATACTTGGTGAACAACTATCTATTGTGTGTGTGGCTTGTACCTCGGTTTTGTGGGCAACAAACCGAGAAGAACATTGGCTCATTTTGACCGCAGTGATTGGTTGCCGGTCTTGCCTCGTGGTTTTTTCCTTACTTACATTGAGCAAGGGTTTCCACGTGAAAATCCTTGTCTCCTGTGATGATTGCTTGTTGTGATCTCTTGTGATTGCTTGTCACATTGTTTCCATTGAGTTCCCGAGTGGGGAACATATTATTTGTTGTGCCATCTTTGCTGCAGGACAGTTTTAGGGGATACTCCTGGTTGTGTCATATCCCCAACAAGTGGTATCAGAGATCAAGTTGAGCAAAATGGGCAAAGATGATGAAGGCACTATGATTAAGCTCACAAGTAGCAATTGATAGATTTGAAAAGCCAAGATGGAAGACATCCTGTATTGCAAAGACCTCTACGATCCCGTGGAGGGAGAGAGCGCCAAATCGGAGAACATGTCCGCAAGTGAGTGGACAAAGTTGAATCGAAAGGCCATTGGGACCATTCGGAAGTGGCTTGACATGTCGGTCTTTCATCACATGGTCGAGGAGACGAATGCAAAGGAGTTGTGGGACACGTTGTCCGAGCTCTATGATCAAAAGACCGCAACCAACAAGGCTTTCTTGATTAGAAAGCTACTGAACTTGAAGTACAAAGATGGATGCAAAGTGACGGACCATTTGAATGACTTCCAAAGCATTATCAACCAGTTGACATCCATGAGTCTGACACTTGATGACGAGTTGCAGACACTTCTCTTATTGGGTTCTTTGTCGAACGGTTGGGAGACTCTAGTAGTCACCGTGAGCAACTCTGCGAAGGACAACAAGTTGACCATGGCTATGGTCAGGGGCAGTCTCCTCAATGAGGAGATCAGGCGTCGCTCTTCGGGAGAGGCATCCTCTTCTTCACATGTGCATGCAGTTGAGAGGAGAGGAAGATCCAGTAGCAGAGGAGCGTCACAGGAGAGGTAGAAATCCAGAGATAAGTCCAAGGGAAGAGGAAAGTGTCACCATTGATAGAAATCCGGTCACTGGAAGAGAGATTGTAGGGTTTGGAAGAGAAAGCAAGCTGAAGCCAAGAAGAAAGATCAGAAAAATGAAGATGGGAATGTAGCTGCAGTTGTGGCAGATGAAAATGCAGATGAGGAGATTCTCACCATTCAGGATCAGTGCTTGCATGCAGGGAGTGATTTGGAGTGGGTCGTTGACACGGTCGTCACCACCTACACTAGGGATGATTATGGGAGAGTCTTGATGGGTAACGAAAGTTACTCTAAGATCATTGGCATGGGCACCATCTCGATTCAGACGGATGTTGGGTGCTCAATGATACTCCAGAATGTGAGGCATGTTCCTGATGTGCGGCTTAGCCTTATATCTGGCTCACAGCTAGATAGTGAAGGCTACCATATGAAATTCGATGACATCAAGTGCAAGATAAGCAAGGGTTCTCTTATCATGGTTAGAGGCAGCTTGTGTCACACACTCTATATGACTAGAGTGAAGGTCATGGATGGCAGTTTGCATGCTAGCGAGGCAGACAATTCAGATTTGTGGCACCACTGACTTGGCCACATGAGCCAGAAGAGCTTGCAGCTTCTGAGCAAGAGAGAGTTTATCCCCTACCACAATGACATCGCATTGTCTCCTTGTGATGCATGTGAGGTTGGGAAGAGAAGGAGTGTGCCATACGGAGTCAGATCCAAGGTGAAGGGAGACCTTCTACAGTTGGTTCAATCTGATGTTTGTGGTCCCATGGACGCAACCTCTTTGGGAGACAACATGTATTTTGTCACCTTCATTGATGGTGCATCTAGGAAGGTGTGGGTGTATGTGCTGAGATCGAAGGATCAAGTGTTCGATTGCTTCAAGAAATTCCATGTCATGGTTGAGCGCGAGACAGGAAAATTGTTGAAGTGTCTACGCACAGATAATGGGGGAGAGTACACCTCCCATAGCTTTCAGGGCTATTGTGCAGAGCATGGCATCAGACATAAGAGGACAGAGCCAGGCACACCCCAGCACAATGGTCTAGCTGAGAGGATGAACAGGACTATTATTGAGAGAGTTCGTTGTATGCTGAAGACAGCGAAGTTGCCCAAGACTTTTTAGTCTGAGGTGGTTCGCACTGCATGTTACTTGGTAAACCGATCTCCATCAGTTCCTTTGACCTTTCAGATTCCAGAGCGTGTTTGGACATGCAAGGACCCCTCATATGCTCATTTGAGAGTATTTGGATGCTAGGCTTATGCATTGGTACCCAAGGAGCAGCGAAAGAAGTTGGATGACAAGGAAGTGCCTTGTATCTTTCTGGGCTATGGAGATCAAGATTTTGAATACCGTCTTTGGAATCCAAGGAAGAAGACAATCATCAGACACAAGGATGTGATATTCTATGAGAATCTGGTGATGGAGATGAGATCTCCATGAATAATGATAGTGATGAGGACACAAATCCCTCTCCAGTACAGGGTGCAAGTGGAGAGGATGGACAACTAGAGCAGCATGAGCCAGATGCAGACCCCGTTGATGCAGGTCCAGGGGACTTAGGGCAGGAGGAGCAGCCTCATTTGCATGCAGATGCAACAGAGCCTCAGGTCAGGAGATTCGAGAGGACACGCCAGCCATCATTCCGTCACCCCACTTCTAGGTATGTGATGCTCACAGACACAGGTGAGCCATACAGCTTTGAGGAGGCACAGGAGCACAAGGATAAGGGTCATTGGCGCAATGCAATGAATGAAGAGATGCTATCTCTCAGAAAGAATCACACTTTTGACCTTGTTGAGCTTCCTGAGGGAAAGAGGGTTTTGAAGAACAAATGGGTCTACAAGGTGAAGTCTGATGACAATGGCAAGCAGGTCAAATACAAGGCCAGATTGGTCGTGAAAGGGTTCAGCCAGAAGGAAGGAGTGCACTATGATGAGATCTTCTCCCCAGTGGTGAAGATGAATTCAATGAGAATGGTGCTAGGAATTGTTGCTAGCATGGACCTTGTGGAGCAGATGGATGTGAAGATGGCGTTTCTTCACGGTGATTTAAAGGAAGAGATCTACATAGAGCAGCCACAGGGTTTTCAAGAGAAAGGGAAAGAGCACGTGGTTTTCAGGTTGAGGAAAAGTCTCTATGGCTTGAAGCAAGCCCCAAGACAGTGGTACTTGAAGTTTGATGCCTTCATGGTAAAGCAGGGCTTCAAGAGGACTACAACCGACCCATGTGTATATGTTCGTCGTCTTCCCAATGACATGTTTGCCATTCTTTTGATATACGTGGATGATATGTTGATTGTAGATCATATTTCAAATTCATTGCAAAGCTCAAGAGAGAGCTCTCCAAAGAGTTTGAGATGAAAGATTTGGAAAAGGCTAGTCACATCCTAGGGATGCATATTACAAGGGACAAGAAAAAGCGCATGCTGTGGTTGTCACAGAAGAGCTATGTTGAACGCGTGTTGGAGCAGTTCAACGTGAAGAATGCCAAGCATGTCAGTACACCCTTAGCATCTCATTTCAAGCTGACCAAGGAGTCATGTCCTTCTACTTCTAAGGAGAAGACAGAGATGGCCAAGATTCCATACCAATCCGCAGTTGGGAGCCTCATGTATACAATGGTTTGCACTAGACTTGACATAGCCCATGTTGTGGGCGTGGTGAGCAGATTCATGTCCAACCCAGGCAAGGACCATTGGGAGGCAGTGAAGTGGATCTTGAGATACTTGAGAGGGACCTCAAGTATGTATCTTGTGTTTGGGAGGTCAGATCCCAAACTATGTGGCTACACTGATGCAGATATGGAAGGAGACATGGACCAGAGAAAGTCTACCTCATGCTACATTTTCACTTTTGCAGGAGGAGCCATATCATGGCAATCCAAGCTACAGAAATGTATTGCTCTCTCGACTACAGAGGCAGAATACATAGCAACAGCAGAGGCTGGGAAAGAAGCGTTGTGGCTACAACGCTTTCTTGGTGAGTTTGGATTGGAGGACAGTGGGCCGGTTGTGTTTTGTGATATCCAGAACGCTATAGATTTGAGCAAGAGTACCATGCACCATGCTCGCACAAAGCACATTGATGTGAGATACCATTGGCTGAGGGATGCAATTGAACAGAAGCAGCTTATGTTGAAGAAGATTCACACCGATGAGAACCCCTCAAAAATGTTGACCAAGGCAGTCACTCGTGACAAGCTACATCTCTGTAGAGAGCTGAGCGGTGTCACTTCTATTTGATCTCCATCACTGGACAACACCTCTCCGTTGGGGCTAGAGGGGGAGATTGTTGGGTTATTTCAGATCCAGCCCCAACTTGGGCCCTTTGGAGCTGCAACATTTTACCCATTTTGTAGTGGCCTTTTGTGATATTTGCCCAGCTTTTGAAGCCCCATTCCAGGGAACGAATGTGCACTACTCGACACTCCCAATTCCAGCTGTTACCCTCTCCATTCGACATCCAGAGAGCAACAGCAAGGGGTTTTGTGAAACCCATCTACTTCCTCCACGAGAGAGAGACCGAGAGTGAGAGAGAGGGCAGCTGGTGGCCTTGCTCTTCTTCTCCAGTTGGTCGAGGTGCTGCTAGGGCTGCGGATTCGAAAGAAGAGTTGCTGGCCGAGCTCGAGAGGAGCATCGAAGAGGTCGTTGCAGACGACCTCAAGAAGCTGAAGCCTTTGTTTTGGGTCTCCATCCGGGAGCTCACAGGAAAGCCATCTCATCTTCTTAAGATTTGAGCACATTTGGTATTTTGGATAGATATGGATAGTTAGATACTTGGTGAACAACTATCTATTGCGTGTGGCTTGTACCTCGATTTTGTGGGCAACAATCTGAGAAGAACATTGACTCATTTTGACCGCAGTGATTGGTTGCCGATCTTGCCCAGTAGTTTTTCCCTTGCTCACATTGAGTAAGGGTTTCCACGTAAAAATCCTTGTCTCCTGTGGTGATTGCTTATTGTGGTCTCTTGTGATTGCTTGTCATATTGTTACCATTGAGTTTCCGTGTGGGGAACATATAATTTGTTGCGCCATCTTTGCTGCAGGACAGTTTTAGGGGATACTCCTGATTGTGTCATATCCCCAACAGCAACTTGCATGTACGAGAGTATTTTAACTTAGAAACCTTTTATGGAATGTGGATGAGGGCTTTTGTGGGGGAAGAAACGCATGATGTGCACCTTCTCTCCCATCTTTGATTTAGCGAAACCCTTGCTTTTTTGCACTCAAAGCTTTCTTCTCCTTCCTCGAATAAAAAAAGGTGCTAAGTAGTAACAGATCACAAGGTGTTGATAAATCAAGGAAGGAAGAGTGCATATGGAAAGGATTCGCTGAGATGAAAAAGGAAGATGAGGTTTTGAGTGAAGATGGAGGGATGTTGGTGAGTTGAATAAGGAAGACGAGGTGTCCAGTACTGAAAAGGGATGGGTATTTAACAAACATGTGAAGGGAGATGAGGTGTGGGACATTGCCAAGTTTCGACAAGTCAGGGAAAGGGTTACTGAATTGAGATGTAGTATAAGGCTCGGTCCAAAACGTTGGGAGCGGATTGTCTGATATAATACAGAAGGTGTTGTATTACAGTGGATTGTCCGATATCCCAGAGGCTCCCCGGCTCACCTTTTCTGTTTCTATTTTGGACCGAGCCTTGTGCTCGAGTCAACCCATCACTAACTTGCAGGTCTGGGAGCTGGATTATCACAGGCATCGGATTCTGAAATAGAGCAGCCTCCGTCTTCAAACTGGACAGCATAACCCCTGGAGCATATGCAGATCCGATCAGCAGAAGCATTGCAGATATGTGAGCAAACACAAACACCAGGAGCTTCACGAGCAGTACTTGATCTGGACTTCTATTCGCATTTTTTTTCTGGTCTGATTGTTCTATGCTGCACACTTCTTAATCAAATTCTGTTCGATTCACAACACGCTCGCGCACATACACCTCACGGAGATCTTCCATCTCACTTGCATAAGGTTCAATCACCCACTCATTGCACATTATCATATTGTTGAAAAAAAGTGATTGAAATTAACCTCCCAACTCATGCTTGTGATATTAGAGGAATTATTGAATTTAATCCGTAAATGTGATTTCATGTGAAAACAATAAAAAAAATAAAGATAAGAATTGCATGTGTTGTGCTTCAGATCTCCGTGTGCTTGACAATTAGGGGTGGGCATTTGGTTGGTTTGGTTGGTTTGGGTCAATATAGTTCGGGTTGAATTCGATTCGGGTTTAGAAAATGGCCACCCATGACCCA
Organism: Ottelia alismoides; assembly: GCA_037367405.1. Taxonomy (NCBI): domain Eukaryota; kingdom Viridiplantae; phylum Streptophyta; class Magnoliopsida; order Alismatales; family Hydrocharitaceae; genus Ottelia; species Ottelia alismoides. Next base: position 55,065 of record JAZKJV010007214.1, read on the forward strand.
ACCGAATTAAATCGGGTGAAGCTATTTGGGTCTTGGATTTGGACTGATCGGATTGGGTCAAAATCAAACTTTGAAAAATCCAATTGGGAAATGAGAAACCTCATACAAAAACCCTATACACAAAGACACAGAAATCAAGTTTTGTATTTATTTTCATCACAAGATGTTGATTAATAGAGATGGCAAGAAAATCCAAAAAAAATCCTATACAAAAAGCGAAAATGTCATCAAAAGTAGACTAGAAGTAAGGAAGATTTACCTGCAACTAGTTATGGGTTACCTCCCTCTTTACCCTTTCCTTTTGCCCCTTCCTCTCCCTCTTGCACAAGACTGCAACGAGTAACAAGAGCTTCAGGAACATGGAATAGATGAGAGTAAGAAGAGCACCTAATGAGTAACACCCTCTGTTTCCTATACATCAAATGTTGTAAATCATAGGCGGACGAGAGTACCCTCCCCAGTATTTAGGCCTCCAAGGGTAGGGTTGCAGCTAGAAGCTTGCAGCTAGAAGCTTGCAGCTGGAAGGGATTCCAAATTCAAATGACCAAAATCAAGACTCAAGTCATCATGTAGTATGCGAGTCCGGTGGATTGGGTGCATGTAGCTTGCAGCTGGAATGGATCCAATATACAAGGCTATTTTTTTAACTTTTTATATGAATATTTCAAGGGTTAATCCAATTTTCAATTCGGGGTTTTTGGGTGGGTCAAATGCATTACTTCAAACCCATTAATCAATCCATAAACCAAAAAAAATATTATGGATCGGGTCAAACCCAATCCAAAATCCAAATAACCCAATCCACTTAAACCCTTTGTAGTAGTTTTGGTGGGTTGTTTGGGTTGACCCAAATAGTGCCCAACCTGACGCTTCATGAAGATCCTCATGCTCAGATGCTCATGTGTTGATCATTCTCAGGCGGTGGACTAGATGAAGGGGTTATGTGAGATAAAACAAAAGCTGGAGAGGATTCAATAATGGGTGTGGTTGTGCGATGATTTGATCAATTTGAATCAAGTAACAAAGGAATAGAAAGGTTGAGAAGAGAAGGGATTGGATGAGAAGACGAGGGGAGGAGAAGAGGAAGAAGAGACCTAAAGATCTGGAAACTATCGGGTGGATGTTGTTTCTTGGGCTGGAGGTTGATCACCTCTAGGGTCGTTGCCTCGATGGCATGGCAAAGACAGGGGGACTCGAGCTCTCATCAGTGCGACATATTAACGACTAAGATTGCCGGATCAGAGACCTCTCAACACCAGTGATGATCTCACTGAATCCTCACTCTCTCCCCACTCGACATAATGAGGGTGGTTGACTGACACTCAAACCTCTCTTAGTCTCAGAATTCGCAGGGAGAAGGGATAAAAATTGCGGATAAGTCTCTTGGAAGGAGGAGGATGTCCTTTATAAGAGAGGAAGGAGGTCCATGTCCGTTGAACCTGGACGGGAAATCGACTCGCTAGAGTTCTTGCCGGCATGGATGCTTGACTTGGAGAGCACAACAAAGGAGAAGGTGGTCTCGGTGCGTAGTTGAGGTAGTTGGTAATCATTTGGAGGTGGAGAGGTGAAGGGGAGAAAATGGAGAAGAAGAAGAAGAAGGGGAAAATAGAGGAAGAAGAAGAAAGAAAGAAAGGAGGACAAGGCTTTGACTGGTCAAACTGGTTTGGAATAGGGCACTAAGTAGCAGCATGTGGCACGAGCCACTACAAGATAAAATAAGAAAGAGGACAAAACAATCGTATACAAATGCACACTTTATAAATTAAGTATTAAATAGTAAATAACTTTAAATAAACAATATTAATAATAATTGTAAAATAATTTAATAAATAATTAAATTATAAATGTTACTAAATCAAATAATTTAACTTCAATAGTTAAGTAATATAAAAATAATAATTTATATTACAATTACCTCTATACACTAGAATAATTATTATTGGGGTAAATTACAAAAAGGCCCCAACTATACCTAAATCCTTAATTAGGGGTCTCTTTTTTCAATTGTAACAAATTGGGGCCTGAACCGTCAACTTAAGGGTTTAACGTCGACTTATAAGGTCATTGAAGCTTATAGATGCCTCTATTTGAGACAAAAATATAAGATTAGACCCGCCTTTGTTACAAATTGAAAAAGAGTCCCTTAATTGGGAATTGAGGTATAGTTGAGGCCCTTTTGTAATTTATCATTATTATTAATTATTTATTTTAAATATGTTATATTATTTTATATTATTAATTTAATATATAAATGAAGGATTATAAATATATTTTTATTTTCTTTTAATTAAATTATTCACAAGGATAAATAAATAGAAATATGTAAAATATAGGTAATATTTACCTATATAATAAATATAATTATTTTTTTATCATTTTTAACTTTTCTAGTATTTATTTATATTATGTTATTATTATAAAATATAATTAAAATAATAAAAATATAAATAATAATAATACAAAAAAATAATATAATGATAATTTATCGTTGTATAGATATCATGGTACCCAAAAAAGCTGACTTTCACGTCATATATTCAATTTTTATGAAACTACTTTTATTTTAAAGATAATTTAATTATTAATACAATGAAAGTGAGTTTGCTAAATCTTGATCTCATACATAGCAACTATTTATCTTTGAATGCCATTTCACAATTTTTTTTTTATTCTTTACACCATGTTATCTATACATTAAATTATTTTTCTTATATTTTTATAAATTACTATACATGATTATAAACAAAGTTTGAAGAAGAAAATAATTTATTCTGAAGTGATATGAATGATAAATAAAATAGATGAATATATGTACAATGTGAATAATTTGCATATGTACGCTTAGTGATATTTACTTTCTGATATTTATATAAGTTAAGATCCTTATCTTCCCATATTTATTTTATCGACCAACTCAATATTGACATGGTTTCGAGATTAGGACCATTAGATACATATTTACATATATACACCCTTCTTTCTTTTGTTTTTATCTTTGTTATTTTATTTTAGATTAAATAAGTACTAAATATACAATATTAACAATTGGAGTTAGTATGTTAATCAATGAGAATTAGTTGACAGTTACATGTATTTTACCAAAGATTTTAGATAAAATGAAAAAATAAAGAAGATGAATCACAGATTCATCAATACTCAAGCATATTTGATAGATGATGCTTACATCCATGTGCAATTCATGCCTCACGCATAACAATGTCGATGAGGATGCTAATTGAAGTCCATTTAGATTACATGCTAAAAATGAGGTGGTTGGGACGTGATATTTGATACATATGATTTTCGAATACTTGAATGTTTGAGGCTATTATCTACGACCTAAATAAGGTGCTTTATTAACCAAATTACCATAATCGTCATAATACTAATAAAACAAAAAATATTAGTCATGACAAGAAAAATGTGGTGGAAAGTGAAAATCACATCATATTGTACATTCTTCCATTTTTTGTTTAGACGTAATGGATCAAAAAGGAGGATTATCATTATTAGTAAGCTTATATATAGGGCTTTTCCAGTGACAGTTGAGCCCATTAGTATCGCAAGAAACACACTCATTTTTACAAATGTTCTATATCATTTTGATTGAAATATTCACTATTTTATAAATGTTACATCATATTCTTAATATTAGTAATCATTTCCACAAAAAACTAAACTTGAAAATAATAGAAAATGATTGTAGCATTTTTATATTACTGATGTATATTCTATTTTTACTAATGATAATTTCTTCTTATTTAAGATTTACTTTTTATGAAAATGATTACACATAGTAAAAATATAATATAACATTTGTAAATAAATAAGTATTATGCTCAAAGTGATAGAAAATATTTGTAAAAATGAGTGTACTCATTAGAGAAAAATTCCATATATATATAAGGGCCTTCAAATAAGGTATGGTCATTCCTTAGTTAAGGAAGGCCAACCTCATGTTTTGTAAAAGCCATCGATAATTTAATAAAATAAATAAACAGTTTGTAGTGGTTTGTAACCTATGAAGTGCATATTGTAAATTACAAACCTCACATTGTAAACATATACACACATGCACACGCGTGCACACACACATGTAGCTTAATTTTTTTGTCAATATGATAAAATATAATTAATTTTATCTTTATGTAACTATACTATTAGTATTTACTTATTGAATCCGATGCTAAACAACATGAAAAGGATATTAGAAATGTTCTAAATGAAATTAGCCTACTTTGCTCATGTCTCATTTGAAGTTTCTCCTACAAACACATTCACAACATCCTTCAAACTTCTTTCCACAATCGAAATATGCAACATTCCAAAAAAGATCTACTAATTACAAATGACTCTCCTTCGAATGAAAATTTAATTCTAAAGAAAATTCATCTTGCTGATTGGAGTTTGTTGCATGATTTAAAAAATAAAATTTCAACTTTACGATCTTAAATAAAGGTCTTGTATGTAGAACAATCTAGAGTTCCAAACTACATTTAGATAGTTATTGTGGGAACAATCTTGCACTCATCTTTACCAATACCTTTCCTTGTCCTCTTCTTTATGAAGATATCTATAATCTCTGCCAATATATTGTAAAACTTGCTGTTGTTTATACTTTGCATTGCCTCTCCTAATGTCTAAGACCAAAAAAGAATGTAGACTCTAGTGACATAATGGACTATGTAATATTTTGTTATATGCATAATGGTTGACGTGATAATGACGTCACAACTTTACCTCGAGATTGTTCGTTCTGCGATAAAGCTATGTTATCTCAAGATAAATATACTTTATCAAAAATAAAGATAAAGCTCAAATCGTGATCACTCATTTATTATGTTTATATCTAGAACATTTATATTTTCAATATATCTCAAAACAACTAAGCAAGAAAAAGAGATAAACATTACTTATCCCTCATGACTCGAGGTCGGAATGACTCATCATGAAATTCTATTTCATCGGACTTCTCGTAATGGGACAAAAGCTATTATAGATAGGGCCATAAACACCTTTTAAAAACAAATTAATCTATTTTAGACGTGCTATAATGATGTTATATATCACTAAAAACCCGATGATTTGACCATCTCTATGTATAAAAGCTTGCCTATTTCCACCATGGACTTAAAGACTCGCATTACAAAAAAAACACACATTTCAAAGCTGCTTTCTTGAACATTCGAAGGGCCTAGAACCAAGAGCATGGATCCAGACAAAAGTGAAGCAAAATCAACGCACATACAAAAAGACATGCTGCATAGTGTGATAGCTTGATAGGGGTCATCTCTACTACCTCTAGCCTACGAGTATTCTTGTGTGCAAGATCTTCAAGTCTGTAATTTCAATGAGACTCTCACGAAACGATAGTCAAGGGATAGCAGAGAAGTCAACAAGCAAGATGACATGCTTTATCAAGTTTCCTTTAGGCTCTCAGTCTATGATCCTTCTCTTGAATCCCCGTTAAAAAAAACTCTAGAGTAAATTATATAACAATCTATGTATTATACACCCATTTTCAAATGTCCTAAAGATTTTTAAAAAGTAACAAGGTGTTATTCGATCTTTAAGGTAGCATTTCAATGTGATCCACGCTACTAAAATTTAGTTATTTGTTTTATCTTTCTGATGTTAAATCACATGAATTCAAAGCAAATAAATCAAGTACCACATCCATTGTATTATTATATATAAAAGAGCATCCTAGCACATAAATCTCGATTTTACCCTTATCCTGCACCCTATATTCTAATTTTACCCCCACATTCCAGCCATCTTTCCCCTTGTGCCCTTGAACTTTTGCAGTATTTTGATTCTCTTCCAACATTCCCACAGATCCGTCAACCACCCTCTCCTGCTCCATGCTCACCTCTTCAAGCTCCTTCCCTCCTTGTTGTAACACCATCGGCGTTGGCTGTAAAAACAAAAGTCATGATCGATCGTGATAGTTCGAGCCCTAGCAAGTGACCTGCCAGTGATACGGATACGGAGCTGAGAGGCGGGCCGTGCGGACGGCAGTTGTGGTTCTTCCGCCACCGCTATCTCCCAATGAACACCTCTCCTCCCATCGCAAGAAGCCCACTCCTTTGTCGCTCCCTTCGCTCATCCGGTGTATTCTCTCCCGCTCCAACCAGGGCCATATACGCAATGACGTGGAGAGCAGAGGAGCCTTCTCTCTTTCACCATATGCCTAAGAACTACCAACGATGAGACCACTGATGAACACAAAATCTACCTCTTTAATTATAATGAATTGTCGTGGTACAAGAGGCAAATTTTGGGCATGCAAAGACCACCCCTTCGAATTTATGGAAGTTATTTTACTTGGCACACATACAAAGGTCGAACACAAGGATACTAGCCTCTTCATCTATTTATTGAAATTCATTGTTTAATTCAAGAGTGAATATCTTCTCGGTTTAGGACTTCATGCAAATGCGGTTTCAAATGCATATACAACAATGCCCAGACCAATGATCAATGATGCATGCAATTTTTATTTTATTTTATTCAAGTTAAAAGATGATGCATGGACATAATGCATGATTAAATGCAAAGGACAAGCATGCAAAATACTATCTACAAATATGTCTTGTAGATTATTAAATCAATGAGCACAATTTATAGTTTAATTTCAGAGTCAAGTCGAGCGTCAAAAACAAGAATAAGTATCTAATAATGGCAAGGATTTATAGAGCAAGAGACACTATATAACATTAAAATTCATCATACTTCATTTAGTGTTAAATTCAGAAATTAAATATGCCATTAAATAGATGATAAAACAATCATTGAAATGAAATTAAAATCATTTAATTCTGACTTAAAACGCTTAAGATATGCTAAAAATAGTGCAAGGGCATAAATGTAATAAAAATACGAGAGAAAATAAAGATAAATATTGCAAATTGGTCCCTAGAGTGACCCATTTGGAAATACCAAAACCCGGAGGGCCCTTCTGTAATTTATCCATTACACGCAAGGTCATTTTTGCAATTTCATAAAGCCACAAGGGCCTCCCTATAAATTACCATGACATGCAAGTGAGGCACACTCCTGGAGACCTAAATGTAATATCTGAGAATAGCGAGGTCTTTACTGCAGATTACCCTGCCCCTCACATGATGAGCACGCGAGGGGCCAAGCTCGGGAGACAGTTCAGCGTCGGGCCACGTGGCTTCTCCTGGGGCTCTGGCTCTTGGCTCGACGCACTCGAGCCTGCAGGATTGGACATCCGAGCCTGCAGGTCAGGACGGGGCGACATGGCTCCATCAGGGTTGTTGGATGGACACCGAGAGGTGCCATGTGCTTCTCCTCCGTCAGCGAAGCGACGACGTAAATGGGGCTCCAACGAGCTCGCCGGAGCTCCTCCGTTCTCCTCTGCATCCGTAGATGGTCTATGGACCTATGTGGTCCTATGGCGGGGATCTACAATAGGAGGGGACGCTCCCAGGATAGCTGATGATGGCGGTCAACGTCGCAACGTCGGAGGTAGAGGTCGAGACCGGAGAGGAGGTGCATGTTCCGGCCATTGAAGCAATCAAGACCTGCAGGGCTAGAGCATAACGTAAACGTGCGTGCATGAGGGTTATGAGGTGGAGTGGATTTCTAATCGGAGCAGAGAAGGGGAAGGCCCAATGGGTCCTCCGTCGTGAGGGCGGAGAAAAGGAGTGGGGTGGATGGAGGTCCTGACGGAGGAAGAGAGCGATCAACGAGGTCGGTGAAGATGGAGGTGACATGGCAGAGATCTTTGGGTGGTCAAGTGAGGGAGGGATGGAGCGGATACGATGGAATAAAAGGGAGAAAACACAAGAAAAATAAGGCACGAGTACCTGGTGGATTCGAGGAAGAAGATGGTGGGCGTTTTGGCTTGGGCTGAGCTTCTGTGGAAGTCCAGGGTCGTCGCCCAGTTTGCGCAGCTGATGCACGGAGCTCAGCGGGGCCAAGGGGTTGTCGCGGCATGGTCGAGTTGATCATGGGCCAATACCTGGCCGGAGGTCCATGATAGCCCTCGTCCGACCTCCGTTTGTCACGGAGGGATGGAGAGGGGCTAGGGTTTAGGCCATGGATTGGTTGACGAGTGTAGACGAGGATGGAGGGATCCGTTAAATATGCGGAGGTAGGCAACAATTGTCGATGGTAGTGGGCATTTTGAAACGCCTGGAATGAAGGCTGGAAGTGAAGGCGGGGGACGATGGGGGTTACGCAAGGTTGAGGGGTGTGCGGACTACATGTGGCAGCCGTTAGGGAGCAGAGAGAGGTGGTGGTGGCCGAGCAAAATTGGAAAGGTGGAGGAGCTGTCGCGAGGTGAAACGGCCGGGGTTGTGCGTTCTGGAGGTGGAAGATGAGCTCCTAGCCATTGGATCAAGGGATCCAACGGCTAAGGTTAGGGCGTAGTTGAAGGGTATAGATTAGATTGGGAGCGGTGATCAAGGGCTAAGATTGAGATGTTGTGGAGCGGTTGGGATGAAGGCGGGGGAATGATCGAATGGTGGAGAATGAAGGGGTGATGTGGAACAAGGAGAGGCATTGGATAGGAGGGCGATTACGTGGTCTAGAAGACACATTTAGTAAAGTTATATCATGCGGTTTCCATCCAATTCGTATATATGTAAGTCGATTATATACAGTATTTCTAACATTACTCGTATACGATCAGTATCCGTTTTATATCCATATTCGTTTTTTAAGGATATGGTAAGATAATTTTATATCCGTCAATATCCGTATCTGCATCCGTATTTGTATTCAAAAACAGATAAGGATATGATAATACCTATATCCGTATCCGTCTGTTTGCATCCCTACTCATAAATCATAATAATCCAACCAACTACTATTCACATAAGTTTACCCCACCCCACCCCATCCCGGTAATCAAAAAGACCCTTAGATCATGTTCGGGGTTTAACCCCCTTGGGGGGGGGTGTTACTCCCCAAAACCCACTATTTCTCTCACTTATGGGCTCCATTCACACACTCTCTCTTTATACATTAAATAAATCATTTCTCTTTCATCTATTCATAAAAAAATAATATATTATACCATCATATCATCTAAAAATTATAAACTACTAAACTTCTACTCACTTTTCCAAACTTTAATACGATCATATCACAACAAACTCACTCAACTCCTAACCTTCTATCCAAACACCAGAAAACAAAAACTATTTACCCTCTTCCAGTTAACCCGGACTAACCCGACAACCAAACACACTACTTCGTTTGGTTACCGAGTTAGGTAACTCGATTTATCTCTTTCATTTATAGATCATTTCTATATTGGAAATACATCACAAATCATAACCATCCAAATAACTATTATTCCCATTTACCTCAACTCATCCCATCCCAATTCCCAACATGGTCCTTACCTTGGATTGGACTGGACGGCATAAGAAGTGCCAAGGTCTTCCTCCTCAGCTTTCCGTATCCCAATATCCGCAGAGCAGAGAATGGGCAGCGTGGTGAGGTACGGGATAGTGGGGGTGGGGATGATGGGGAGGGAGCACATCGCCAACCTCGCCCACCTCAAGCACGAGGGCGCCTCCCTCACGTGCATCGCAGACCCCCACCCTCCCTCCCTCCACCTCGCCCTCCACCTCGCCCACTCATCCGACTGGTCTCCCGCGGTCACCTCCTTTCTTCTTCTTCTTCCTCTTCTCCTGGAATGGCACGCTAACTTGCAAAGTATTCGGGGTTCCCTCCTGCAGACATTCTCTACTCACAAGGAACTGCTGGACAGTGAGCTTTGCGATGTTGTAGTCGTCTCCTCCCCGAACATGACGCATTTCGAAATTCTTATGGATGTGATCGGCCACCGGAAACCCCACCATATACTCGTGGAGAAGCCCCTGTGCACTACCATTCAACACTGCAAGAAGGTTTGCCACTGCCACTGTGACTATGAAGCTCCACACGCTTTTGTTCTTCTCAAGTTGCCCCAATTTTCTGGAATCCAGTATCGGATTGTTGTTGTACTTTACGCTTGTACCTTCTAGACATCTACACCTTTACACCGAGTGCTCTAAACTCTTCTACATCTGACCGTGTATTCATATTCATCATAAATGACAGATCTTGACAAAATTTGTGATTAAGAAAACTTTGAGATATAAATTACAACCAAATTGTAGATGATCTTGGTTTACAAATCGATAGAAGCATGAACGTGGTGCTTCAACCCTTGGATATCACGGACTATTCGTCGGTTGGTCTGCAATGATCATGTAATTGCCACTTACAAAAATTTTTCTTTCTCAATGCAATAAATTACCCAAACCTTCGTATTGGATTCCTTTACCAAAAAATTATAATGACATTTGACATGAAAAGGCTTCATTGAACACACCGACTCAAAAGTTACGTCATTTTTGAATTCATCTAACAAGCTAAAGCTATCACAAGGACCCATATTATCCTTCTCAAATACGATAGAGAATTTGTCTCGTTTATTGACAGTGCGGACTCAATATGGGTTTCAGTTTGGCAATGCGAACTCTTCTCCATCTCATCAATTTTATTTTCTGGAGTGAGCTCCAAAATTCAATTAATTTCAATCTTGTTCTCAAAATTCAATACAAAAGATCATGCCTGTGTCTCGAATCATGTGGAGACCTCTTGTATTTTGGTGTAGGCTACTGGTGGATAAGATGATCCCATTATTTCAGCATATTCTACCACACCCTTGACATCGTCTTCCTACTCGACAGCGGACAAATACGACGTTCCTGAGGAGCGCGACATCCAACTCAACACTTCAACGAAAACAACTTTCAATGAAATAGTTCCAAACAATGTCATAATTTTGTCGATCAACCATCAAATACCATCTCCAAATTTATTTTTGTTGATTTTACAAGGCCGCCTTCTTGAACACCATTTCCAGACTTTAATAGACTCACCTATATGACAAAAATATAAGACTTTCATTGCCATTTTGAGAGAAAAAGCATACATATAATAACGAATTCTCAGCTAAAGTCAATACTCACAGCAAAAGCTATAGAACTACTTTTTTTGTGTACAAAATCAAAACGGAGCAAAAAATGTATTTCTATGTATAATGTAAATGAAAAAAATGAACGAAAACTCAATATCTTTGTTGAGTTGTATGGATCTTTATATGGGTAAACGGATCTTTGGATGAGGGACTGTTTACCCATCTCACTATAAATGTACTCATCCCCTCTTCATTTGAAGAACAACTGAGTGAAGAGAGAACACTAATCTCTGGTGAAGGAGATTAGGGTTTATGTGTGCTCCCGTAGTTTTTCCCTCTCCGTAGGATTTTCCATGTAAATCTTGGTGTCTTCTTCTTTAATCTTCATTTTTAGTTTATAACATGGTATCAGAGCCTAATTAGGGCTTGATTTCTCTTCTCATCAACTTGCTCGCGTGTGGCCTTACCCGCTCGGGCAACCCCCTATGGACTCGCAACCCCCTGTTGACACACAGCCCAATGCATGCGCGTGGCCCCCTGCCGATACGCGACCCTCTGCTAGTACCTCTGCCATGGAAGGAAATATCGCAATATATCGGCGATTTATCGCCGATATGCCGATATCGATATGGAACCGATATGGGCACCGATATGGCGATATATCCCAATTTCCATGCATTTTCTTCACAAAGGCTCGTCGATATGGGCGATATTTCGGCGATATATCATCGATATATCGTAACGATACGATATCGATATCGATACGGCCTTCCATAGCTCTGCGTGACCTCCTGCCGACGTGTGCGCTCCTTGCACGAGCATCGTTGTGCGCGAGCCCCTCTGCCTGTGCGGGATGCCCCTCCCTTCGACGTGAGCCCCTCTGCCTTGAAGAACCTCTGCACAGGTCCCCCCTCCTGTGCGGGACACCCCTCCCTCCAACGCGAGCCCTTCTGCCTGTGCGGGACGTCCCCCTCCCTGCGGCAACCTCCTGCGCGACCCCCTTTGCGCCCTCTCTGTGCGCCCCCCTCCTACCTGTGGTGGGTATGGAGCACTGCCTCCTCCTCCAAGAGTACTTCCTCTTTGGAGGGTCTGCCGTGGGGTCATCTGCCACCTGCAAGCACGGCCTCTGGTGTAACAAGTCAGGATTCCTGTGGGATCATCCTCCCTGTATGTGATCCGCAAAGTCTGTGAGTTATTTGTGTGTTCTGCCTCTTTGGTTGTTGTTTTCCTGAGGTTATTTTTGATCGAAGTGATAGACCTGTGTGGTCTTACTGTGGTTGCTTTGCGGTGCTTGTACTCTGACTGTGCTTAGAGTAGCATTATTCTGCTTCCGATGACTTCAGAAGAGGCTCTCGACACAATGTCCTATAAGATAGACAATGTTTTGGCTCAAATAACCATTGTGGAGTTGAGTAAGACAAATTACTTAATGTGGTCTACGGCTATGGAGGTGACATTAGCATCTCGTGGCATGTGAGGTTACATTGATAGACGAAAAAAGGTACTTGCTATCACCGACAAACTGTATGAACAATGGTATGTTGAGGACAACCAGTGCAGGAACTGGATGATCAATGCTGTGCTATTGACATTCAGCCTCTTATGCTTCGTAAGAAATCGTTTAGAGAACAATGGCTCACTCTCGAAAGTATGGGCAGAAGAAGCAAGATATCAGGATTTATCAATTGAGCAGGGATGTCTACACAATAAAGCAAGGGGAGTTATTCGTCTCAGGTTACTATGCTATGCTGAAGACAAAATGGGAAGAGATAGACTACCACCGCGATGATAACTGGACAAGTCCTACTGATCAGAAGAAATTCTGGGACGAGGTTTGGAAGCAGAAGATTTTAATTTTCCTTAGAGGCTTGAATGCTGAGTTTGAGGCGACTAGAAGCTAACTGTTAATAGAAGGGATTGGCTCGGACATTGAAGAGATCTGTCACACTATTGAGTCTGAGGAGCAATGTCGAACTGTTATGAAGGATGATCAAGTCACAAATTTTGAGAGATCTGCGTTGCTGATAAAAGGTGGCAAGAGTGGGTGCTGGAAGGATAAAAAGTGTGGACATTGTAAGAAAACATGATATAAAATCGATTATTGCTGGGAACTCCATCCAGAAAGAAAAGTTAACAAAGGAAAGAGGCCTCTCGAAATGTCTGCTGAAGGGAAAAGGCTGACAACTGATCAGATCAAGGACTTACATGCCTACGTTCAAAAGATATCAATTTCAGATAAAATCAAGATGCTGATATTGTCAATGCTGTTATGGTTGCTGCAACATACGAAGGTAACAACTTCTTTAATGATGAATGGATTATTGATAGTGGGGCTTCTGATCATGTGACAGGAAATTGTAAGATATTCCATGAGTATAAACTTGCTTCTGGACGAGAAAGAGTTAACCTGGCTGATGGATCCTCCGTCACTGTGGCTGGAAAAGGAAGCATATCCATCATAAATAAATTTGTTCTAAAGAATGCTTTACATGTTCCTTATTTTTATATTAATTTGTTATATGTTTACCACATTTCTAAGGACCTATAATGTCGTCTAATCTTTGATGCCAATAGTTGTGTGTTGCAGGACCTGAGGAGTGGGAAACATATTGAGATTGGTTTAGTTGTTGATTGCCTTTATCGTCTTCCTGCACGTGTCATCTCAACATGGATTGCTGCGAATACTGGTCACGGAACTAGAGATGCTCGTGAGCTTATGAAGTGGCATGAATGTTTGGGTCATCCTGGTTTTTCTACTCTTTTTGTTTTATTTCCAGACTTATGCAATAAAATAGACCGTGGTTCTTTTACTTGTGAGGTGTGTCAAATGGCAAAACACACGAGAACCGTTTATCAACTTTCAAGCACTGTTATTTTTCAATTGGTTCATTCTGATGTTTGGGGATCATCTAGTGTGAAGAGTTTGGGAGGCCATAAATATTTTATCACCTTCACTGATGATTTCTCTCGTTATACCTATGTGTACTTGATGAAGAGTAGAAACGAAGTTCCTTTCATTATTCGAGATTTCCTCATCAGGATAGAAAATCAATATAATACTAAAATAAAAACCTTAAGGATGGATACTGTTAAGGAGTATATGGAGGGGTCTCTTCATATTTTTCTAGGAGAACATGGGATTATACGTGAAATTTCTTGCAGCTATACCCCAACAAAACGGTGTGGCTGAAAGGAAAAATGTCACTTTTGGGAAGCTGTGCTTACTGCTACTTATCTTCTTAACAGAAGACCTTCTGTTGCTATTAAAAAGGGGATCCCTTTCTCTATATTGCATCCTGATAAGCCTCCCTTTACTTTGGATCCTCGGGTCTTTGGATGTATTTGCTTTGTACATAACACTGGTCCTTATAGAAGAAAGCTGGATCCCGGAGCCACTAAGTGCATCTTCCTTGGCTATTCTTGTACCCAGAAGGGGTACAAATATTATGATCCGTTGTCAAGAAAATTGTATGTGAGTAAAGATGTTACTTTCCATGAACATGAGTCGTATTATAACACGTCTCTTACTCAGGGGAGTCTACTGTAAAAGAGGTCAATATTTATTGTTTGGATGATTTCCTACTGCATGATGACCATGGAGACACAAATGCTGATGCAAACAACCAAGATAGTAACGTGTTGCTTGAGAACAAGAGTAATGCAGATGATGAGCTCTTGGTTGATAATATTGATAGTGCAGAAACATCAATACCAAACCATAATCCCAATCAGTCCCCGAATGATCCATGTCCCAACAACTCTGTAAGTAGTTCCTCTACTCTTGATAATCAGGTTGATGATGCTAATGTTATGCTAAATGACTTGAATGAGAATGATGGGAGTTACGAGGATGACCGTCCTATTGCAGTACAAAAGACAACTAGGTCAATCAGACCTTCTACTCGGTATCCCGCAGATGATTTTGTCTCTTACTCCAAGGTGAGTCCAAGTTATAAGAGTTCTATTACTTTTTTGGACTCTTATAAAATTCCTAGGAATGTAGCTGAGGCAAAAGCTAATCCGAGATGGATATGTGCTATGGAGGAAGAGATGGTTGCTCTGAAAAAAATAACACTTAGGATGTTGTGGATATTCCTAAGGACATACATCTTGTTGGTTCGTGGGTTTACACAATCAAGTACAATTCTGATGGGAGAGTTGACAGATTCAAGTCACAACTTGTTGCGAGTGGATACAACCAGAAATATGGGATAAACTATCTCGAGACTTTTGCACCTGTGGTTAAGATGAATATTGTCTGTGTTGTTATATGTCTTGTTGTACAATTATTGTGGAAAATATATCACTCGGATGTCAAATATGCGTTCCTAAATGGAAATCTCAATGTATGGTCTGAAACAATCACCTAGGGCTTGGTTTGAACATCTCAGGGTGGTGATGATTGCTCATGGATACAAACAAGCTATGGAGATCATACCCTCTTCATTAAGAGGCGAGGCGACAAAAAATCTATTCTGTTGGTCTATGTAGATGATATGATCCTAACCGGTGACGATGACACTGAAATAATCAACATTAAAAGAGTTCTGGCTACAGAATTTGAACTAAAAGACCTGGTAAGTTGAAGTATTTCCTTGGTATTGAGATGGCCTTTTCCCTTAGAGGCATGTGTTTAAATCAACAAAATTATACTCTAAATTTACTTCGGGATTTTGGTATGCTCGGCTGCAAGCCGGTCTTTACTCCTATTGATGCTAATCATAAACTTAGCAAAGCAGATGGTGATCCTCTTGATGAAACTACCAAAGGCAGGTACCAAAAAATGATTGGAATGTTAATTTATGTCACTCCTACAAGACCTGACATTACCTATGTTGTTAATATGGTTAGTCAACTCGTGCATACTCCCACCACAGTTCATATGACTGTTGTCAACAAGATTTTGTGTTACATTAAGAAATCCCCTGGAAAAGGAGTTTTGTTTAGAAAATAGGGTGTTGTGAGCATTGAAGGATACACTGATGCAGACTGGGCTGGGTCAGTGGATCCTAGGCGCTCAACCTCAGGATATGTTGTGTATCTGTGTGGTAACTTAGTCATCTGGTGAAGCAAGAAACAAAGTGTTGTCTCCAAGTCCAGTGCAAGAGCTGAGTATCGAGCACTTGCGAATGGGGTTACTGAGGTCATCTGGTTGAAACTTCTATTAACAGAGTTGGGGATTGAACCTCTCATACCACTGAAGATGTTTTGTGATAATAAGATGCAATCAACCTGGCAAACAATCCTGTCATGCATGACAGAACGAAGCACGTGGAGATTGACAAGCACTTCATACATGAGAAAATTGACAGTGGTCACCCGTGCCTTCCTTACTTGCGATATGGTGACCAGATTGCTGATATCTTCACAAAAGGGTTACCTCCGATGATTTTTGAATTGAATGTAGGCAAGTTGGGCATGGTTGATATGTATGCCCAACTTGAGGGGGAGTGTTGAGTTGTATGGATCTTTATATGGGTAAATGGATCTTTGGATGAGGGACCGTTTACCCATCTCCCTTTAAATGTACTCATCCCCCTTCATTTGAAGAACAACTGAATGAAGAGAGAACCCTAATCTCTGACGAAGGAGATTAGGGTTTATGTGTGCCCCCGTGATTTTTCCCTCTCCGTAGGATTTTCCACGTAAATCTTGGCGTCTTCTTCTTTAATCTTCATTTTTAGTTCATAACAATCCTAAGGTCAAAGGAGCCATGAGGAGCATAGAAGAGTTGATACTAGCACATGAGCACATCGACGAGGGAGGGGACACAACCACCATACAAGCACGAATGATGAGGAAGGATGACGGGATCAAGGAGTGTGGCAACAAGGACCAATGAGGAGAGGAACAATACCAGAGTTCAGGAGGCGGCCTCCTCAAAGGAGGGGGAAGGGGTGCTTGGGGTGCTGGTATTGTTGTGAAAAAGCCGTCTCTCAGCATATGACTTTGGCTGTACTAAAGTTTGCTTTAGTGTAAAACCAAAGTTGCCTCTTGAAGAAGTTATTTCTATATAGCAATAAACAAGATTTTCTGGACGACATGTATGGTGATTTAGATGTTTCATATATGGTAGACACAAATTTACCTCTATGTATCGATACACTAAAAAGGTATGACAAGAGAGAGAGAGAGAGAGTTCAAAATATGTTTCTTTTCTTTCACGTAATGATTAATGATTTGCCTCCATCCAAGGATGTAGTCTAGTTACACCCGAGAGTGTAATTGTTTGTTTGATTTTGTCTCTATGCTTGATGTTAACAACATTCAGTGTTGATGTAGTGCATGTGCACGTCACAATTCTCCATATTTTCCCCCAGGCTAATGTAGTCTCAGCGAAACGTCATCTAGTGTTATTTCTTCAGCAGTTTGATGAATGAAACCATGACCTCGATGACCCTCGGTCTCGATTAAATGCTCGTAGATTCTGACAATATATCTCACTTTTGAAGTGACAATTCTCTTCAATAATTTCAATTACAGGATGCTAAATCATAGGCAGCCTATGTAGCATGTATCACTAAATTTCCATACTTCATAAAGTTTTTCCATGTCCACTTCCAAATCCTCGAGGAAACATTATCCCTGGATCAATTCTCAAGTTCTCAACCCACGTGGTGTGCTCCATCTCTGTATATTTTTTAGCAGTAGACCGAACTTTTGCTGTCCTTCTATGTTAAAAGTAAGATTAGACACATTTAATCCAACTGGCAAGAGAGAAAAAAAAACTAATATAGGAAGCATTGTAAATATTAGCTGCTGGATACAGTAATAGTGGAGTCCAGATTCTCTTTGTGCTTGACTAATGAAAATAACTAGAAATCAACACTTTGGCTTCACTGTATTTCTACCCAAACACATCTGAGGTGCTACAAGTAATTAGCACAAAGACAAAGCTCTTGAATTCGGGAACATATTATGGTGATAGAAATGCAGTTTTTTATGTTCCAACCATCAGTTTAGTTTATGTTTTATTTTCCTGTAGGTCTTGGAAGCTGCAAAAAGAAGGCCAGAAATCATGGTACAAGTTGGATTGGAGTACAGGTACATGCCACCTGTTGCTAAACTTATTGACATTGTTAAAGGTGGGGCACTTGGGAATGTCAAAATGGTTGCTATCCGTGAACACCGATTCCCTTTTCTTGTTAAGGTAATTAGAATCGTAGAGAAGGTTTTTTGGATGGTCCAAGATTTTGCCCTCTAGCATCTTTGACTTGTAATTGTTGTTACACAATGATTGTCTTTTACAGGTTAACAACTGGAATAGATTTAACATCAATAGTGGAGGAACTCTGGTGGAGAAGTGCTGCCATTTCTTTGACCTGATGCGACTTTTTGCAGCTGCAGATCCAGTTCGTGTTATGGCCTCTGGCTCAATTGACGTCAATCACAAGGATGAAATCTATGATGGGAAGTTATGTTATACTTGTCTGTATTCTTTACATATTGTTCTAAGACAGTATAAAGATAATTATCATGTTAAATAGATATTGTTATGCACTATTTTTAACTAATGCAAAAATTTATCGAAGCTCCATAAAAAAAGCATTGTAGGATGATAGCGCGTTTAGATTGGCGACCTCCTTGGAATTTGCGTCGTGTTTGCAAACATAATGCAGATATAAGTCTATAAAAAAACATTTTAATAGATCATCCCAAGCACACATAAAGAGAGATTTCCTAGGTAGGCAACAACCAACGTAAAATCCACTTGGTTTGTTAACTCATTTCTTGAATATCATGACCCAAGTGTGCTCTGATTAAAAAGTTGAATACACATAAGGAACATGATACATCTTTGTAAATGTGGTTGATTCGATCAGGAATGCACCCTATATATTGATACATATTTGTAAATGTGGTTGATCCGATCAGGAATGCACCCTATATATGCATATATTAAGATTAGGCATGGAGTTGCATACATATATTTAGTCTTTTCCAAGGCTTTCTGGGAGTTATGTGCTTTGCATTTCTCGTATAGTGGAACTGCTCTCTCTTTGCGTGTGGTTTTCTCCCTTCTAACTAAAGTGTTTTTTCATGTGAAATCCACATGTCATGTAATTGTTGATTGCTTAGATTCCTTGTTCCTCTGATGATTCCTAACAACTGATATCAGAGCGAGGTTACATATTCACCAACGATAACTACGATGTTTAAGATCAAGAATTTTGACCAAAACGTCAATTTTGGCATGTAGAACCTCAAGTTGGAGGTGATCCTTATTTTACACGGTGAAGCTAAGGCATTGAAAGAAATCGAGAAGATACCAACGACAATAAGTACACGACAAAGTCCATGTCAATCACATCTGTTGAGAAATTAGTTATCTTTCTTATTGTTTTTATATTATCTATTTCTTTTATCTTCTTCTTGTAATTTGGCCAATAGGTTCCTCTCCTATATAAGAGAACCCTATGGCCTCTCATTAATGCAATTCATTCTTTTTTTTTCTATATGGTATCAGAGCGACGATCCTAGATCGGAGTTCCTATATCCCACCAAACCCTAACCCTAGCACCCCGGTCGCCGATCCCACTGCGGGCTGCTGCTGCCGCTGCCCCGGCCTTCCCGGTCGCTGAACCGACCTTTCCAGGTTGTCGCCCAGGCCTCCAGGCCGTCGCCCCGACCATCCCAGACCGCCGCCCAAGCCCCCAGACTGTCGCCCCGGCCCTCTCGTGCACATCCTTGCACTTTCGTGCACCTCTGCGTTTCAAACTGCAGTATGAATCGGTCTGATTTTGATCGGAAAACGTGATTTCAGACATCTAAATTGTGTTTTCCGACCCTAGAGAGCAACAAATATTGATGAGGATGGTTGTATGAGGTTACACGCCCAATCAATCCTTCGTATGATCATGTAGACTCGTTCACATTGGTCTACTCCCCAGTTGAGTTCCGTTGTTCAGCTGGTTTACCATCATGTTAGAGAACAAGGGTGATATTTTTTTGTTCAGAGCCTTCAAGGACCCGACTCCCGTCGCTAAGATGAATGGGAACAACTATGAGTTGTGGTCCATGCAGTTTCTCACCCTAATGTTGTGCAACAACACGGAGCACATCCTGATAGATCCAGAGCCAACCGATAAGACTGGAGCAAATGATTCTTGAAAGCAAGACATGTATTCGCGTGTTTGGCTATGTGGGACCCTCACCACGGAGATAGCTAATGATCTGAATCAGCCCACCTCCAAGATGATGTAGGACACTTTGGCTTCCATTTATGCTCAAGCGAAGAATGAGGTCAAGATTCTTCAACTACAGTTTGATATCTACAAGGCCAAGCAAAATGAACATCCTCTACATGTGTACTCCTCATCACTACGTGGCATGTTCGAGAATCTTCATAACTATATGCCTATTACGACTCTCTAGAGCAGCAGAAGGCATATAGGAACTCCACGATGGTTGGAGTTTTCATAGCCAACCCTGATACAGAGTATGATGCAGCACGTACACAGATTCTCACTGGAGCTACCATACCTCCCCTAGAGGAGGCCTATAGCTGCAACAACCGGATTATCATGCCTTCTACGACCACTCCTCCACCCTCTTCAGCAATGGCCACTTCTCGTGGCCGAGGAGGGACAACCCGATCCAGAGGACGTACCCCTCATGGCATAGGTGGAGGACGTCAGTGTGGCCCTTACACCTACTGTCGTCGATCGGGACTTGCATAGGACACATGCTACCAGAAACGTGGATATCCCGCTTCTGGTTGCGTGACAAAATAGATTGAGCCTGTAGATATACTTGCTTCACAGGCCGATCCTACCATGGATGTTATTGTCTCTCGTATTCTAGAGATCACGACTCCTGTTGCTGGAACCACCACTACAGATACCGCAACCACATCTAGAGTCTCTTTGAGCTCCTCAGGTATCGCTTATGCTTTCACTTGTAGTACTGGTGCAGATATGATCGGGTGGATTATGGACTATGGTTCTTCCCACCATCTGTGTGGAGACAGAGCGCAACTGAGGTCCTACAAGACCATACCACCCGGTAGATGGGTTGTCATTGCCAATGGTGACCACTTACCCGTTATAGGACAAGGGGGTTGCATTTAACGACATCCATGCACCTTAAGAATGTTTTATATGCTCTTGACTTTCATATGAATTTACATTCCATTAGTCAAATTACTAAGGATCTGCATTGTCGTACAATGTAAATCCTTTGTAATATGACTGATAGATAATAAGTTCATAGAAAAGTCAGGTGCATGCAACACATTCTGTAAATGCATAGAGGGTGTCAAACTAATCTCCCCCTGTCCTGTAATTGGAGAACGAGTCCCATATGCAATAACCACCGTACGTCCTGGAGGGACAGGTCTGTATACTGTAAGTTGATCCCTCTCTCCATACAACTGATGCGTGGCACCATAATCCATAATCCATTCAACTACATCGGGTCCACAACTGTTAATGAGCGCATAAGTACTTCCTGAAGTGCTGGAGGAGGCTGAGGCAGTGACATCAGAGTGACTCCCAGGGGCTGAGGAGGACATAACAGGACTGGTTGGAGGTATAATGCCTCTCAATCGTGCTATAAGATCATCAAACCGCTGATCCATAGAAGAGGTAGCTGGAGGCTCAATCTGCTCAGCCACACGAGCAGAGGTTGGAAATCCATGCTTAGAGTAGCATGTATCTTCAGTATGTCCAGAACGATGGCAGAAGGTGCATGGCTAACGAACACGACCTCCTTTGCCGTGAGGTCGTCGTCCACGAAACTGAGAAAAGCCTCCCCGATCTCGAGAGGCAGCCATCGCTGAGGAAGTGATAGACATGTAATAGACCTGTGATGTCGGCGTGTGTTTGTTTCTCCCCCCTTCTATTTATTTTTATCTTTTGAATAAAAACCGTGGGGCGAGCACCACCGAGTGTTTCTCCCTCGTTTATGGACTTCAAAAAAAAATTTCCTGAGGAAGTATGACTTGTAGTGGAAGATGGAATAGTGATCCGGTGAGCCTACGAAAGGCTTCCTCCATTGGGGGAATAGCAGAGTCTGTCGAAATCTGAGAACGAACCGCCTCATACTCAGGATCAAGGGCTGCTAGGAACACACCAACCATGGTGGCATTCCGATAAGTCTTCTGCTGCTCAGGGGGGTAGATGTCAGAGGCATGAAACTATAGAGCTTCTCAAACATTCCACGCAAAGATGTATATAGCGAGTGGAGATGATGTCCATTCTGCTTGATAGTAAAGATATCATGCTGGAGTTGTAGAATCTTTGTCTCATTCTTCGTCTGTGAATAAGTAGCAGCAAGTATATCCCACATCGCCTTGGCTGTGGGTTGATGAAGTATATCATTGGCGATTTCTAATGCCAATGTACCTGAAAGCCACACCTTGGCATAAGCATTATTCGCCTCCTATGAGGCGTTAACCTCACTCTTCTCGGTGGGTTTTTCCTCGGTAAGAATGTGTTTGTTATCTATAGACTTCATCATGCTCATGAACTGCATAGCCCACAGTTCATAGTTTGACCCATCCATCATTATTATAAGCGCATGACCTCTGAAGGTGCCTATGGAGGGAGCCTCGACCTTGCTTTCTGACATGACGACTTCGAGAAGACTAGAGATGAAGAATAGACACGGGCTTGTCTACACGGACATATAGAGATATGATTGCATGTGTAGACTCATGCAACCAATCTCATTAAAAACAAAAGGCCCCGATGATGGCGAGGTGCCTAGGGGTACAATTACGAGGTGCCTAGGTGACAGCGAGGTTCAGCCTGCATGGAAAGAAGGGTCTCGAGATGCCTAGGCGTGCGACTACGAGGTGCCCAGGCATGCGACTGCGACGTGCTTAGGCAGTGGCAGGGGCTACACGAAAGGACAAAGGGAGCACGCGGGGGCCCAAGAGGGACGACGGGGGCCCAGACAAGGTCGGCTGGGGGCCTAGGCGGGACCGACGAGGGCCCAGGCAGGGCTTGCTGGGTGCCCCGGCGGAGACGGCGGCGACGTGAGGCGGCACGGGGTGACGCCCTGCGTGGAGAGAAGGAGAGGAGGGGGAAGGACCTAGGGTTAGGGTTTCGAAGCTCCGGTCTAGGACCGCGGTTCCGATACCATGTTGGGAAAAACTAAAAACGTGTTTATTCCTTGAGCCCTATGCTCTCTTATATAGGGAGAGACCTATGGGAAAATTACATAGAGTAGACAGAAGAGCAGGAAAAATATGTAAAGAGGGTACAAAAATATAGAAAATATCTTGACATCATCTATAATTACATTATGATGTCACTAATAACATCATCTATAATTACATTACCAATGACCTCATAAGTCTTATAATAAGTATATATATTTATATATATTTTCTTTGTGAAATTTTTCAAAAGTCGACCGATTTCACGCCTCGGGTCTCTGTTTTTTGACATGCAATATCTCGATCTGACCGTCTCTGAATAACAATCAATATGAGTATAATATTGATATACTTTAAACCAGGTTTGCATCCCTGAAATTTTCTAGATACTGTTTTAGTTTGGGGTTAAATTTTACGATTTAAAAAAAATCAAACAATCTCAGATTGACGAACGATCGATTCCGTTGGTCTTATTTCGTCGAATCGGATTTATGACGGTCTCGGTTTGTTTTCTATTTTCTGAATTCGTGTCGCGACTTTTCTGTGGCACGCATTACGATGCGATGGACTTTTGGTCGATTGCGACCGAACGACCTTTGATTTACGATTAATCGATCAATAATACTGCATGATAACTTTATTGGGTTAAACAAATCCTAATCGGGTTGGATTCAACTTTATAGAGTTCCTGTATGCCATCTGCTGCTCTGTGGAAATGGTAACATGTATGAAGCTGTGAAGCTTTTCAAACAGCCTTGAAGCGAAGAGTAGAATGTATGCAGAGGACGACCATTCTGCTTGACCGTGTATATATCAAAACTGTTGCTGAAGAATCTTAGCCTTGTTCTTTGCTTGGGCATACGTGGCTGTCAGAATATCCCATATCGCCTTAGCCGTGGGTTGGTTTACAATGTTGTTGGCGATCTCTGTGGTGAGTGTCCTAGAGAGCCAAAGATGTTTGCATGTGTCATCTTGCTTCTACGAAGCATTGTTTCCAGTCTTATCCGTCAGCTCGGGCTTTGTCAGAATGTGCTCCTTGTTATTGCATTGCTTAAGGGTCATAAACTGCATGGACCACAACTCATAGTTGGTTCAATCCATCTTCATGATGGTAGCCGGGCCCTTGAAGGCATCAGACGAAGTGAAGATGCCACCCTTGTTCTCTAACATGATGAAAAAGGTCGAAACAGAACTCGACTGGGGAAATAGACTAATTCGAGCCAGTCTACACGATCATGTAGATGATTGGTTGTATGCGTAGACTCGTACAACCATCCTTGTCAATCCGTGATTTGCGCTGGGACCGAAAAATATGATCTAATGGTCTGAAATCATTTTTCCCAATCAAACTCAGATCGTTTCAGAGTGCTGGGTGGCACCGAAACAGACTAGGAGACCCATATATGGCTGGTAAGGTGGTTCCGACGGTAGGAGGCGCCAACGGAGGTCAGTCGAAGGCCTGCGGTGGCGCAGGGGCCCCTGATTGGGGCTATTGCAGCATGCGTGCAACCCTTTGGAGGGCTGTCGCAAGCTACTGGAGGCGACGTGCGACGCGTTGGGGCCTCCAGTAAAGGAGGCGACGCGCGACGTGTTAGAAGCGATGGGGGTGGCAGGTGATGAAATGCATTTTTACCACATTAATAATCGTATTTTATTGTAGTATAGGTGGTGAAAATGGTTCAGCATAGTGCACACTTTCAAATATGTGGAAGCTAATTTACTTAGTAAGTGTACCAAGGCCGAACATAGGGATATGAACCTCTTTGTCTGTTTATCAAAAAATATTGTTTAAATCTTGAGTAGTTATTTTCATAGGCCTAGGTCTTCATATGCATGCATGAAAATAATGCACAAAATACAAGTACATTGTCATGCCCGGAAGAGATGCAATTTTTATTTGATTTTATGCAATTTTTATTTGATTTTATGCAATTTAAATGTATGCAATGTGAATGATGTGGAAGCTCGGGTATTATGTATAAAAATGCCCTGAAAAGTTCAAATCAGTGAGTAATAAGAATAACATTGATTCCAATATCAATCGAGGCACATTGATAAATTTTGGCATTCAAAATAAGAACAAATGACACACAGAAGATCTATAATTTTAGCACATGAAGTTAAGTGTCAAAACAAGGAAAAACTAATGCCATTAGCTAGAGGATAAAATTAGCAATAAAATGAAACTGAAATCATGCGATTTAGAGTTCATATGCTCAAGATATGCTAAATGGAATGCATTGGCATAAATGTTGGAGGAAATGAGATAATTGTTTATTCCAGAGAACCCTAGGCTTTCTTATATAGAGAAGGTCCATTGGTAAATTACATAAGATGGAAGAAATAAATAAAATATAACAGAAGAGTACATAAAGTCTGGAAATATCTCTACACCCCCCTCAAGATGGAGCATAGATGTCAATCATGCTCAGCTTGGAAGAACACTTCTGGAATAGCCCTCTGAGCAATGGTTTGGTAAAGATGTCTGCAGTCTGCTCTCCTGAACTGACATGGGAGGTAGAAATCAAGCCCTTTTGAATCATATCTCTAGTGTAGTAGCAGTCTCTTCAATATGCTTTGTCCTTTCATGAAATGCATGATTATTAGCAATGAATAGTGCTGATTGATTGTCACACTGTAGCTGCATGGGTAGAGGTACATCTATATGCAGATCTTCTAGCATAGCTCGAACCCACATCATCTCTGTACTTGCTTGTGCCATGGCCCTGTATTCAAATTCAGCACTAGATCTAGCCACCACTGTTTGTTTCTTGCTTTTCCAAGAAATCAAAGAACTGCCAACAAATACTGCAAAACCTGAAGTAGACTTCCTGTCCTTAGGGCATCGTGCATAATCTGCATCAGCTCGCATCAACACATGCAGACTGAGATATTTGTTTCTTTTTTGTACAATAGTCCTGCACCTGGAGACGACTTTAGGTATCTCAGTATCATGTATATGGCATCCATGTGTACCTGTCTGGATTGTTCCATGAACTGACTCACCTGACTCACTGCAAAAGCGATGTCAGGTCTGGTGATAGTAATATAGAGAAGTTTTCCCACCATCTCTCTATATCTTCTCCTGTCAACTTCATCTGTATCATCATCATTAACTTTATGCTAGGATTCATGGGGGTAGTCGAGGGTCGACAACCAATCATGCCTGTCTCAACAAGCATGTCTGTAATATACATCCTTTGGGTCATCACGAGACCCGGTGCATTCCTAGCAAATTCCAACCTCAGAAAATATCGTAAGGTATCGAGATCCTTGGTAACAAGTTGATGGCCTAGAAATGCTTTCGTCATCTTTATTCCCTGCATATCAAGTATATCATCAACATAAATCATGATAACAACAATACCTCTGGGAGTCTTCTGAACAAACAAAGAATGATATGCATTTGATCTTTTGAAACCTTGCTTCTGGATTAAGTCAGAAAGCTTCTGAAACCATGCCCACGGGCTTTGTTTAAGGTCATATATTGCCTTGTGAAGTCTACATACCATCTGACTCTCCCTCTCAGCAGCAAACCCCGGAGGCTGCTGCATGTAGACTTCTTCCTGCAGATCCCCATACAAAAATGCATTTTTAATGTCGAGCGGAAACAAGGGCCAATCATGTACCGCAACAACTGAAAGGACACGTAGAGTGGAGTGACGTGTAACCGGAGAAAATGTGTCCATATAATCCACGTCGTAGGTTTGAGTAAACCCACGTGCCACTAGCCTTGCTTTGTAACGATCAAGGCTGTCATCTGCATGATATTTGATAGTACATACCCATTTATAACTGACAACAGAGGTCCTGGAGGAGCAGAAACCAAGCTCCATGTACCCGTGACCTCAAAGCAACCATTTCTTCCTCCATGGCAGAACGCCAGCAGCTCTCCTTCAATGCGTCCTGATAATTCCGTGGTATTTTCACGGTTGATAAGGCCATAACAAACCGCTGAAAATCTCTAGTGAGGCGATGTAAAGAAACATGTGAAGCAAGTGGATAGGATGCACATCTATGCTTCTGCATTCGTAAGTCAATAGGTACATTCAAATCATCAACAATCGTACTCACCGCTATGCTATTCTCCTGCAAAGATCCCTGCACATGCACATCGTCAGACCCATTGTTAATAATGTTACGTGGACAATCCTGAGACGTGGTGGATGATTGATGAGTTCCGTGGGCAGGGACATGACGCCGGGTATAAAATCGTGGTAAAGGTGGCACATGTGGAGAAGGAGGAGGTGGTGGTGGTGGTGGAACTGGTATGGGAACGGACGGATGCATATGAGGAGGTGGCACATAAATCTCATCATCAGTTGTGGAGGAAGTCAACTTGTCACCTGCAGGGGAGAAATACATCACAGATTCAAAGAATGTGATATCGGTACTGACATAATATTTCCTGTTCAAAGGATCATAGCATCGGTAACCCTTCTGCGTAGGAATACCCAACAAAGACACACTTGACAACCCTAGGTGAGAGCTTATCAAGTCCTGTAGAGAGCTGATGGATAAAAGCAACCGAACCAAAGACACGAGGAGTAAGCGAGAATAATTCCTTATCAGGGAAGACAAGTGAAAGAGGAACTTTCTCACCTAAGACAGAGGATGGCATACGATTCACCAGATAACATGCCGTAAGCATTACATCAAAAAAAACATGCCATAAGCACATCATCACCCCAATAGGAAATGGGAGCACAACTCTGAATAAGAAGAGTCCGAGTGATATCAAGGAGATAGCGATGCTTTCTTTCTGCAACGCTATTTTGTTGGGACGTGTAAGCACATGTTGTTTGATGGATAATGCCTCTAGACCAAAAAAAATGAGAAAGAGCACGAGTACAAAATTCGAAAGCATTATCCGTACGCACATTTTTCACAGTAGACGAAAAAACATTCTGCACTTCATTTATAAGATTTTTGATAACATCCCCTGCTTCAAATTTATTCTTCAACAAAAATACCCCAGAAAAACGAGAGAAATCATCAACCACAACTAGATAAAACCTGTGTCCCTGGTGATCAGGGACACGACTTGGACCCCAAATATCAACATGAAATAATTCAAAAGAAGAGCTACTGCTCCGAGACTGACAACTAGGGAAAGTAGATCGGTGATGCTTTCCCAACTGACACGCTTCACAATGGAAGGAAGAACCCGGTGGAATCTGGGACAAGATGTGACGCATCTTCTGAATAGTGAGATGACCAAATCTTAGATGCCATGTGAATGGAGAAACAGAACCACTTGACTGAGATGAGACACCAACATAGGGAGTTCGGAACAAACGATAGAGACCATCCTGCTCACAGCCACAACCGGTCACCTTGCCCGTAAGAATGTCCTGAAAAACAAGAGACGATGGGTCAAAAATAGCTCGACATTGCAAATCCTTCGTAATCTGACTGATAGATAATAAATTCATCGAAAAATCTGGAGCATGCAAGACATTCTGGAGACACATAGAGGGTGTCAGATCGATCTCCCCCTGTCTAACAATAGGCAAATGGGTCCCATCTGCTATGGCTACAGATCGCCCCGATGGAACCTCTCTGTAGGATGTAAGCTTATCTTTGTCTCGACAAAGATGATGTGTCGTGCCGGAGTCCATAATCCATTCTGAAACATTAGATCCATGACATGAAGTAAGGACATAAGCACTACATGAGGTGCTAGCGGTGACCGATGTACTAGCGGTGACCGATGTACTAGCAGAGGTTGAAGCAGCTACATCCAAGGCCTCAAATGTTGGATTTTGATTTCGTTTCGGTAAGCCTGGAAAATGAATTTCGGTGGAATTTCAGTGAAATGGCCGGAAATTGGGGAAATGACTTGAAAACTCATTTTTTTTTCAAATTTAAGATCTCTAATGTTGTTTAATCAATAAAAGAGATAGAAATAGAAGATTTTTTACTAATAATAGGATGTTATAATGATCAATGCCATAAATAATGGTTTCGGTCACCATATCGATGACCATCCGAAGTGAAATTTTAGTACACAAACTTAAATTTTGGCATTCAATTTTTCTGCCAATTCTCAAAAGAACAATAATACTTTTATTATAGAGAAAGTGGAGATAATTTTAAAATTACAATATTAAATGTCATAATACAATTTACAAGATAGTATGATATATGATACATCAATCACATAATATGTCTGCGCTTACTAATATTAACCACTAAATTAGTAGTATTACATTTTCAATTGGGATGGAATGATATTCAACTAAACCACGATTTCCTTGGTGGGTACATGTACTCTTTTTGATTCCTTCCTTGGTGGAAAGGATGGAGCTAGACCTTAGTTGAACGTATTTGGCATCTCCAAATATGTTAAAAAAAAGATGTGTTATGAAAATAAAGATGGTAAAAAACTCACCTTGCTTGGAATTTGGAAACTTGGCTCTCCAAGACTTAAGTTGTTTGGTGAACTTGTGACTTGCGAGATGGAATGAGAACATATACATTATATTTATAGAGTTAAAAGAGGACCCCTAATGACCTTATTTTATTACAACGGTGATTGAAATACCGGCCTATATTGTATTCATGGTTGAAATAGTGACCAATAAATTTCATTTAGTGGTTAAATAGTGCCCTATGAATATCAATTAGTGGCATAGGAATGATATGTAATGACCTAGAACAATTTCAGTCGAAATGGACCGAAATGAACCGAAATTTCGGTCATTTCCATAGAAATCCGAGAAATCTGTGAACAATTTCGACCGAAATGACCGAAATTCGACCGAAATTTCGGTCGAAATCCTGGAAACTGATATTATACATGGTTTCGATATTAGTACCGCCACGAAACTCGGTCGAAATTCGCCGAAATTTAAGGCCATGGCTACATCCGAGGATCCTCCCGGTGAATCAGTAGAGGCAGGAGGCATGATATCTCGCAGCATGGTAACAAGATCCTCAAATCACCGGTCTGAAGTAGATGGCTGTGGAGTTGCAATATGCTCGGCTACCTGCGTCGATGCTGGAAACCCATGCTTAGAATAGCATGTCTCATCTGTATGTCCTGGATGATGACATAATGTACAAGATTGACGATTGCGGCCACCTCGACCACGAGGTCCACGGTCATGAAAGGAAGAAGAGGCTCCTCTACCTCTGGAAGCTGCCATCACCGAAGGAGGCTGAGTAGTAGCAGAAGACAGGACTGTAATTCTGCTAAACATGCGGTACACTTCCTCCACTAGAGGAATAGTAGCATCTGCAAGAATCTGCGAGCGAGCAACATCATACTCAGGATCAAGCGTCGCTAGTAAGACCCCCACCATGGTAGCTATCTGAAATGTCTTCTGCTGCTCGGGAGTTACCGTAAGAGGAATGATACTGTAGGGCTTCTCAAACATCCCTCGCAAGGATGTATACAGAGAATGCAGAGGCCGACCATTCTGCTTCACCGTAAATATATCATGCTGGAGTTGAAGAATCTTGGTCTCATTTCGTGATTGCGAGTATGTCGCTGCAAGATTGTCCCATATTACCTTAACAATGGGTTGATGGAGCACGTCATTAGAAATCTCCATCGACAGGGTGCCTGAAAGCCAAACCTTGGCATGTGAATCATCAGCCTCCCATGTGGCATAAACCCCAGTTTTCGCTGCGGGCTCATCTTCGGAAAGAATGTGCTTCTTACCATTTGACTTCATGAGACTCATGAATTGCATATCCTAGAGCTCGTAGTTTGTCCCATCCATCTTGACAATGGGCGCTGGTCCTTTAAACGCGCCTATGGAGAGCATATCGACCTTGTTTTCTGACATGATTGCCGAAGATGAAGAACTAGGGTTTTAGACTAAGAATCAAATGTCTACATAAACATCCGAAGATTTGAGTGCATATATAGACTTATACACTCAAACCCATAACAAGGCGGCGACGACGAGAAGGTAGAGGGAGGGGGTGACGACACTGGTGAAGAGGTGCCGACGATGGAGAGGTGTCGGCGATGGAGTTGTGGGAGGGAGCTGCGACGCTGACGATGAAGTGGTGCCGGCGGTGGAGAGAGGAGAGGGCGAGGGGCGGTGGCGCCGGCGGTGGATAGAGGAGAAGGGGAGGCCAACGGCGGGAGGTGGAGGGACAATTGCTAGGGTTTGGGTGGTGGCTCTGATACCATGTTGGAGGAAATAAGATAATTGTTTATTCCAGAGAACCCTAGGCTCTTTTATATAGAGAAGGCCTTTGGGTAAATTACATAAGATGCAAGAAAGAAATAAAAAATAACAGAAGAGTACATAAAGTTTGGAAATATCTCTACAATAAATGTAATAAAAATGCATGGAAAAAATAAAGATAAATATTACAAATAGGCCCCTGAAGGGACCTATTTGCAAATAACAAAAAGCGATTGGGCCTCGCTGTAATTTACCCTAGGCGTGCATGTGAGGCACACGTCCGGGGTCCTTATTGTAATTTAGAAGAAGATCGGGGGTGTCTATGCAAATTACCCAGCCCATCACGTACAGGGCACGCGAGGGGGCCAGGCTCGGGCGTTGGCGAGGCTCGGGCGATACGTGGCGGCTGCAAATCGCTTCGTCCAGTGGCTCGAACAACACGAGCCTGCAGGTTTGGGGAAGAGGCTGGGAATGCATCTGGGTCGTCCGATCCAAACGATCGGACGTTAACTTTAGCGTCTAGCTCCGCCCCTCTCGCCGGAGATGGCTGCGCTCCGATGACAGGCCTGGGGCTTCGCCTCCTTCCACCATGTGTGCTAGAGCTCCATGAAGTCGCCTGGAATGTTGGCGATGAAGATGCAACGACGGAGAAGGCGCAGGAGGTCCAGGAAGAAGCCAGCGATGGGCCATCGTCGGAGATCCCGCTCTTGAACGGAGATGGTGATAGAAATCCGACCATTGAAGATTGGAAGTACTTGCAAGGTTAGTGATAGCTGAAGCATGTGCGTTGATTATTGTCAGGTGAATGGCAGTCCAACGGAGGCGGAGGAGCGGGGGACCGAGGCTCCTCTCCGGCGGACCAAGGAAGAGATGGGACGGAGGTGGAGGGGGGTTCTGGAGAAGGGAGAGGGTGGTCGGGAGTGTTGGTGAAGGTGGTGGGTGTCCGGTGGAGATGTAAAGATGAACAGGCGATGATGGAATTGGGTGTAGGCGGCAGGGAAATTAAGAGAAATCAAAGAAAAATAAGAAAGAAGAACCTGGAGATCAGAGAGGAAGAAGACGGTTGGAGGTGGCTTTGGCTGAGCTTCGAATGAAGCTCCGATCTTCGCACGACGAGGCCAACCGGTCCTTGGTGCTCGATTAGCTGCTGGGTGGCCAAGGCACGACGGTCAACGTCGTGGGTCGTCACCTGGGTAGGAGGTCATCGTCGCCTCGACTAATCGCCCCTCTGCTGTCAGCGGAGGGGAGAGGAAACTAGGCCTTCACCCTTAAAATGGTGGACGAGAGTTGACGGTGGAGGAGCGGAGGTATTTATAGGTAGAAGAGGTCAAACCTTATGAAGGTTGCGTGGCGTTTTGAAATGGCTGAAGTGAAGGACAAGAGTGATGGTGGGGTGTTTTGATGGCTATGCGAGGATGGCAGATTTTGGAGCTATGTGGGCGAAGCGTTAGGTTATGGAGAGGAGGTCGGAGGTGATGGCTAGAAATGGAAGGGGGCGATGGAGTTGCGAGGTGTAACGGCTGAGAAGGGGAGCGATTGGAGGAGGACGATGACGCGGAGCCGTTGGATCATGCGATCTAATAGATCTGATTAGGGAGTGGGCGGAGGGCAGAGATTTGATCACGAGATCTGATCCTGCGGTTGTGAAGCGTGCAGTGGCGAGCGGTGTGGATCTGATCTAAGATCAGATCGGATGGTTGGGAAAAGGGCACGGATGGAAGGTCAGGATGAAGGTGGGAAAGTGATCCGATGGTGGAGAATGAAGGGGTGACGTGGAGCGAGCAGGGCCGTTGGATGGAAGCAGATCTTGCGCCGAGGTTAGAGCGGGTGTGGGCGGTTCTAATGAGATTTAGAGATCTCATCAGATGGCTGGAAGAAGAGTTGCAGCAAACGGCTAAGATGAAGGCACCTGGAGGAGATCAGACAGTGTGGAAAGGTAGCGAGTGGCGCAAGGAGAGGCGGCCGCATGGCGGCTCCAGAGAGTGCCACATGGCTGCTCCAGAAAAATCAGTAAATAAGAAAATAAAGAAAAAAAATCAAAAAGAAATAGTAGGAGGTTGAATTAGATAAGATTAAAACATGAAAGTTGTTGAACTCGTTGAGATCTACAAGTTTAATGTTGGTCACAAAGCCAAAAAAAGTCTTTTGTACAAAGATGAATTTTTACAAGCATTTTAAAGGCTTAAAACACTTAATTTTAAAGGTTTTGTGATTTTTTTTTATTTTAACTTCTTTTAAAAACAAGATAAATATAAACAATAATTAACCTAAAAAAAGAAAAATGTTGGTAATAAATACGGTTAGAGAATAGTGTTAATTATACACAGATTATTTACAATATAAGAATAGTTAATGTTAGTGATTTAGTTGTGTTTTTCATTGATATGTTTAAGATAGGAGAATAATAAATGGATTTTAACATGATGTATCTGAGATTCATCATACCCCCATACTTAAATTGTGCTCGTCCTCGAGCATCTAAAGAATGAAGGAGTCGGATTAATTCCTGACAGTGCATGTGAAATTTTCAAGGCTCAATTCGCCGAAGACTCTCAATTTGAGTGATCCTAAAATTCAGGGCTCGATCATGCTCTAGTCAAAAGGAATCCAACTTCTCTAATTATCAGACTCACTGTTTGTACATCAAATATTAGCATATGATAATTAGTGTACGCATTCATGAGAGTCGAGTCGAGATGTCCCCCAAGGTTCCAGTCTAGGAGACTCTCCTCTAGACCTATTCCTCTATATTAGGGAATAAGTCGGTTCTTGCTTCAATCAACCGTCTCATTAGTTTGTCAGACTTGAAAGTGTAGATGGACGACCAGATGATAGATGGCATAGGATTGTGTCAATTTTTCTCTCCCTCACATTGGAACAAGGGGCCTCTCGAGTGCCTTATTACTCAATACATATATTTTTGGTTTTGTTGATCAATGTGTCCGTCAAAAGAGCTTGGAGTCATCTGCACTTTTTTTTCTGGGAGTACACCGGAGTCTGTCTCTTTTGAGTATTTAAGATACCTTCGACACCCTGACTTGTATCATTATACGATGCAGCACCCCGTTTTTGGTGTTAACCCGAGTCATTGTTCCTAATGGCGTTTGGTCCAAGTGGACACTTTGAATGGTTGGGAGCGCTCGCCTTTGGTTGAAGCTCTTTGCAATTGACTTTATGTTTGAGAGCTCTTTTCTTTCAATATTTCTTTCTTTTCTTTTTGGCTAGCTCCATTGCTTTTACCAAGAGTTGGTGCACACTAGTCAACAATTATTTAGTTTTATCACACCCTGGCACATAGGTAGATATCAAAAGATAGCACGCGAACTTGTTCACATCCTGGCTAGGGTTTTGCTGACAATCTGGTTTCTTGAAGCCTTCATTAATTTTATCCCATCCTCGAGCATCATTAAATCGAGCCTACACTCAAATCACCAGTCCCAGTTCCTCAAGTGATAACTCAACTCATCTCATCAATCATGCGGTTGTGAAAGTGATGTGCTGATCATATTCTTTAGAAGGTAGAGATGAAGAGTGCAATATAACGCTTAAATCCTCAAACTAGGGAAGTGTGGATTATTAAGTTCAAAACCCTAATGATTAAGGCTGGTTAACTCAGTCTCTCAAGATCTCAGAAATCAAGTGTCTTTTAAATTCTTAAGCCTTGAGTGATAGTGAATGTGTCAGGAATACACCAACTCCTTGGTTAGTGAATTTTGTGATTTTTTTTGCAAATTTTCATGAATTTTTATTTTTATTTTTTTAATTCTTCAAAGAGATAATGTCTGGCCCAAGCTTTTATGAATAGTTGCATCTACTTCCAGCCAGTGTGGGTGTAAGTACGGACCGTTAGACGGCTACCCGTGTTACTTGAGGACTGAGCCATAGACAATGTCCTCTAAACCATCCATCTGTTAAGGAAGACTGTAGTTCCCGCACTAAAGAGTAGCTACTCATTTTTAAGCCTAGTAGTCAGAGTCTCTACCAAAGAAATTTTTTTATTTTTTCATATTTTTATGGGAAATTTTGAAAAAGGTTAATTTTATTTACAAAAGTTAGTCCCTCAAAAATTTTTCAAAAATCAGTTCACAGGTAAACTTAAACCTAGCTCAACAAGTTTTCAAAAATTTAACATACGAGGTTTGACTAAAGTATATATATATACACACAATAATATATGGTATACCTCCCTATACTTAACGTTTGCTATGTCCTCATAGCACTAGTGATATGAAGCCATATCTCCTGTTAAATATAGGATGATATAGCGGAATTGACTCGGAGGTCCCCCGATACTTAGGTCAAAAATGACCTAAGCATAAGAAGACAGGTAGAGGGAAGGTTGATGAGTCGGCCCTCCCATACTTAGACTGAAAATAACCTAAGTATTGGATGCGGAATTTAGGTTTGGGGACCCATGGTTTTTAGGGATAGTGAGGTTTTTTATACAGATGTTTGGTCGCTTAGAGGGGGGGGTGATGAATTTTTACAGATGAATATGAAGATGTGGGGGGGATGAATTTTTACAGATGAATATGAAGATGTGGGGGGGGGGGTTGTATGCATTACGATCAGAGAAGGATGCGTATGTGTATGGGAGGGGGGGGGGGTATATCGAGTAATCTAATTTTTTTTCTTTTTCTTTTTCCTTTTTTCTTCTTTCTTTTTACACACGCAAGCCCTCGAACGAGGATCGCTTGAAATGCACATGATATAATTTTTTTTACAACAAAAATGCATGAATGAAATGTTGACTAAAGTTCCTTGAATCCTCCTGAATTTTCTTTTGCGGCTCCTCGCAGCGGGAACTCCCAACTCCACGCCTCCATGGGTCTCAAGCGTCCTCGATCTCCATGGGCCCTGCCACAAAAGAATAATATCAGAAAAATATCAAGAAATTTAATCAACAAATGATGCAAAAACAATACAATGAGAAGACTTGAAAATGTTCAAATAAAAATTAATTCAACAAAATTCAACAAACGGGTAAAGGTGAACCGTGTCCCCGGCAACGGCGCCATTTGATGAAACACATTTTCACCACATTAATAATCGTATTTTGTTGTAGTATAGGTGGTGAAAATGGTCCAGCAAAGACAACACTTTCGAATATGTGGAAGTTAATTTACTTGGTAAGTGTACCAAGGTCGAACATAGGGATACGAGCCTCTTTGTCTGTTTATCAAAAAATATTGTTTAATTCTTGAGTGATTATTTTCATAGGCCTAGGTCTTCATATGCATGCATGAAAATAGTGCACAAAATACAAGTATAATGTCATGCATGGAAGAGATACAATTTTTATTTGATTTTATGCAATTTAAATGTATGCAATGCGAATGATGTGCAAGCTCAGGTATTATGTACAAAAATGCCTGAAAAGATCAAATCAATGAGCAATAAAAATGCATTCCAATATCAATCGAGGCACATTGATAAATTTTGGCATTCAAAATAAGCACAAATGACACATAAAAGATCTATATTTTTTTCACATGAAGTTACGTGTCAAAACAGGAAAAAAGTAATGCCATTAGCTAGATGATAAAATTAGCAACAAAATGAAACTGAAATCATGCGATTTGGAGTTCATATGCCCAAGATATGCTAAATGGAATGCATTGGCATAAATGTAATAAAAATGCATGGAAAAATAAAGATAAATATTACAAATAGGTCCCCGGAGGGACCTATTTGCAAATAGCAAAAAGCAGTCGGGCCTCCCTGTAAATAACCTTTTACCCCAGACGCAACTCTTGGGGACCTCATTGTAATTCAGGAGAAGGTCGGGGTGTCTATGCAAAGTACCCAGCCCCTCCAGTGCATGGCATATAAGGGGGCCAGGCTCGGACGATGGCGAGTCTCGGGCGACACGTGGTAGCTGCATATCGCTTCGACCAGTGGTTTGGACAACGCGAACCTGCAGGTTCGGGGAAGATGCTGGGAACACATCTGGGCCGTCCGATCCAAACAATCGGACGGTAACTGTAGCGTCTAGCTTCGCCCCTCCCATCAGAGATGGATGCGCTCCGATGACAGGCTTGGGGCTCCGTCTCCTTCCACTATGCATGCTAGAGCTCCATGAAGTCGTTTGGAATGTTGTCGATGAAGATGCAACGACGGAGAAGGTGCGGGAGGTCCAAGAAGAAGCCATCGATGGGCCCTCGCCGGAGATCCCGCTCTTCAATGGAGCTGGTGATAGAATTCCAGCCGTTGAAGACCTGAAAGGTTAGTGATAGCCGAAGCGTGCGCGTGGATGATTATGAGGTGAATAGCGGTCCAACGGTGGCGGAGCGGGGGATCGAGGCTCCTCTCCAGCGGACCAGAGAAGAGATGGGGCGGAGGTGGAAGGGGGTCCTGGAGAAGGGAGAGGGTGGTCGGCAGTGTTGGCAAAGGTGGTAGGTGTCCGTGGAGGTGTAGAGATGAACAAGCGACAGTGGAATTGGGTGTAGACGACAGAGAAAATAGAGAAAAATCAAAGAAAAATAAAGAAGAAGAACATGGAGATCAAAGAGGAAGAATGCGATCGGAGGTGGCTTGGGCTGAGCTTCGGACGAAGCTCCAGTCTTCGCACGATGAGGCCAGCCGGTCCTCGGTGTTCGATTGGCTGCTAGGTGGCCAAGGCACGACGGTCAACGCTGTAGGTCGTCACCTAGGTAGGAGGTCATCATCACCTCGACTAATCGCCCCTCTGCTGTCACCGGAGGGGCGAGGGAAGCTGGGCCTTCACCCTTAAAATGGTGGACGAGGGTTGATGGTGGAGGAGCAGAGGTATTTATAGGTAGAAGAGATCGAACATTATGAAGGTTGCGGGGCGTTTTGAAATGGCTGAAGTGAAGGACAAGAGTGATGGTGGGGTGTTTTGGTGGCTACACGAGGATGGCGGATCTTGGAGCTACGTGGGGGAAGCGTTAGGTTATGGAGAGGAGGTCGGAGGTGATGGCTAGAAATGGAAGGGGGCAGTGGAGTCGCGAGGCGTAACGACTGAGAAGGGGAGCGTTTGGAGGAGGAGGATGAGGCGGAGCCATTGGATTTTGCGATCCAACGGTTTCGATTAGGGAGCGGGTGGAGGGTAGAGATCAGATCGGGAGATCTGATCCTGCTGTTGTGAAGCGGGCGATGGCGAGCGGTGCGAATCCGATCTAAGATCAGATCGGATAATTGGATGCAGATCTTGCGGCTGAGGTTAGTGCGGGTGTGGGCGGTTCTGATGAGATCCAGAGATCTCATCAGAAGGCTAGAATAAGAGTGATAATGGACGACTAAGATGAATGCGCCTGGAGGAGATCAGACGGTGTGAAAAGGTAGCGGGTGGAGCAAGGAGAGGCAGTCTCGTGGCGGCTCCAGAGAGCATCTCGTGGCTTCTCCAGAAAAATCAATAAATAAGAAAATAAAGAAAAAAATAAAAAAGAAATAGTAGGAGGCTGAGGTCTACAAGTTTCATTTTGGTCAAAAAGTCAAAAGAAGTCATTTGTACAAAGATAAATTTTTGCAAGCATTTTAAAGACTTAAAAACACTTAATTTTAAAGGTTTTGTGATTTTTGTGATTTTTATTTCTTTTAAAAGCCAAGATAAATATAAACAATAATTAACCTAATTTTTAGGAATTTTTAATAAAATATAAAAACAAAGAAAATTTTAGTAATAAATACAATAGAATTAGGGTTAGAGAATAGTGTTAATTATACACAGATTATTTACAATATAAGAATAGTTAATATTAGTGTTTTATTTGTGGTTTTTATTGTTTAAGACATGAGAATAATAAATGGATTTTAACATGATGCATATGAGATTCATTAGTGGGTTGGGTTAAGGCTTGTGGTATGGGAACTCCAGTATAGGACCATCGCTCTGATACCATGTTGAGAAAAAACAATGAATTGTTTATTGATGATGCCCTAGGTTGGGCAAATTACATAGAGAAATTGGAAAGAAAAGAGAATATATAAAATAAACAAAAAATAACTAATATCTCAACAGGCATATAATATATTTCAATGATATAAGATAGGTTAACTTGGTTTGGTAATATGGTAACAAGTACTTTCTAAAAATTGTAAGGTGTCATGGGTTATAACACGTGACTTCCTTTATTTTCTGAGTTTAGTGTCAATTTTTAAATGAATGTTGAGCTTGATGCTTATTTGAATGCAACTTTTTAATGTAATAATTTAACTAGCATTCATTTTTTAAATATGTAATTATATGAAATGTGTCAATATAACAACTTATGACATGGTAAAGGCACGCGGTTCTATGTTTCTGCTTCCATTAAACACCCAAGTATAACATGATTTTAAAACTATTTATACATTTAGGAAGTTGTAGAAATTTTATTTTTAAAATTAATTGATTGTCATCAGTTTCGACACGATTCCGAGATTTCGTTAGCGTGTTGGTAGCATGCCTTCAACGTGCTCTTTTCTTGTCTTCAAGATACTCTTTCGTTGCCTTGACTGACGTACTCTACTAACGTCTTATATGGATCAATTTGGATGCTCGTTTTTTGTAAATTTATAGTAGGCCATTTTCAGTATTCCATCTTCTAAGTAATGTCTTGCCTATAAAAATTCGAAACCCATAGCCTTGGAAGGATTCTACGCAATTTCATGCTCTCACATATTTATTCTGGAAACAGGTGCCTGACATCATTGATAATGCCTTTGTAATAGTGGAGTTCGAAAATGGGTCACGAGGCATGCTTGATCTTTGCATGTTTGCTGAAGGCAGCAGAAATGAACAAGAAATTTCTGTTGTAGGTGACATAGGAAAGGTAAGGCCGCCACCTTTATTGATCCTATTGTATTGAGTTGGTCAGGACCCAGTCGTCAGGAGAAAGCAAGTGACATGACACAGGCTTGTCTCCTGCCATCATCTGAAAACCATATCATCTTGAAAGTTCACCTTCCATGTGGAAAGGCGCATTCAATAAAAACAACTTTTATTTTGAACTACTGTACAACTACAAGGAAGTATCTTTAGTCGATAAAGACTGCTTCTTCTATTGAACACGATATATTCAAGTGAATACTATGGGATTTTCGTTGGAAATGTCCTAGATAAAGCCATGGTTGTATAAGATGAAATCATTGACCAAATGTTTCTCATGGTTGGTTCATAATCCTTGATGGCGGTTCTTCCATAAAAAAATGTTACGGATTAACTTTGGAGTTTCATTGGCAGGGTGAAGCTTTTGTACCGGAGAGCATTGTATGTGTTGGAGCCAGAGTGGCAGGGAGAGCTGGAGTTCAAACTTTGGAAGCTGTGGATGAACGCATTAAGTAAGTACCATCACTTAGACAAGCCTATTCCTTTTGTGCTTTTGATGCATTTCTGTGGTGCCAGTACGATGTGGACGGTTCTGCATTATGAAAAAGTAAGATGGCTGCATATTATACTAAGAATTTGTGCACCCCCAAGAGAATGGACCGTAAAAGTTGAATGGTTGCTACAAACAGTAATGTAAATCCTTAATCTTCATTTCCGAGGCTTCATATCTAAGAGCTTGTTACAATTGTCCCAGGATTGCTTATAAAAGTTTGACATTGGTAGGAAAAGAAGGCTAAAGTAATAGAAGCATCGTGATTAATCATGTTACCATTGTGTACTGCTGGGAGAGAATGGAAAGTTGTTTATTATGAGGATCTTTCCCCTTGTACACGGAGAAGGGGTGGAAAGATATTGCACGGACCCAAACATATAACAAGGATAAATAACGAGTAGAAAGAGGAAATAAACATAAAACTATACTTTTTATGATCTCAGCATTTTACCTCAAGCTGAAATATAGATATCCCGTATGCTAAGGTTGGAAGTGGAAAGATCAAATATGATCCTTGTGAGAGGTTTAATAAGATATATGCATTCTTATTATTAATCGAGACATGGAGATTGGAGAAGACTTTTCTAGATTAGGTCACGAGTGTAGTTACTATTGAATTTCACATGCTTGGTCTCTCATGGAGAACGTGGTTGTTGACCTTTATAGTGAATGCTCTTTCATCCTTATAAAAGAAGATATTTCCTAAGCTAACTAGCCTCACACTCTAAAGTAGTAGTAGGAATCAACTGACATAGTATGTGTTGGAGTTTGCTGATAGATGGATGGTCTAGACATCAATGCCATGAAGATGTTGAAGCAATAGAAGATAGATGAAAAGCAATAGAAGTAGCTAGTGGATACAGAAGAAGATGGTACTTTCTTTCTTCACAACCCTAATCAAGCATCTTATTCTTATGTTAATGAAGTAATTGAGGTAATATGTAATATGTCAACTTTTCATTTTCCTTTTCTACATAGCCCAACATTGCAAATTCCAATTATCTCTAGGGTTTCCTCTATATATAAAGAGAACCCTAGAACACAATATAGCATATCTTTCTTTTATTCCCTTTCGCATGGTACTAGAGCAGCGGTTTCAGGCCAGATCTTCGTGCCCCTTTGGAAACCCTAGCCCCACCATTGAGCCCCTCCTGTTGTTGTCAAAGCAATTATAGCCGTAACAACAAGTTGCTCTCGCAACAAGAGCTGCAACGACAAAAATAACGCCCACCCTGCAACCAATCTTGCAAAAAATTATCGACTAGGTCATTGCTCGAGTCATGGAGGGGGGGTCGAGTCAACTAGGACTAATCGGTGACTAGCTGACCAATCGACTAATTGAATCATTTAGTCAGTTATTTTTTGCAACTAGACTATGTTCTTTTTTCTTTTTTATAAAGTAAAGTTAATCTATGATGCTTAATTTTTTATTATCAATTATTTCTTTTATTTCATTATAAGAGGAAAGCAAATTTACAAATTTATGTAAATATATATGAATTTATGTATACAAATTGATTGATTTAATTAAAATATTTAAATAAAATACAAAATCAACTAAATCTGTTTAGTCGCCTGATCGTCGATTAACAGTGACCAGACCGATTGAGTACCAACTATCGACTTTTGCCCGTAACAAGCAACAACGGCAATAACA
Organism: Ottelia alismoides; assembly: GCA_037367405.1. NCBI lineage: Eukaryota > Viridiplantae > Streptophyta > Magnoliopsida > Alismatales > Hydrocharitaceae > Ottelia > Ottelia alismoides. Next base: position 97,243 of record JAZKJV010007214.1, read on the forward strand.
TCCCACCGGTTGCACCGTCAATCTTGGTGGAGCTTCGACGACCTGTTTGCCCAATGATCAGGTGATTCTGCTTCCCATATCCCTAGTCCACACACCCATGGCCTATGTTTTACGCTGTGAGCAAGTTTAAAAACCCAATTTCTCTTTTAGAATTTGGGATTTGAATAACCCAACTCGGATTCAGTCGTCTAAATCCAACCTCCTATTTTCTAGAGCACCTATAGGAGAGATGTGAGTATTATATATGTAAGTCTACACATTCTACCTCTATTAGAGTATGCATCACATGTAGAGATGGGTAATTGGATCCCTTTAGGGTCCAATTACCCCATCCACAAGTTTAGTCCCACATCTACTATTATTGGGACTCTGGTCTGTCTGTGGGGCTATATAAGAAGCCCCACATCCATTGTATCATTTGAGAAAATGAATAGAAGAATCAACCCTTAGTGACATTCTCCCATGATTTCATCCCACTTCTCACGGAGTAGGGTTCCATGTAAAATCCCAATGTTATTCCACTATTTGTATTTTTTATCTCTGTTACGCTTCCACACTATTGTTTTCTATATGGTATCAGAGCGGGTTTGATTCTTGAGGATTTATTTTTTATGTTCATGATTTGCTCCAAATTTGATTATCAGTTCGGATTCTGTTCTTTGTTGTTCTTGAAGATTATTATAATTATTTGTTCTTGTGCATGATTCGTCTGAGATTCAAGAATGTTCTAGGGTTTTTAAAAACCCTAATACTGCAGAAATTCAATAACATCAAGCATCTTGTTCAAGATTATGTGAAGCGATACAACAACAATTCTAGGATTCTTTCTGAAAACCCTAAATCGGCATGGAATTAATTAAGGTTATGAAGATCATCTCCTGATTCTAGGGTTTATTGATTCAAGCCGCAACGTTCAACACCTTCCATGATTCCTTTACAACAACGAAGCATTTTGAGGACCTTCCAGGTTTCGGGTTCCTTTGTCGAGATGAAGAAGTCCTCTAGCCATCTCCAACAGTTGTCACCATCTTCTGTATCCAGGTTACGCACCTCCGTGTGCATCTTCCTTCAACCACACTCCAGTTAGCGGCAGCAATAGTCCAAATTCAGAATTGTAATTTCTAACAAAATCTCCAAACAGTGTTGATGGAGGCATCTGGAGACTGAAATCTCTGAAGTCTGGATTGGATAGTAGTTTGGATCTGAACTGAAAGTGGTGATGCCGTATGATGCAGAAGAACTCAACACTATACTCAACCTTTCTCCCATATTGGCCGGAGTGAAGTCATCAACCAAGTTGGGAGAAGACAAGATAATGGAGAAATCAAGAAACCAATTCGCTGATTTCAAAAAAAAAATTCTCGGCTTTTGAAATCATTTTTTGAAATATTTTTAAGTCGTTTAATTATTTTTTTTACGGCTTTCCCTTTTTTTCAAATCTTTTGTGTACGACTTTTTATTATGCATACCTTTTTCAAAAAAAATTCACAGCTCAAATGAGATTCAAAATGGGCCAAAGGGCCATATGCTTCATTGCTTTTTCTCATCAAATAAAATGGGTGTGGGGGTCTATATATCCCCCACTGAGTCACCGCATCCCACAACTGGTAGATGTGTGACTAAACAACTGGATGGGATAAATGGATCCTGGAGGTATCCATTTATCCATCTACAACATAAAAGGCGCACAACCAAATACTCCAACAAAAAAGGGAAAGAAAAAGTAGAAAATTATGCTTCTAGCTCTCATTCTTTCCAGAAAAGAAATGGATTTGGAAAAAGAAGGAAATATTGCAATCTAACCCTGAAGGATCTGAAAAGGAAAGGGTGCCATATCAAAATCTTTCAGGTAGAGACGACCAAGGAAAAAGAAAATGTAGGAGGTCACATCGACAACAAAGGTGGACCCCACCAAGACTAAACAACTTTCAGAACCATGGATGGATGCCACCTCTATGGAGAAACTACCAAGATTGGAGAAGTCTATCGCCAAGAACCCTAAGTGACTCCTTATCTTTTTTACTAAGTTGATTATGCATATCATGCGTTAGCGATGAGCCATCAACTCTTATCTTTCAGGGAGGACCTTTCAACAAAGATTAAGGGGGATCTCTAGTTTAAGGAGAGCTCAGATTAAAAAGAATGTTTTCAAATAAAAAGAGGAAAAGATTGTTTTGACATCTCTTTATCCAATAATTAATATTAATCAACTTTTGATATCATTTTAGATCTTTTTTATTATGTCAGAAATGGGGAGAAAAGGTTGTGTTTACAAAACTGTTTGCTCGCATACACTTATTTTTTGCAAACACATTAAATATTTTGTCATCATCAAAAGGGGGGAGATTGTGAATTCATGCATAAGTGAGAAGATTATTAGTACACGAGCATGCATATTTTGATGATAACAAAACATATGTTATTAGTCAAAACTTTTGTAGCTCTCTTGTAGCTAGGCCAGGAGCATGAAAGCTACTGAACCAGGAAGAAGCTCAAGCCGGAGGAGCTCAAGCTTAAGTGAAGAAGAAGATAAGAAGCTCAAAGGATTTCAAGGCTAAGGAACTCCAGCTCAAGCTCAAGATGAAGACAAAGTCTTTTCTTTTATTGAGTCCTTTATTTTGTATTTGTATTAGAATGTAAAAGACCTCAAATTTTTCCTATTGCATTTCAACCCTTTGACTTTGACTTTCAGGTCAAAGAGTCAAACTGATTGATCGACTATTCTGACATGATCGATCGCACTTGATCGATCAACCTTATTTTCATGATCGAACATTATTTGAATTATAACGGTTTTATTTTCGATTAATCACTTTTGATCTCTGATCGATCATATTTTGACTTTGGTCAATCATCAATATCCACATAATTAATCATTTGATTTTGATCGAGCATCCTTTGTATCATGATCAATCATATTCCATTTCTGGAAGACTTTTAAAGGTAATTTCATTCCTATTTTGTTTCCAACGGTTGTATTTCTTCGAGTCCTATAAATAGGATACCATACCTCTTTCTACAACACACAACAACAAGCAACAAGCTCTCATCTCTCTGCTTTCCACTCTATACTATGAGAGACAGATTCAAGGGCTATTTTCTATTGTGTTAATCCCAACAGCTCTGGTTCTTAGCGTTCAATTCTTACGAGTACGCTCCTCGCTCTGTAAGATTGTTTTAATTTTACCTCGTATTCTTTATTGCATATTAAGGTTGTTTGGTTTGTTTACTTGTATATAGTTGAGTTGACCGCATAAGCAAATCAGTTTGTTATAGGGTTGGGTTAACCGCATAAGCAACTCAAGTTAGTGGAAAACTTGTGTGGGTCAGGTTGAAAGTAACTCAGGTTAGTAGAAGATTCAGGTGGTGGTTTTTACCCAAGAGGGTTTCCATGTTAAATACCTGTGCACTTGTGGTTTGATTGTTTATTTGTGATTGAAAGTTCTACGTAACAATGTGCTTGTTTTAGAATATTGTGATTGCAACGATTCATGTCATTTAGTCCAATCCACCCGCACAATCATCCGATGTCCATGCAGGGTGTGAAAACCAACAGAGGAAAGTTGAATAGAGGCAAAGGTCGAGGCATCATTGGCTGAAAGAGGGAGATAATAATACATGCTTCTTTCATTCCATTACCAGCAAGAAAAGACACATGAATTATATTTTCAGACTCATTATGGATGGGGTGAGAGTACGCGGTAACATGAAGGCGGGGCGAGCACTTCAGAATCGCTTTTATGGATTTAGTAGAAGGGTTTCTTGCACGTGTTGGGGATGGCATGGTAGGGGGGTCAAACTGATCTCGACAGCTCAGGCTAAGAAAATTGTGATTCCTTTCACTGACCAAGGTTAGGAAGACAACTTTTCAACTGAATGCGGATGGTGCTCCAGGTCCCAATGGTTTCTCGATGGTCTTCTACATGGAATTCTAGAATATAGTCAAGGAGGATATTTTTGGTGTTCTTTAGGAATTTAAGAAGGGTAAGCAGGGCTTTGATCATTTAACTAAGACGTTATTGTTCCTATTACCAAAGAGGGAAGTTTCGACTAGAATGGAAGATTTAAATCCAAAACCCTTTCCAATTGTATCTACCTTATTATCGTTAAAGTGCCTGCCAACTGCTTGCGTGGATTACTAAATGATATCATCTCACCGAAAAATTTTGCATTTATACTTGGGAGGTTCATGGTTGATGGTTGGGTGCTTGCGTCGGAGATGGTGCACGATAGGAAAAGGAATCATGTGTAACGACTGTTGTGGAAGGTGGATTTCTCCAAAATATGATTGTATGGACTTGGTGCTTTCCATGGCTGTTGTTGGAAAGGAGGAGCTTCCTAGCAACGTAGGACACATGAATGAAAAGGTGGATTACAACGGCATCCTATGTAGTTCTGGTAAGTGGTTTTCCGGAGGGAGGTTGCTTCCAACTGCAACACAGTGTATGACAGGGGTATCCATTGATGCCCCTTCTATTTGTGATTGCACCTGATACCCCTTTGCAGTGATGATGAGGCTGACGACGGACAGAGGAATGTGTACATTATATATTAAGGATGATATAGCTATATCGATTCTTCATTATGCATGCAACATTGTGGTCTTCATTAGTGGGGGGTTGGAATATGTGAGGACGTCTTGTATTGTGTATATTTTTGGTGATATTTCATGTTTGAAGATCAACAGAGAGAAGTACAATTTCGTCTCTTACGGACTCAGCCCGAGAAGATACATGATATTTGCGCTAATATGCAATGTCTAAGTAGGACCCTATCTGTCACCTATGTGGAAAGGAAGTTGGCAGGTTGGAATGCACGAATGCTCTATAAAAGTGGGAACTGATCTTACTCAAGCATGTCTTGCCATTTATTCCCATCTTCAGCTCCACTAGATTACTTCGGACATGGACATGGAGGAAGATTGAAGGTTATTGGAGTATATTGTGTTATGTGTCACTTATATGTAAGATAGGTAAATGGATCTCTATAGGATCCATTTACCACATCCATGAGTTTAGTCCCACATCTACCTGTGGTGGGACTTGGAGGCTCTGTGGAGGCCATATAAGACGCCCTAGACCCTCCTGTATCAGATGAGAAAGTGCAATGCATACATTAACCCTTTGAGGCGTTCTCTCGTTGTTTCATTCCGCTCCTTAGGGAGTAGGGTTCCACGTTGTGTTCTTCCAAGTTTATTATTTTTCTCTGATTCAGCTTCTGCATGCGTATTTTCTAACATGGTATCAGAGCAGGTTCATTCTTGAGGATTTTGAGTTCCTTATTTTTATTCGAGATTCGATTTTGGAGTTCTTGTTCTTGAGGATTGATATTTGCAGGTTATTAATGTTCATTGCTCAAGATCGTTCTAATGTTCTTGATTTGGTTCTAGGCTTTCATTCTGAAACCCTAATTTATGCACACAGATCAAGGGGGGCCACCGCATCCTTGCATCTCTCCAGATCCATAGTCGCATGCAACGACAGCGCTGATACGATCCCAAGGCCGAGCCCCTGACTTCCAGGCAGCTGCAGGAAATCCCCTCCATATCTCCTACTAGGGGGCGCACCCTCCAGGTACTTGCGACGCCGAGCCCTATCTCCAACGATCAGGGTGACACTGGCGGAGCTTCCCCTCCCGATATCGCACTTCTCAGATTCCCTGGCATGAACATCGAGAGTTGTCGTTGTCGTCACCACAACAGGGGACTAAAAAAATTTGTCCATCACGAGCTCCAAGCCCTCTGCATGAGGAGTATTCCTATCCCTACATGCGGCTCTAGGCGGCAGCATCGACCAAGGTGGCGACCCCAGCGACGGCGACCCCCAGTGACGCCAACTCCTTCCTAGCAGCGTCACCCCTGCATCAGTCACCAACGGCGACGATCGAAAGAGGAAACCCCTCCTCCCACCAGCAGTACCCGCAAGAGAAAAGAAAAAAAGGGGCGGCAATGCAGCACCGCCCATCTCCAGCAGTGCGTCGCCCTCCTCTCCGGTAAGCGGAGCCCCATTGCGTCGCTCGCCATTCCGTTCTCTAGCAGGCGCAGGCGGCTGCTCTCCTCCAGGTGATGATCACGCACGGGCGACGGAGCAAAGCCCCGTCTGGGAGGATGTTCGAAGGAGGGTTCCCACTATGGGAGCCCTAGTGCTTCTGCAGAAATAGAGGGCCTGATGGGCCTTCCTTTATTAAAAAATATGAGAAAAATAAAGAGCAAAGGCGTTGTGTTTAAAAAAATCATGTTGTATGGGCCAACCTGTATGTGTCGAGAGTTGAAAAAAAGGGATATCGTACCAAAAAAACTGTACGCAAAAAATTGCAAAAAAGGAAGTTGTAAAAAAAGATGCAACGGTTATAAAAAATAATAAAATATGATTTTGAAAAAAGCTGGAGACAAGCCGTTAAAAAATATATTGAAATTGACATGTCTTATATGATGTTTTGTTTCCCCCATTTTCATGTCTTCTCCCAACTTGATCGACACCATTGTGTTTCGACAAGTATGAGAGAAAGGGGGAGTATTGTATAGAGTCACATGTCTGTTCCAGATTCAGATGTTAGATTCCAGACTAGCCAGATGTTCAGACTCTACAGTTCAGTTTTAGACACTGCGGATTAGTTCAGAGTTCAGAGTTCAAGTTCAAGGCACTTCATAGTTGAGTGACCCGATTTCTTCGAGTTCTCCAGATAGAGACTCCTTTTTAGATGCACGTATGTGCGATCTTTTTTATGTGGTCCCCATCTTCTGTTGTTTTGGTTAGAGTTTTCATGTGTTCCATAGGAACTCCAGAGTAGAGATGTCATTCCCTATGCCATGTGGGCTAGGATTTTCATGTGGTTTCATAGGGACTCCAGAGTAGAGATCCCATTCTCTGAACTAGTATGGGAGAGACCCAGTTCTCCGATGAGGAGACTTTTTCAGACTCCATTCTCCAGCGATCGTGGACTCCGATGAGGATGTCTCCATGGCTTTTTTTAGTTCGGCCCTTCAGAGATGGAGCAGTTGTCCACACGATCCAATCTTCTACATGTGGCGGGCTAGAGTTCTCCAAGTGGAGGCTCATTCAGTTTCAGTGGACCTGACAAGCATAGTTTAGAGCACACCAGTTTGACTCACACTCCTTCCCGTTTGGTCCTACTCACCTGCACGGTATGAGAAGCAACATCCTTGACAACAACCAACAGTTGTGCGCATTGAGTTGATATTGTTCGTAATGTCCTGTAGCGTGAGTTGGAGATTTTTTTTGTTTGTCCAAGCTGAGCATTGCATGCTCCAGCTTGAGGGGGAGTGTTGGAGTATATTGTGTTACGCGTCACTTATGTGTAAGATAAGTAAATGGATCTCCACATGACCCATTTACCACATCCATGAGTTTAGTCCCACATCTACCAGTGGTGGGACTTGGAGGGTCTGTGGATATTATATAAGAAGCCCCATACCCTCCTGTATCAGATGAGAAAGTGCAATGCATACATCAGCCCTTTGAGGCGTTCTCCCTTAGGGTTCCACGTTAAAATCCCGTGTTCTTCCAAGTTTATTATTTTTCTCTGATTCAGCTTCCGCATGCGTATTTTCTAACAAAGATTCACCTCATCGATTGGGAGGTGATGACGTGCAGGAAGAACAGTAGCTTAGGGATATTGAAGCTTGAGTATATGAAATTATGAATAATGCCTTCTTGTCCAAATGGCTTCTCAGATTGTGGGGGTGAAAAAGAGGATTTGCTATGTAGACTAATGCGAAACATATATGGCATTCTTGGCCCCTTGACTGCTACTGCAGTTAGATATCCCTCCTTACATTCGTTGGGTATCATGCAGATACTTTTCGAATCGGGGGAGGCACTCCATCTGCTTGTTGGTAGTGGTGAGAATTTTAGATTTTGGTTGGACAACTGGACTTGTCCAGGAGCCTTGAATGATCGATACCCATGTCTATTTCCTCTTGCTGATAATCAGAATGCCCTATTGCTCGAGATGTGGATAACGGGAACTTGGCGCCCGTGTTTTTCTGTTGCCTTCTTAAAACAAAGATTCAATGAGTACGTGGCTTTGCTTGGTGACTTGGCTGACCTTGTGGGTTTCAGGAGTGGTAGAGACCGATTCGTTTGGGTTGCTGGCAATTTCTCGGTTAAAAGAGCATATTGTTTTTTCGCCTGCAACCATAATGTAGTTCATGATGACTGCATACATGACTACATGATATTTCGGAGCCGCAAGATTCCGTAGAGGATTAAAGTTTTTCTTTGGCTTCCTAGGTATGGTAGGTTGTTTACCAAGGTGCGGCGTGATAAGTTTCTTCACACTGGGGACCTCATGTGTAGAAGATGTGGTGAGGAGAAGGAAGATGTGGAGCACGTATTCTTTAAATGCAGAACATCGATCTTAGTATGGGAAGGGCCGGGTATTCCTTGGCTCAGGACTATAATGGCACCTCTTTATGGAACTCATTTATGTCGGCCTGCGGAAACTCACAGGAGGATGCTTCCGCTGGGCTATTTGGTGTGCAATATATGAACATATATTCAGTGGTCAACGCTTCTATGTAGATAATATACTTGGTTACTTTAGGGGACTTATTTCGGTCGGGTCACATGTATGATCTTTTCAGTTTAATATATTAATGCAATCTTTGTGGCGAGTCACATCTTGAGATCTCACCCTTTTTTCCGTCAAAAAATGTTATTGGCGGTGTTTAAATTGTAGAATAAGGAATTAAAAATTCAGATGCTTGCTTAAATCAGCAAAATACAATAGAAATGATTTTTATGTAATCTAAGAATATTAGCAGACTTTTGCTAATAAAACAGTTGGATGATGCGACTTCATCACTGTTTTAAGAGTCCCACTTCCCCCTTGGTAGTGGGATGATGCAATCTTGCAACGCTTCCTTGGTAGTTAATGGAACTATGGTGGATCAAAAACATTACTTCACTAGCACATTTTCACACTGACAGGACATACAGTTCTAGTTAGACTTCTATTCCTTCAAAAAATGCTCCTAGTCATGTGCATTGATAAGATCAAGAATGCTATGCGCCCGCAAGTCGTAGTCAACGCTGCAAAAATTGATAGTTGGAACTCGGTCAACCGGTTCACTGATTAAGTGTATATATATATATCATTTTTAGATATATATTTTTATAAATTTACATAAATTTGTACATTTTCTATTGTATCATTATGAAAGTTTGCTTTAAATAAAATATTAAGCATATTAGAATAAGTTTGCTTTAAAAAAAGAAAAAACTAAAAAACATAGTATCTCGAAGCAAAAATCAGGCGATTAGTTGGGCTTAGTTAATAGTCAGTCAGCCACCCCACCTACGTGACTTGTCGGATCGACGAGTCGGGCTAGACGGTCAACTTTTACAACATTGGTCATAGTTTGTCCCATTAAACTTAGCAATTGGTGTACAGAAGGGAGTGCTCATCTCCTCCTGGGTGGTTTTATGGCTGACCACCTGATACCCCATTAATTGCTACCTGGAGGATATCTGTATGGTTCAGGAGTTAGTTTGTCAACGTCAGATGTTGAGGTGGATACTGATGGACTTATTGGCACATATCAAATTACTTATTTAGGGCCGCTACTCGAATACAATATTTGGAGATTAATTGTCAATTATGAGAATACTATCCCTCCCTAATAGGGAGAGTGGTTTAAAAAATGTATCACGGTTCTAAACATTATAAAAAGAATAAACAAAGAGTGCAAGGAGTAAATAAACATACATCTCTACTTTTTATTATCTCTACCTGTATTATCTAAGATATTCGAATTTGTGATGCCACGGCCTCAAACAGTGATAATTTAGCAATCAAAAAGAAAAAAAATACCAAGCATCTAAGTACACAATCCATCCTCCAAGTTATATTGGGAGAGGAAATTCCTAATTGTTGCAATGGTACCTTCCAACTTTAGATAGGTAACCGTAAGGCAATGTAAATCTCTATACCTTTATGGAGGCTAACTGTCTCAACGAAAAAGTGGGGGGCATGAGTTACAAATTATAGCCCCAAGCAGTTTAAGTGGATCCACACCTTCAGAGTTGTGTATACCAACCACAGCATCTTACAAGAGTTAGACAACAGATTTGGCAATGCCACTGTAGAAAAGAACGGTTATAATTACATAATGATTTTTAAAAAAGGAGCAATAAAAACATCAACTTTCATTTATTACACTTGGTATAATTCCACATGCTTTTAGTTTGTGATTTCGGCTTGTGTATTAAGTCCAACCTTCAAGATTTAAAAACCACAATGAAGTCTGATATCAGCCCTCTGACTGCAAAACAAAAAATTCATTTGAACCTTTATGCTGGTATATTTTCCTTTAAACAATCTGTTGTACATGTATGTTTTATTTACAAACTTGGAAATGGATGAAAAAGATATCTTTACCTTAGAATAAAATATTAGTTGATTTCAGGTATGATGGTTTGCATCATGGATCCAGCTATTTGGAACACCTCAACTTCATAGCTGCTGTCAAAGATCCAGGTGCTCGTTCTCCTGAAGTTGGTCTGGAAGATGGGTTGCTATCGGTTGCAATTGGGGTGGCAGGTCAACTCTCAATTGAGAGAGGCCGTTTTGTCACCATAGAAGAAGTTTTAAATGAATCATTCTAAGCAGATTCAATATCAATCAAGATCTTGATGGATTCTATGTGATTCAAGGACGAATAGACGCCATGGGCTCTCAACACCTTTCATTCTCTAGTGTTATGCCATTTACTTGCCAGGTTCTTATATCTTTCCTGATAAGTAAAAGATATTTATCAATAGAGGGAATACATCGAAATAGGATCCAAAAAGTCATGAGTAGTAATGTGATGGTTTCTAGATTTATGGATGTAGTATTCAAAAGGATTGGTTTTGCAATTCAAAAAGGACTAGCAGCGCAGCTTGTTGCCCGTTTGTCTCCTATTTCGATGTTTCCTGATATTACATGCAACACTTTGTGTTCTCTTTAATCAACCCATAGCTATTGATCACAAGAGGTAGATGTTCTGTAAACATGTACCAAAATGAAGCTGTGTCGCCTGGAGGCTGGAAGAGAAGTAAAAGATAGTTCTCATATCCTTTGTGGAGTTGTACATGGAAGAATTCCTAGTCCTGCGCTAGACGCATTGTCGACATGTGAAGGCATATGTCAATAACTTGATACATATAAATAGGGCAAGGATGAAAACCAAGTAATTGTTATCTTTTGGTGCAACTCTCTATAGGACCTGATTAATATAAAGTATACATTTTTTCTCTCTAATTCTGGAACACATTATGCCAATAGAGAGGTAATGTGATGGTTCACCTTGTATCTTTCTCTTTTAAACCTAAGTCTCTTGAAAATAGCAGGCTTTTGGCATTGTTTGAAATTTTCGCACATGTCCTGTAATGCTCATTTGAAGAAGATTCTGAATGAATGATGAGTGCCCTCTTGCCCAAGTGATGGATTGCGTGGTTTAATTATGGAATATTAGTACAAATTGGGGTGCTAGTTTATTTATAATATAGTGCCATATTGCTGGACTCTAATTTTTCGATGGGCTCATATATGAGTTCTTCGCTTGGCTTTTGTAGCAAAAAGTCAAAGGGGGAATATAGGACAACATGAGCGTTCTTCTGGCAGATTACATTGTTGTTTCTTATTGCTCATTCTGGATCTTGCCTGATATCATATCACATGTTAATATCATGATTATTGTAATTATCAAATGATTCCTGGTGGTCTATTATAGACTTATATATGGTTGATTATTGTTGTAGAAATATGTAATATCTTCTACTTGTATCATGTCGATCTGAATCAAATTGTTTACTTCCATTGGGTGTAATAATATATGATATCATCTAGTTGAATCATATCAATACAAATCAATGTGTTAGATACTTCGACGAAAATTCAAGTGTTTGGTAGCTACCATCATTTTGATTGCGATACTTCAAACTTATTGTCCCATGGTAGCCCCACTCTCAACTCGAAAGGTTCGATTTGCATGGTTGCTTATTGGATCTGTTCAATACCTTGTTTAACGTTTAGTGCTTGTCCATGCAAATTATAAAGGGGGGGCTATGCGAAGAACTCGACAAAAGTATAATATTGGTATTTAAAAAAGATGACGAAGCATTCTTCCAATATTGATAAAATTTTATAGGGTAAAGGAGAAATCCATTTCTGAATAGACATAATTTTTTGCTCATGTTACATGGTTTGGTAGAAATTAAGATGAAACTTCTCTGAAGAAGTTTCTAGTCATATCAATCATAAAAAAGATTTATGGGTCATAAGAAGACTTTGTTATGTCCATGGAACGTGAAAGTGAAAAATTTTTATGGACTACTCGATGGCTGCAATTGGAATATATGAGCCAAAAACCGGCGGTTCCTGTTGATGTTGGGTTAAAGTCAATTTAATGGCTTTGGCAAAGTGAGGAAGATGATAAGCAATATGGATAAAATCAAACCCAAGGGCAAGATATAGAAAATGGTAAAGAATAAATTATGATAGCACAACAATTAGATCGTGCCTAGCGAGTATATCCCTCGTGGATATGAGAGCCAATGTATTATATCTATTTTGATAGATCTCTCTCTCTCTCTGATCAGACCTACAATTTTTAAAATTGTGAAGATAAGGAACAACTCTTCGATAATCTGAACAAGTTGACTAGAGGTTCTCCAATGGACAAGTTTGAATTCTGCGCAGGATGCGACATTCCCTTGATATGAAGAAGAATCTTTAATCTGGCTTGATATTAGTTAGAAATAGTTTTGAACTCAACTTTAATTTAATAAGGTATCGATTTTGTGCCATTATTTTTGAACGGAAAAGATTATTCGGTACATCTTGATGTATTATTTGAAATTAATCGCGATACAATTCATATCACCATTGTGAATGTTTTGAATGCTGGAGGCTCTATTTTTTCCCTCGTTAATATAGAATCAAATGAGATATAGTATGGTCTATTGGTTCATTTAAATTTAAATTCTGCTAAAAGAATGATAAATTTAAAATTGATCTATGAACATATCATTGATACAACTCAAATATGTGAGATATGCATGTAAGACAAATAACCTAAGAAGCCATTCCTAATTGTTTACAGGAGACTGCGATTTTAGATCTTGTGGCGCAATGATGTCTATGATAATGGACCATAATAATAATGAATACCTTATCACCTTCATAAAGATAGCAATAGATTCTCTTATGTTCATTTAATGAAAAACAAGGATGAAGCTTTAGAGAAATTTCTTATTCTTTAAAAAGAGCCAGATACATACCGGTAAAGTGCTTGAACATTTTAGGTCATATAGGGGGAGGTGAATTTACATCCAACATATTTGACAAACAGTACAAACTCATTGATATTGTTCATGAAGTACCAACACCAATCCACCATACTCAAATGTGATATCAAAAAGAAAAATCAAACCTTAATAAACATGGTCAACATGCTCTTACAAGGTTATTAACTTCCAGCTTAATGTGGAAGGAGGCCTTGAATAGAGCTTACTATATTTCAATTAATGTTTCTCTAATACATAAGGAACAATGTTCATCCGAATTGTTGAGAAGTAGGAAATCAAGGTTGAAATATATAAAGTTTGGGATTCTCTTACTAAGGATTTAGCCCCCAAAAATGGAATTATTGATACATTTTTTGTGGGCTATTTTGAAAATAGCTATGCATATCTGGTTATGGTAATTAGATCCGAGATACCTTGCATATACGTAAACACGATCACTCAACTCAGTGATGCTACTTTTTTAGGATGTCTTCCTTCTATAAATGGGAATTCCTTAGATATAATGAACAATGCAGCATTCATCTTAGGTTCTATTCCAAATTAAATGAAAAAAATCTAGCGTTGAGGTTGAAATCCACTCTGAAACTAATGACTTTTTTTAAGAGGTTCACCATTGGAGTAAACAATTTAAAATTTCTAATTATATAGTTAAGTGATATGTTGTCTATCAAACTGAGCGAAACCTGGCAAATTAAAAGAAATTTATAGCTTCATAATGAAAGGAAGCTATTAAATCCGAGATGGATTCTACTATAATTTATAAATTTTGAGAGTTGGATGATTTATCCAAACGATGCTCAATCATTGGATGCAAATGGGGTTTAAGAGGAAGCTTAGGCCAGACATATTAATTGAAAGATATAGAGCCGAATTATTTGTTAAGGTTTTAGCAAAATGAATGTGTCGAGCATTTTGATACCTATTCCTCTATGAGCAGAATGATCACGATGCGAATGCTTATAACTCTATCCATTAGATTGATGTTAAGATCACCTTTCTTTATGGTGGTCTTGAGGAAGAGATCTAAATAGATCGACCTATGATGATGAATGGATTGTAATATGGATGGATATATGAGAGCACTATTAATGAAACCAAATTACTCTTAAGTAGCATCTTTAAGAGGAACGGAGTGAGTGTTGTTGATGTGATCTTGAGCGTCAAACTTACAAGGTCAATTGCTGGGTTATAGTTTTTCAAACTCATTATATTGAGAAGGTACTTGAAAAATTTGGATATCAAGATAGTAAAGTTGTAAACATTCTATTTAATTTATTCAAAATGCTTTACAAGAACGGAAGTAGAATTCTTGAATCCCAACTCAGGTACTTACATATTATAGGATAAGTAAATATAATCAAACGTTCTAAACTAACAAACAAAAAAGAAAAATGTAAACTGATAATAATAATAAATTAATAATTAATAATATAATGTAATTAAACAATATACAGAATATATATTTAGTGCATTAAGTTCAGAAATTAAGCATTAACAGTTTATATTTAGTAGAATAATGGTAATTTAAGTAGAGTGATTATAGAACAAGAATAATAGAATGATTTCTCATATTCCACTGGTGGGTAGCTAACCTTATGATAAACATTCTATTTAATTTTCGAAAATGCTTTACAAAAATAAAGTAGAATTATTATATCCCAATCCAAGTTCTTACATATTATAGGAAGCTTAATGCATCTTGTAAATTTCATAAGACAATGCATTTCATTTTTGTTGTGGCTAAATTGAGTAGACACTAAAGTTATCCTGACCATATTCATTGGGAGGCACCGAATCAAGTACTGTACTTAAAGGGAATTGCTTCCCTCAGTTTGCCTACAGTAGACATCTTTATGTGTTAGAAGGATATAGCGGTGCAAGATAGATAAAAAATAGAGGAATCTAGGAGTATCAGTGTCACTTGATACATATTTAACCTGAGAGGGCGTGCAGTCTCTTTGATGTTTATGAAGTAAACTATTCTAGCTCAGTCTACGTTTGAAGTTGAGAAGCCTAAGATGTGAGTTTTGCACATCATTGGAATTGAAGTTGAATGGCTACATGATTTTCGTTCATAAATTCCTATCTCAAGCAAGCTAGATTTTGTAATCTTAATGCATTATGATAATCTGACAATTATTGACAAGATTAAAAGATCACAGCTCAATCTAAAAACAAGGAGACACATTTAACTCAGCCTTATGACCATAAAGGATTTAGTATCTTGATATGTGACAGTTGTGGATTTCATCAGATCTAAAGATAAAACAATTGAACTGTTGACTAAGGGATCTGATATATTTAGTGCTAAAGTCAAAGCTTGGGATGTGATCAAGATCTATAGGGAATTGATCAACGTTAGAAACCCTACATATCGTAGTGTATATTCCATAAAGTAGTGTCTACGTGCTAATAATAAACTATTTGAAAATTTGGTTGACATTATTATTTCATGCTTATGCCTAGATGCCTAATCCTTGAAAGCATGAGTACCGTTGAGATACAAGAAAAGGAAGAATGCATGCATACGATGGATTCAAGACTTTAGGTGGAATGTTAGTAGTTCTCCCGGGAAAAAATACCACATATGTGAGTGTTATTATGTGGCACAATTAAAACAAGAGAGTCTCTTCTAAATACACTTATGAAACACGATATATAGCCTTAGAGATCCAACCATGAAAATGTCACCAGGAACAACACTTTGTTATTGATGTTGTGTACCTCCACACTAAGATATGGAGTTCAAGACATAGTTTACATGATTCCTATGAAGTTAAAGTGGCCAAGTTAGGTGGAGGTTCAAATCGGAATGTACATTTACTGAAAGAAAAGTGGGGTAGCTTAAAGATGTTTCTCTTATTGTATCGAGTTTTCAAATAGTGAATTTCTAGGAGGTTGTTGCTACTAAGAGGTGTTAGCGCCAATTGAGGTGCTAATTTATTTATTAGAATTCCCAATTTGAAGTTTGGGTGGGTTAGGAAGGACAAACAGTGCCATATTTCTTGCTTCTAATCTTTGGTGGACTCATATGAGTCCTCTCCTTGAGCTCTTTTAGCAAAAATCCAAAGGAGCAATGGTTCATATATGAGTCCTCATGTGTGTGCTCATGTTTTGGCTTCGCCTTTGGTTTGAGCCCAAGCTTGGATGCCAGAGAGTCAACTCGCATCTCGATAATTTTGTTATGTATGATTAATTTGAAAGCTGAACAGTAGAATCTTTATGAACTTTTTTGGATTATTGATCGTTCTTTTTGACTCCAACAAGCATCCACTAGTGGGCAATTACAGATACAAGGAGACATGCTTCCAGTCGTTTCTACAATGAAGACTTTTTAGCCTATCATATGAGACATACATCAGATATGAATATCAATTCTTCTCTTGTCATTCCTTGAGATAACTTCATTTGGATTATCTCAATTGCAAGTTCTATGAGATGCTTTCGAGGACGATCAACACTAAAATACCAACGATGATCGTGTGTACCATCGTATTATGGGAGCAGATCATCAAACCCAATGCACTGGTAAAGTGAGGATGATATCTTCTCTAAGAAAGTCGTTAATGGTACTTCGGTGATTTCTATCTAAATCTTTTTTCAGTCTGTTTGTTGTTGGTTTATCTTATTTCTCCTTGTGGATATTTCCTGATATCATATCACATACTATTGCTCCATTCCTTTTTTTTAGATACTGCTGGGTTTTTTCCTAAGTGAAAAATAAAGTTGATAGATCCGATCTATCGGTACTATGTTGTAGTCTAGGCAGCAACAACTAAGCATAGAGGAATTTGCCCATGCATGGTAGATGAGTTCATGGCGTTTGGGTTGAACAACTACCTGACCGAACTATAAAGAACGATCATGAACCATCGGATATCAATTAAATCATATGGAAAGGGGACCTGATTCGATTCACTTGATACCTCTTCCTATAGTTAGTTCATTAATATGCCGCCATCTCAATTTAGCAATGAAGCCCCTTCTATGATGCTACAAACTCTCATAGCCATTGTGCCAATGCCTCGAGTCTGTCCTTCTCAGGCGCATACTCTCGTGTGTTGCATCAATGCATCAAGCCTCCGATTCGATTCCACAAACTCTCGCATGATTGTGCAAACAAATCGATCCCCTCCTCATATACAACAAACTCTTGAAAAGTTGTGTCAACTTCTCGAGCCCCTCCTCTAGTTCCTCTTCTCACTCTCAACTTCAATATCCTTCTGCGAGAATTGTATGGCTACAAAATCGTAATTCCGTTCAATTACATAGATCGGTGATGAAGGTGAGAATTTTATCTTTGGCTAGAATGATACCTGCAACAATCAGACCAATAGTCATGTGCTACTACATCGAGGACTTTAAGTATATTTACTTTGTACATAAGGATGCTAGAAATTTCGAGAATACATCTTTCAGTCTTTGTTCATAAATT
The DNA here is from genome assembly GCA_037367405.1 of Ottelia alismoides. Lineage (NCBI taxonomy): Eukaryota > Viridiplantae > Streptophyta > Magnoliopsida > Alismatales > Hydrocharitaceae > Ottelia > Ottelia alismoides. The sequence continues at coordinate 114,991 of JAZKJV010007214.1, forward strand.
TACATTTTTCGAATTTGTGATACTTGCGTGTGTTAAGGGAATAGGCCAGATTATTATAGTTCTTTTAATTCACTGGATAATAAGTTGATTGGATAATTATAATTAATCCAGTCCATTATTAAAATAATTGAATTAATTGACTAGTTTTCCATTCTTTATTCACATATACCTTGAGATATTCCATAATTCGTTTTATACAATGGATACTCAATCCAAAGGACGACCACTTTAAATGGAGAATGGTTCTGGTCGGGCTGTATGCAAGTGGTATTCGTTTTTTTTTGTGGCCTTGGGGTCGAGGATTCTTTGAGCATTTCAACCCCCTATAAGGGGCTCCCGGATACCCACAGAAAAGCAATTGAGACTAAATAATAGAGGTGCCCAAAATATCAAACCCACGTATGATCTTATATATTTGCTTAAATTTACATGTATTAGATTACTTGCACATTATGATGTTTATATCCATATTTATTTTAAAATGGATACATATATGAATAAAAAAATATAAATAAAATGGATATGGCAGTGAATCGGATACAATATATCTATATCCGTTTACATCCTTAATCGGATCTTATGCCCACACTGTCCTCTATAATGCCATTGTGTATTGAAACTCCATCCCATCCCAACACCCGTGTTACCTTTCACTGCAATGTCCTCAATTATCCAAATGAGCTCACTCCACCCCCACCTTTGTCCACTTGACTCCACACATCCATGGATATGAGTATTTTTGCCTTGCAGATCCATAAACAATATTTCATTTGAACAAATATAAAATAAATAATAAATAAATTTTAGATAAAATTGTGCGAGGTTCAAACAAATTGACCCATGAAGAAGTGATGACAAAAATATCATGTATATAATTATTGATTTTGTACTTCCACCAATTACTTATCTAATACATAACCAGTCTCCTTTCAATAAAGGTGATATTCCGCGCAAGTAGCTGTTACTCATTGAAATGAACCGGAAACCTATTAGAATCGAGTATCCATTTGAATAGGCTGGTTAACCCATAACCCCATAATGATGGGACGGGATAAGTCACAATCAAACGAGTCGGGCACCATGTTCATCTCTACCTAATAATGTTGTGCAGCATAGCAAAGTACCCTGGTTTCTGAAACCAATGGAGATGTTAATAAACTTCTAGTAATAACTAGTTAGCAGTTCAAAATACCACGAAAGTGATCAACGAGAGGCTAAAACAGTAATTGCCAACAGTCATGTTTCCAAATAGCTAGCAGATCACCATGGGGATTCAAGTTTTAAACAACTGAGGCAACTAGAGGGATCCAGCTACCGATCTTCGCAACCGACGACCAACTTTAAAATTATTAAAACAAAATGACTTTTTTTCCCAAAAAACCCACAGAGAGAGGTCTTGCAGATTCACCAAAAAAGGCATATCATTCCCCTGTCATTCTTGTATAGAATTAGTATAACTTTGCTATTTACAAACATGTGCATACACAACAGATTCCCAACAAAAGTCCTTGCTTTGTCTTCACTCATTTTTCTCCTATATCTTTGTTTTCCTTTTGGTCCTTCTGGCATTTCTTTCTCTGTTTTATGTATTTCCAGGAAGAAAGGAAGGCAAACATAAGGTACCATTCACAGTTTCAACTTTAAAAGGCTTTCCTCATGGCACTGACAAGAGTGAACACGAGCAATGCTGTCACGATCTTCTTGGATGCCAGAAACCTGAGGTTTATCCTCCACCCATGCCTTTTCATAGATCTCACGACTGCATGGCCTAACATAACGATACAAGATCCAAAGAAGCTCAACAATACCCAAAACACTTCCTTAGCTCCCCACGCTGTCTCTAGATAGAGAGAAGGCACCTCCAAGTAAGTTGGTCCTGTGTGGTCATCACCATTTCTATTCAAGCCAAGCAACTCATTCAACCAGTCAGAAACCCGGATCAGATGCCTCGCAAGCCATGCCACCTCACTTTCTGAGATTGGCCGCCTCATCCAATCCCCCTGGTACTTGTTATCTGCCCACTTGTGCTTCCCGGTGCCTGGGCGGTTTGGTGTGAAAACATCTCCTCGCCATTTCACTTGTGTGGAAGTTTTGGATGGTACTGGTGATAGGGACCTTCTGCGCGGACCACCAAAAAGAGTGTTCATCTGCCTTCTCAGACATTCCAGATTTTGAAAACTCTGTGCCTCATTGTCAACATATGCAGCTTGTAACTCAAGCTCAGCACGTAGAATTAGGAGCTGCACAAATAATTCAATGGAGAAACAATGTAATACCAAAAATCAAATCTTCTAAAACAATTGCTCAGGAAAAAAAAACAGCGCATTGCAGTCGAAGCCGGTAAGATAGCTGCAAAAGAAATTGGGGGCAGCTCTACCATATAGGCATATACACAACAAGAATCTGATATAAGCCTCTCACTCAACATTCAACTGAGTACGTTCACCAATGGAAGAAAATTGGGACACTGTGCCTCTTTACCTCTAGAAGTTGGTGAGCTCCATCTTCATTCTCGCTAAAAAGCTTCAAGTCACGGTTCCAGTTTTCATGTAGGAAAGAACCATCAGATTCGCTCTCACATAATCCATCCTCCCAGTCCTGAAATGAAATGCCAAACATGAGATGTGAATAAAATTAGGGAACTCGCCATGCAACCACAACCACCATTGCTACGTCTCACTTATTTAAATATAATAAAGAGAAAAATCATTAAACCATGGTGATCTCCAGAAACATAGAACAAAAACTCTGTTAAATATCACATCATAGACTATGAAAAATTAACCCATACCATAAACTGAGCTTAACTTCATCTTTTGGAACGATATTTTTCAGTGTTCCAAGCATATTGTTACAAACTAATTCCAATATTGCTCCACGGATATCATATGATCAATCTCCATCTCTCAATTAGGGGAAGGCATGTGGGCTGTCTGATAAGTTCTACCCTATACAATTCTACCATGGGATTTTTACACCACGGATCCTAGAAACTTTGTAAATTATCTTCTCGACATTGTATTCTTTATAACTATAACCTAAACCCTATAAACTTACTAACTCTTACATCACAACCCATGTGGCTAACTCCCATCAATTTAACTATTAAAGTTAACAGATTCCATTGAAACTATGTTAAGTACGCCCCTGTTCACTAACTTTCAATTTCATGCCGTCCAGCTTCTTTCCTCTCCCTCCCCCTCCAAATCTATTTTCATGCCCTCTGCTAGAAGCTATCCATCCTGAGACCATTCCACCACGGGTACCTCAAGATCTGCAAAGATTACGTTCAAGCAATTATGGAGCAGCGCACTGACTACATGGTGTGTAGAATCATCATTCTCAACAAGAAAAACCTTCAGCATCGAACTACTGAAACAGGCAGAAACGGCAGCAGTTGCTGCTGAGAGAAAGAAGCCGAGGGCAGCTGTGATGTATTTTATAAATTTTGTACTCTTCCCTGAATAGAAGATGCCCCATATCCTAAGCCACAAAATCCCAGCCACATTTTCCTCAATTCATCATGTGTCCTCTTCTACAGCGAGCCCCTTTCCTTCAGCTACAGTATCATCCAAAACTCATTTGTGCACAACATATCAGATTAAATTGAGTTTGTCACTTCACTTGAATCCGAATCACGTCTCCTGAAGCACAAATAATCCAATTTCGGCATTCATTTCAAACCACACAATCTCAACTAAAAAAATCCAAACAGATCGATTGAGATTTCACTTTTGGAATCGCAAGGGGGCAATCTAGGGTTTCCCCTTCTCCGAGATCAAGAAGGAACGGTTGTGGGTATAGATCTTCCCTGCATTGCGAATCAGGTATGTAAAAAATGGTCTAAACGACCATTTAAACATATGTGGTGCTCGACCACATTGTTTAATCAAAAGAGGGTCCATAAACAGGTGGGCCGCATCAATGGCCTTAAACGGTTTTAAACGGACTTTTAAGCGGCGTTAAATGGCCTTTTAAGATCATGAATATACTTTCTTCAAATGATCGCCATTATCCATGACTTTTTGGATTCATGCTATGAATTGTGATTGTTTATGTTGTTTATTTTGACATTTGGATATGAATTATAGTTGTTTATGGTATCTATTTTGACATTTGGATGAAACATTCCTTGAATTTGACAATATTTGATCTATATTGTAAATATGTGATAATAATTTTCTTATTTATTTATACTTTTTTTATTAATTATATATGTGTAATATTTTTTATTACTTAAAAATGCAAAGCCGCATAACCCGTTTAATTTCTGTTTAAACTCCTGCATACCGTTTAATCTGTAATCAGTGACCCTACCAACTGAATATCGCATACCGCTTTTTGCAACCTTGGTGTAAATCATCCCGATTCCCATCATCAAGGTGAAGAGTCAAGAGGTAGTGGACATCAATGGATGAGTTACGGTGAGAAGGGGGCGTGATATATTACGATAGTAACGAGGAGCAAGTGGAGGTCGATAGAGGCCTCAGGTGACGCATCAGATCGAGTGTGGGAGGTGGGGAACGAATGTGGGGATGATGGGGAGGAGATCAGGAGGGAGCTGACAGGGTCGTTTCGGATATAGATCAAGTTGGGGATGCATGTTAGGAACTTTGAGCTAAGACTGTCATTGGGGATGACGAAGCTGGACACCACGGAGGAGGGGGGAAGTTCAGCATGCACATTCTGAAGCACCAGCATCGTCGTCGGGGACAATGAGCAGAGGACCATGAGCAGTTGCAGTGCACACCATTGGGAGTGGGATCCGCCATCTAATTTTTATTGAAAGAGAGAGGAGGTGTGAGATCCACCATCCAATTTTAATAGTTAGATTAACTCAAGGTTAACTCAAACCATTTGTAGAGACTTATGTTAAGATTATTATGTATCGTTTCTTATTTTCGATTTCTATTCTGGACTCTTATGTACTTTACCCATGGGTTCTCTCTATATAAGGGAGCCTAGGGTTCTATGGAATTAAAAAAAATTCACTCATTACCACTAACATGGTATCAGAGCCAAAACCCTAACCCTATCCTCTCAAGCCCGTCGCCCACCCCCTCTCTCCTCTCTCCTCTCGACGGCGCCGCTCATCTTCTCCGGCGCTACCAGCCCTCCATCAGCCCTCCGCCAGCCCTTGCCGGGTCCCACCAGTCCTCCCAGGGCCCTACCAGCCCTCTGCCAGTCCTCGCCGGGCCCCACCAATCCTTAGCATGCCCCACCAGTCCTCGCCGGGCCCACAGCCCTCCCCCGGCTTCACCACTCGTCGGCCGATACCTTGACATGGATTTGAGTGCATAAAGTCTACATATGCACTCAAATCCTATCCAGTTGATGTAGACATTGTCTATTGTCTACAAACCCTAGTTTTCGTCTCCGGCTAAATGTCAGGAAGTAAAGTCGATATGTCCTCCATAGGCGCCTTCAAAGGTCCTGCGCCAATAGTCAAGATGGATGGGACGAACTATGAGCTCTGGGCGATGCAGTTCATGAGCCTCATGAAGTCAAACGGTAAGAAGCATATACTTAACGAGGATGAGCCGGCAGAGAAGACTGGGATCTATGCCTCTTGGGAGGCCGATGACTCTTACACCAAGGTTTGGCTATCTGGCACACTATCGATGGAGATTGCCAATGATGTCCTCCATCGGCCCACTGCTAAGGCAATGTGGGACATTCTGGCCGCTACATATTCACAAGTGCAGAATGAGACCAAGATGTTACAGCTCCAGCATGATATTTTCACAATGAAGCAGAAAGGGCGGCCACTTCACTCGTTGTCCACGTCCCTGAGAGGGATGTTCGAGAAACTATATAGCATTATACCACTCACAGAGACTCCAGAGCAGCAGAAGACCTTCCGGAATACTACCATGGTGGGCGTACTACTTGCAGCGCTCGATCCTGAGTATGAGGCAGCCCGCCCTCAGATACTTGCCGATGTCGTTATTCCTCCTATGGAGGACGTTTACCGGAGGCTCAGACGCATCCATGTTTCTTCCAGCACATCTACTCCGCCTCCATCGGCGATGGCGGTATCGCGTGGTAGAGGTGGTCAGTCTTCTGGTCGTGGACGTGGACCTCGTGGCCAAGGAGGTCGCTTTCGCCAGCCGTGTTCATTCTGTTTCGCACAAGCCATTCAGAGGATACATGCTACTCTAAGCATGGGTTTCCAGCATTGGCACATGTAGCCGAGCATGTCACGTCTCAGTCAGCATCCACTACAGATAACCGGTACGAAGAGCTTGTGGCACGTCTACGAGATATTATGCCTCAATCATCTACTGATTCTCCAGGTGGATCTTCAGATGTTGCTGCTACAGCTTCTGCTAGTTCGTCTGCCGCTGTCAATACCTCAGGTAGGGCAACTGCCTTTACATCTTGTCATGATCTCTCCGATTGGATCATAGATTCTGGCGCCACCCATCATCTCTGCCGTGATAGAGAGAGACTTGAGTCATACAGGGACATCCCACCTGGCCGTTCAGTGCTGATAGCAGATGGGACTCATTCCCCCATCGTTGGACAGGGGGAGATCTCCCTATCACCTTCTATGCATTTACAGAATGTTCTACATGCTCCTGAGTTCTCCATGAATTTATTATCCATTAGTCAGATTACGAAGGATTTGCACTGTCGTGCTATATTTGACCCATCGTCTCTCATTTTTCAAGACATACCAACGGGCAGGGTGATTGGTTGTGGCTCTGAGCAGAATGGTCTCTATCGTCTGGTCCGAAATTCTTATACTGGCGTCTCTTCACATTCAGCCGGATCAGTCTCTCCGTACACCTAGCATCTTCGCTTTGGCCATCTCCCGCTCCAGAAAATGCGACATCTCTTGCCTCAGATCTCTCTGAGTTCGTCATTTCGTTGTGAAGCGTGTCAGTTGGGAAAGCATCGTCAGTCTAGCTTTCCTAGTCGTCAGAATCGGAGCAGTAGCTCCCCGTTTGAGTTGTTTCATATTGATATTTAGGGTCTGAGTCGTGTACCTGATCATCAGGGACATAGGTTTTATCTAGTTGCGGTTGATGACTTTTCTCGTGTATCTTGGGTCTTTCTTTTAAAGAATAAGTCTGAAGCAGGGGATGTTATTAAAAATCTGATTAATGAAGTGCGGAATGTTTTCTCTTCTACTGTCAAATATGTTCGTACAGATAATGCACTGGAATTCTGCACCCGTTCTCTCTCCCAGTTTCTTTCGTCTAAGGGTATTATTCACCAAACCACCTGCGCTTACACATCTCAACAGAATGGTGTGGCAGGGAGAAAGCATCGTCACCTTCTTGATATCATTCGAACCCCGCTTATCCAGAGTTGTGCGCCTATTACTTTCTGGGGGGATGGTGTCCTTACAGCCTGCTACCTGGTCAATCGCATGCCGTCCTCTGTTCTTGGTGAGAAAATTCCTCTTTCAGTTATTTTCCCTGATAAGGAATTATTCTCACTTACTCCTCGTGACTTTGGTACTGTTGCCTTTGTTCATCACTTATCCCCTGGACTTGACAAACTCTCTCCTAGAGTTGTCAAGTGTGTCTTTGTAGGTTACTCTCGGACTCAGAAGGGTTATCGCTGTTATGACCCCATAAACAAGAGATATTTTGTCAGTGCTGACGTTACATTTTTTGAGTCCGTTATGTATTTCTCCCCTGCAGGTGACAGGTTGGTCTCGTCCACTTCCAATGATGATGGCTATGTTCCTCCTCCTCCTAGTCTGAGTCAACCTGAGTACAATCCAGCTCCAGTTGCTACACCACCCTTACCACCACCTCCACAACCACCTATCCCACCTTTACCTAAATTCTATGCACGTCGGTCAGGTCCTGCTCAGACTACACGTCAGGCATCCATCACGCCTCAGGTATTGATGAATCTGTGATTCATCACTCTTAAAGTTGAAAATAGAGCCTTGTTCCCGAGTATTTAGCAGCATATTCCCCTTTATCTTGCATAAATAGCATTCATACATGCATCCATAATACATACATTTTAGCATTCATAATTGCATTAAATAAGAAGCCAATTCATCTGTAAAATTCACTTGTAAATTATTCACATAATTATCTGTATTTTATACCCCCTCAAAAGTCAATAAAACCTTCCTTATATTGTGCATATTACTAGTTAATATTATAAGGAAAAAGACCAATAATTCCTACCTTGTAAATTACCCAATAAAACCAAAAACCCAATTAGAGACCCCAGACCTTAGAATGCACATATCTCTCTCATACAACCTCCGAATTAGGTCGACTCACTTTCAAATAAATACACATTCAAAGACCTTTAAAATGAGACCAATTTCATTAAAATCGGAGCTCGTATGCAAAACTTAAGTTTTTGGGCACCTTCGTGTACTATATGTATGTTTATTTGTACCCTTTTATTTTTGTATCATATTTGACCTCATCTCCGTCTTTGGTCAACATGCAACTTGTAGACCTCATCGAGATCTACAACTTTCATGTTTTGAGTTTTTCCAAATTCGGCCTCCTTCTCTCTCTAATTTCATTTTCTCTTTTAGCCATTCAGAACAGGCCACGTAGCGCCCTCTGATTGCGCCACGCGGCCCGCTCCTTTGCACGCCACGCGCTCTCCATCTCCGTCGTCCGATCACGCCCTCTCTCTTGATCTGGGCCATCCATCTTCGCATCGCTTCTCAGCCACCCGATCAAGCCCAGATATAATCTAGGCCGCTCGCCAGCGCCGCGCCCTCCTTGCGCCATGTGGCGACGTCCGCACCCTCCGATCCTCGCCAGGACCTCTCCATCCTGGCCACTCATCTCGTGCACCATCGTGACCCTTCGATCAAAACCCCAGGCATCATCACAGCCGCACGCCAGCGCCTTTACCTACGCCCTCCATGTGGCTTCATCACGACCCTTCGATCTCGCCCCTCTAATCTAATCACAGTCGCCCCATCGCACCCTTCTCCTGACCGTTGGATCGCTCGATCCAACGGTCAAGACGTCGTCTTCCACCTCTCGCAAGGCCTGCACCCCACGTCGCCCACCTTGCGCGTGGGCCGCCCCCTTCCTATTTTGGGAACCACTCCGACCACCCTCTCCGGCCTCCAACACCTCCACCTTGCAGCCCACACTTCCCTCATCCTCGCAGACCCCCTCGAACTCCATGAATCGCGCCCACATTGCTCCACGACCTCCACCAACTCCATCACTTCGTCACCTACGTCGTCACCTTCCACCTATAAATACTCCATCCCCGTCGACCTTCGACCCCATCAGCCACTCCAAAGAGAAACCCCTAACCCCGACCTTTATTTTGGTGACAACAATTCGAAGTGACGCTGAGCGAAGACCGAGCTTCATCTCCGGCGAGATCCACGGCCATCCCCACCGTGCCGCAGCCTCCCCCGTGAGCTGCACGAGCTCAGGAACCTCTACCGGCCTTTGAGCAACGACCAGAAGCACAAATCCGAGCTCCATTTCCCAGGTAGCAACCTCCATCACCCCCTCCGATCTTCTTCTCCATTTCCTTTCTTTTTCTCCAATTTTATTCGCCTCCTCCACGCATCTTCACCTCCTTCTGACCATCCTCCGAGCTCCGCCTCGGAGCTGGTATCTTCGCGCCCATATCCATCTTCTCAGACGACACACCACACCTCACGCCAACGAGAGCTCCGCCACCTTGGTGGAGCAACACCATCGGACCATCCTAACGCCACTCCAGGCCTCCCTCCGCACTCACGTTCACCCCACAATCACTTCGCACGCCTCGGCTATCAAGCTAACCCCCTGCAGGTACTCTATCTTTGATTGACCGGACGCCTCATCGGAGCTCCATCGACCTTCATCGCTGCCGCTCTCCAGCACCATCCCAACCTCAGCTGAGACCTCCGAGAGCTCCGCCACGCCTCCACGATCCTTCCCAGCTGCTCAGGAGTCCTCCACGACCTTCATCGACGACTGGAGGAGGAGGCGGAGCTAGAGCCGCTTTGCCAGAGCGCAGCCATCTCCGCCGCAGGAGGCGGCGGACCGTTGAGCACGAAGCCCAGTAGCCGTCCGATCCCCTTGATCGGACGGTTTGGAGCGATCCACGTCGCCATCAGCCCGCAGTCGTCGGATCAGGAGGATCCCACGCTCCTCGTCGTGCCACGTCGCCACTCCCCGAGCTTCAGGTGCCGTTGGATTCATCCTGATCCAACGACCCTCGATCGTCCACGTATTTATCTTCATCGAGCTCTGGATACCGTTGGATCGATCTTGATCCAACGCCTCGCATCACGCCACGCGGCCGCCATCAACAACCGTTGGATCATCACTCGATCGAGCGGTCGATAGCGCACCACGTCGCCGCCTCTGAGCCTCCGCTGAAACCATTAGGCTCGGAGCCCCCGAAGCACCCCCGAGCCTCTACCCGAGCCTCTGAAGTCACCCAAGCCTGGGACCTCACGTGTCTCTTACGTGCGGTCTGGGCATTTTACACCGAGACCCCTGAAGGTTTTGAAAATTGCATTTCAGTCCCTGCAAGGAGCACTACGTGAGGCGCACAAGTTTTGTGGGCATTTTGCATACGACCCCCGCATTATAGGTAATTGCATATGAGTCCCTGTCAGCACGTTTAAATTTCAGTAATTTATTTTCTGTATTTGCAATTTAGTCCCTGTATTTGCACACATATTTAGGTATCCATTTGACATCATTTTTCGAGTCTAAAAATTGCATTGTGTAGCTTAACTTGTCCTCTTTCATATGTGACATTTGTCCTATTTTTTTACATCAGTGGAATTTATTATTAATTAATTGGTGAAATTTGTCATACTTTATCCATTTGATGCCTTTTAATTTGTATTAAATTCTTGTTGCTCCAAAAATCATCAAAAATTCACATTAGATTTAGGATAACTTAATTTACATTGTGCCCAAAAATCAACTCATTTGCATGCATCCCGAGGCCTGAATAAATCATTTTGTGATTTCCTTAATTAATTTTTAATAGGTCCAAATCAAAAAAATAGAATTTTAGGTTTATTAATTTTCTTGGATTCTTCACACTTAGATCTATCTAGGATAATTTTTATATCTGGAAATATTGTGATTTGATATTTATTAAAATTAATCTGGTAAAAATCACCTTGCATTCATTTTTAATTCACAGTAAATTCATTAAGTGTCAGAAAAATCCAAAAAATTAGGATAGCTTAATTTCATTGCATTTTACCATCTGGCCAAGTTTCATAATTTTTGGAATTAATTTGACCATATTTCTGATTTATCTTGTAAACTGGCTTGATTTTGCATGTGTCTTTTTTTAATTGCATAAAAATTGTTTAAAAATACCAAAAATATCTTCTGAAAACCTGACCTCTGAAATTTACTTAAAATTTACCTAAAGAGACAGCTGCCTCCCTGAGTTCGACCTTGGGCTTGCCCAAGTAAAATAAATTTGCCGCTCGTAATTAACTCAACATTAATTAAAAGCGGTTTTTGATCTGTCCATATTACCTGACTACGACGAACAACACGACATTAATTCTAGTCATTAATTTGACGGAATTAACAAGGGTAGTACGCGGCTCTTCAGGTATGTTCAGATGGTATTACTAATGATGGGTCAGATAATGTACATGTACATGATTCTTCAGTGCAGGAGGAGGATGCACCATCCAGTATAGCAGATGACGACCTTGATGCCCCCATTGCTATTCGGAAGTAGAAACGGACTTGTGCATCTTATCCATTTGCTTCCCAGGTGTCCTTCCATCGCCTTACGGGTGACTTTCAGAGGTTTGCTGCGGCTTTGTCTTCCGTGGATATACCACGGACCTATCAAGAAGCTATGAAGATTGATTGCTGGAGATTGGCTATGGAAGAAGAGATGCGTGCTTTACAGTCTCGTGGTACATGGATCCTGGTTAATGCTCCATCTGGCGCATCTATTGTTAGCTGCAAATGGGTGTTCACAGTTAAATACCATGCTGATGGCAGTCTCGATCGGTACAAGGCACGACTTGTTGCGAGAGGTTTCACACAAACCTACGGCGTGGACTATCTGGGTACATTTTCTCCAGTGGTTCGGCACTCTATTCTTCGCATTCTTCATCGGTTGCTGTGGTACATGACTGATATATATCTCAACTTGATGTCAAGAACGCATTCTTGTATGGAAATCTGCAGGAGGAAGTCTACATGCAGCAGCCACCAGGGTTTACTGCTGAGGAGGAGAATCACATGGTGTGTAGACTTCACAAGGCGATTTATGGCCTTAAACAGAGTCCCAGGGCATGGTTCCAGAAGCTTTCCCACCTAATTGAATGACAGGGATTCAAAAGATCAAATGCGGATCACTCGTTGTTCATTCAGAAGACTTCTACAGGTACAGTTGCCATCATGGTATATGTTGATGATATTCTGGTTACAGGAGATGACGTTCAGGGAGTAGAGAGGGCAAAAGCATTCTTGGGCCGTCAGTTTGTCACAAAGGATCTTGGTACCCTAAGATACTTTCTGGGGTTGGAATTTGCCAGGAATGCACACGGTCTGGTGATGACCCAAAGGAAATACATTACAGATTTTCTGATTGAAACATGCATGGTTGGATTAGACCATCGAGTACTCCTATGGATCCGAGCATGAAACTGTATGACAATGATACTGAAGAAGTGGACAAGAGAAGATATAGAGAGATGGTGGGTAAGCTTCTTTATATCACCATAACTCGACCCGATATTGCTTTTGCAGTAAGCCGGGTGAGTCAATTTATGGAGCAGCCATGACAAGTTCATATGGATGCCATATACATGATACTGAGGTATCTAAAGTCTTCTCTAGGCTCAGGGTTGCTATTTCGAAAGAGCACAGATTTATCTATTCCAGCGTGCGCAGATGCAGATTATGCAGGGTGTCCTAAGGATCGAAAGTCTACTTCAGGATTCGCCGTTTTTGTTGGGAGCACTCTGATTTCTTAAAAAAGCAAGAAACAAACTGTTGTGGCAAGGTCCAGCGCTGAGTCTGAATATAGGGCCATGGCGCAAGCAAGCACGGAGAAGATGTGGGTTCGAGCCGTGCTAGAAGATCTACATATAGTTGTACCTTTACCCATGCAGCTTCAGTGCGACAATCAAGCAGCTTTGTTTATCGCCAACAATCCAGCATTTCATGAAAGAACAAAGCATATCGAAGTAGACTGCCACTACACTAGAGATATGATTCAGAGAGGCTTGATATCTACGTCTCACGTTAGCTCAGAGGATCAGACTGCAGACATATTTACCAAGCCGCTACTCAGAAGACCCTTTCAGAGATGTTCTTCCAAGCTGAGCATGATAGACATCTATGCTCCATCTTGAGGGGGAGTGTAGAGACTTATGTTAAGATTGTTATGTACCGTTTCTTATTTTCTGTTTCTATTCTGGACTCTTATGTACTTTACCCATGGGTTCTCTCTATATAAGGGAGCCTAGGGTTCTATGGAATTAGTAAAAATTCACTCAATACCACCAACACCATTGACTCAAATATTGTTAAAATTGACGGTAGGGGTTGTGACGTAAGATGGAGCAACTTTACAGGATTTAAGTGATAATTATGAAGAATACAAGATCGAGAAGGTAATTTACAAAGTTTATAAAGTTCGAGGCATAAAATCCCTTCAATAATTTAATTTTGGAACTTGCAATATTCCATCTTCAGGGATCAGTGAAGCCAAAATAATGCGCAAGTAAGAATGTTGTTTTCAACTCAATAGGGGCTATTATGGCTTACCAAGAGTAAATAAACACCACTTACATTTCGGGGGTAACAAATAAAGTCCACCTACAAAACCAAACATAACAGACCAGTGCAAATATGATATGGCACATAGTAGATTATGATTACCTGCAGCTGTTCCCGGATGGGTGGAACATATTTGTATGAACTATTAAAAATGACTGATGAAGTCCCTGCAGATTTTGAATGGTAAGCAGCATCAATTTCCTTCAGGAGGTCCAGCAGCTGTCTTGACGATGTTAAAATGCACAACACCTGTAATTAAACTATAATTAGATGGCTAATAGTTATAGCATGCTAACAGAACCTCTTTTCTGAGTATTGCAGCTATATTAATAGCAAGGAATCTCAATAAGGGAGAGATCGATTTTTTTAAATGCATAGAAGAGAAGGCCAAACAAAAACATTGAAGCTTCATTTATTTAATCAAATGTACTGGAATATATTCGTTCCTAGAACAAAAAAGTTATTTCGTTAGTGCTTTTGCATGCTACATGGATATAAATAACCTGACGGTTCAGAATGTTTCAACAAATTAGCATACTGATTTTTTAAGAAGCAGAAGGATGAGCATTCAGCACGGGATGTCATCCATATTTTATTAAAAGAGCTAAAACATAACATCCCTACAAAGATTTTTTTTGAAGCCCAAGGAAAGGGAAATACGCGGTGCCCGCCCCAAATATCTTATAAAACGGTGAGAATGAATACTTACAGAAGCCAAGACTCGAGAAGAGTCTTAGCATGAAAAAAGGTATTCTCAGAATAATATTGTTCACCAGCAAAGATTAAACCATTTCTAGCCAATCAAATGGACCATAATGCAGCAGTCGGACGCAGGAGATCTTCACGAGGTCGAAATTTAGCAGAATTCATGGAATCCCAAAATGTCTCAAGGCTCTGAAAGTTCAGCCAGGTAGCCCCAATTTCCAGCCAAATCGAGAAAGTTATTTCACAACGGAAGAACATGTGTTCAATGGATTCAGTCTCAGTGGAGGGCAAGTGCCAGGGGCACCTAAGACCAGTCTAGAGCAATGATCCCTAATCAGAATATGCCTCCTTCGCAACAGCCATAAGATGCAAATCTGACTATGTAGTTTCAGTTCCTAAATAAGCATGCAGTCACAAACCTGTATGGCATCAAACATCGTTGGCAGCTTATCAAGAGATGTGTATGCGCGCCTAATCGAGAAATTTCCCCCCTCCAAGTCCAATGGTCTCTACCACCCATCAAACCACGGATCTGACTCAGGGAGTCTAAAAGATGTAGGAACTCTTCTAGACGCTGGTCAGAAAAATCTGAAAGGAAGGAGAGCATCCAAACTCCACCTTCCCAGCACTTTGTCACCCTTGTTCTCGCGCTGATGATAAAGTGAAGAGACAGAGAAATCGTAATGCACAGGTACTACAATCCGTCTAATTGTCAGTTTAGAAAGCAAAAGAAGATCTCTCAAAGATGCGCGAAAAAGTTCTTGAAATTGTGGCATCACAGAACGAATGTCTTTCCAAAAGGCTGAATAGTATTAGGATGGTTGATGTACTACAGACATCATAAATCTTTCGAATAAATCTGCAACAAAGATCCTCGCCACTTCCCCAAATTCTAGCAACCCACTTTAGAAGAAGCACATTGTTCATTGTTTCTAGGTGAAAGATTCCCAGGCCTCCAAGTGCTTTGGGAATAGTAGTAGTCTTCCGGTCAATTAGATGAATTCCATTCCCATTCTAACCAAAGTTGGACCAGAAAAAGCTCCTCATAATTGTTAGAGTGTTGTCACATATATAGGTGGGTAATTAGATCCCTCCATAGTCCAATTACCACATCCACATGTTTACTCCCACATCTACTGCGAGTGGAACTTGGTCCTGTGAGTGGGGCTATACAAAGTTGGACCAGAAAAAGCTCCTCATGATTGTTAGAGTATTGTCACATATATATGTGGGTAATTGGATCCCTCCATAGTCCAATTACCACATCCACATGTTTACTCCCACATCTACTGCGAGTGGGACTTGGTCCTGTGAGTGGGGCTATACAAAGAGCCCCACAACACCTATAACAAATGAGAAAGAGCAATGAAGAATACTCGACCTTTGAGAGGCATTCTCCCATGGTTTCATCCCCCTACTTATGGAATGGTTCTACTTAAAATTCTGATATTCTTTCCATGTTTTATTTTTCTTTATCTATTATACGCTTCCGCACTATTGTTTTGTACATGGTATCAGAGTGGGTTTGATTCTCGAGGATTTATTTTATGTGTGGTTTGTTCGAGATTCGATTAATAGAGCATATATGATTTTGGTTGTTCATTCTTAGTTTTTTTTATTGGTTCAAGTTCAAGATCTAGGGTATCTTCCGAATCCCTATTCTGCATTATTCTGAAGATCGTCATCAAGTTCTGAAGATCATGTGCCAATTTCTGATTATGTTCTTGATGATGGTATTGATTATATTGGCTATGATTCGTTCAAGTTGGAATATGGGTTTCTTCCTGAAACCCTAATTCTACAAGGTGATATGACATAAACATCAGAGCCTCCAGATCCGCAGATCATGCCTTGTTCCTAGAACCAGTGTTTTGAAAATCAGATCGGATTAGCCGATTCGATCGGTTGGACCTATGAACCGAGCCCGGACTGGTCTGGTTAACTGGTTTGTACTGGTTCAGTCCGAATCCAATTTTCAATCTAATCTCCAGTTTAATTGGCTTTTTCGAACCCAGTTTAACCCGATTCAACCGAAATTGAACTGCAATTAATTTTGAATTTATTAAGAGGTACCCATGGACCTCTTATTGATTATTAAGAGGTTACTTAGGGGTGTTCGGCTGGGGGGTTACCCCCCAAAATCCATATTTCTAATCCACTAGTGGGGCCCACTCTCTTTCCATAATATATATATATATTATACCATCATATCATCTAAAAATCATAAAATAACCAACTTCTACTCACTATTTCAAACTTCAATACAATCACATCATAACAGCTCCCCACTTTTTCAAATTTCAATACAATCATATCATAATAATTACCCACTTTTTCAAATTTCAATACAATCACATCACACAAACCCTCCCAATTCTAAACCCACCAACCAAACACCAAAACACAAAAACGGGTTATCCCCCCCCAGATAACCCACGAACCAAACAGAACCTTAGGGTTAAGATATTATTCTCATCGCTCCTCAGAGTGGAACCTCGGTTGTGTTCTTCTGTTATGTTTTCTTCTTCTTCTTGTGTAGGTCATGGGTGTTATAATGGCAAGATCATCTTTGTTAACGAACATGTCTTCATCAAGCCATGAATCCACCCACCCATGTACCTTAATGCTTGATTGGAGACGATTCTTCAACTTCTTCTATTGTGAATGCGAACTATGATGTAGACAACTTAATATGAACTTCATCCACCAAAAGACAACATGATCGTTGAATCGTGAGAACAAATCAGATTCCATGTTAATGCAGATGAAAATTTCAGAGATGAAGAGAGGAAGAAAATATGCACAACAAGCTGATAGATGAACATGGACGAGAGGTAAAGGACTAGAAAGTAAAGAAGAAGACGATAATGGTGGTGGCAGAATCCAAAACCAGTACTCAATTTATAATCTAACAATTTGTTGACCGTTTTTTACAAATGCCTACTAACCCATGGGAGGGGGTTACAATAAATAAATAAAGAAAAGTAAAAATAACTGCCTAAAGAATCCTAACTGGCTTGTAAAATATCTTTTAACCAAATATAATTATTGAGATCTCAACTGATCTCAAGTTATTTAACAAAAACAAAATTGATGATTGACTAAAACGGACAAGAAACCCTAACTTATCAAAATTCCTAATACATGCTTGCATCAGTATATACAGACATATACCCCCACATACATATATATTTACACGCACATACACAAAAATAAACACATACACATGTGGACACACACACATATGTATATACAAACATATACATGCACACATATAAATACACACACATATGAGAACACTATTTACATGTACTTATTGACATTTACGTGTACTTCGGTTGATCGGGAATTGTAATTAGGTCGTATATATGCATATATACATGTACATATGTATCCATATATATAGAATTGGTTAGGCGGAGCTTTTGTATACATATATTTCTCATGCACATCGAGTATTTGGAACTCCAAGTGTTTGTTCAGCAACAGACATGGCCAAGAATTTGGCTTTTATTTGTATTCTGTGGTTGGCTCAAAAAGATGTTGAATTTCGCCCGGAGAGACTTCGTATAAAAAATGTGCTAGAGAATGATATGGCTCTTGCTAAGTATTGTGCTTTGTAATTCTTAAACCTGTGAATATATAATTTTTAAATGTGCATTACTTAAGATGCTCACTCTTTTTTTTATTGGATTGATCTTAAATTGTAATTCAAATGGGATATATATACATACATATACACATAGGCATATATGTCTATATATATATATGGGAAAATGGGGTTGCCCCTGGGGGAGCTAACTTGGTTCCCCCGTTCCATTTTCTCGTATTTTTTATTTTTTTTTGAAAAATGAATCTGTGGAAATTCATCACTATATCCCTACATTATGTCATTCGAGTTTTGTGAGAAACAGAGAGTCATGCGGCCTCCATCTAGACGTGCATTTTTTAAAGGTCACATAATTGTCGAAATCGACCATGTCTGGATAGATGTCGTAGGAGTCTCTATTTCAGACGAACTTTGAATGACATAATATAGGTATATAATATCACGGAAGTATTTTTCAAAAAAATAAAAAAATTATGGGGAAAATAGGGCGGGGCAAGCCAAGTTAGCTTCCCTCAGGGGCAGCCCCATTTTACCCATATATATGGGGGTTCAATGGGGTTGCCTCGTTGGCTGCCCCCGCCCCATTTTCCAGTATTTTTTATTTTTTTCAAAAATATCGCAATGTATTTTCATCACTATATCCCTCTAATATGCAATTCCAATTTCGTCAGAAACAAAGACTCTTATGCCTTTCCATCTAGAACAGGTCGATTATAGCAATTCTAAGACCGTTAAATTACATGTTCTAGATGGAAGGCACATGAGTTTATGTTTCTGACGAAATTGGAATGACGTATTAGAGGAATATAGTGATGAAAATACATTACCATATTTTTGAAAAAAAAACAAAAAAATCACCGGAAAATGAGGCACCCCATTTTCCCTATATATATCGAATAGTTATACGTATACATATATGTATACACACACGCACGCAAACACGTACACGTATGTGTTCTCGAGCAGCCACATAGGAGAGCGCTTAGTGCCTCATGCATTTTGGACCCCCTAGCATCTCACACATATAACATTGGTCTTAATAACTCATTAGAGGCCGCTCGAAAGTGTGCATTTATGATTCAAACAAAAAAGAGAGAATAAAACACAAAGGATGCTTAGTCTCAAGGGAATCGATGTCTTCAGTTATAAATACCAAACTTCAAGAGAGGAGGGAAGCCGAACCTTCTTTATGAGGATGAGTGACAACACAAAAAGGCTCCATACCCTCGCTCAGAGAAACATGGAATGATTCTCCGCTTGTTTTTTGTTGAGATATTAGTTATCTTTATTTATATTTCTTTTTTCTTCTTTCTGTAATTTGCCCCATACGTTCCTCTCCTATATAAGAAAACACTAGGACCTCTCATAATCCAATTCTATTCTTTTCCGTCAATATGGTATCGGAGCGACGGTCCTAGACCGGAGTACACGTATCCCACCCTAACCCTAACCCTACTCGCCCCCACCTTCCCGTACACGCTAGGCCACGTCGCCCATTCCCCGTCGCCACCCAGCCCCCCCTCCCCCCGGCCCCCGGCGCGGCGTCTCTCTCCAACGACTTTTCAGGCCGCAGCCTGGGTACTTCCAAGCCGCAGCCCCGGCCCCAGGCCACAGTCGCAGCATCTAGGACACCGCTTAGGCCTTTCCATGCTGCAGCCCCGGCCCTAGGTTGCTGCCTATGCCTTTCCAGGACGCAGCCGCGGTGTCTAGGCTGTCTGCTGGGCATTTCAGGCTACAGCCCCAGCCTCCGAGGTTGTCTTCGACCCTCCCGTGTGCCTCCGCGTACCTCGGCAAGACATTCTGAGGTCTGATCCGGTCTGATTTTGACCGGAAATCGTGATTCAGACATATAAATCACGTTTTTCGGCCCTAGCAAGCAACAGAGATTGGTAAGGATAGTTGTATAAGTCTACATGTACAACCAATCCTCTGTATCATCGTGTAGACTCGTTTATATCGGTCTACTCCCCCGTTGTGTTCCGTTCTTTGGTCATCTTATTATCGTGACAGAGAACAAGGGTGACATTTTCTCATCCTGAGCCTTCAAAGGCCCAGCTCTCATCGCTAAGATTGATGGGACCAACTATGAGTCTCACCCTCATGCAGTACAACAATAAGGAGCACATCCTAAAAGATCCAGAGCCAACCGATAAGACGGGGGCACATGCTTCTTGGAAACAAGATGATGCATATGCGCGTGTTTGGCTTTGTGGGACACTTACCACAGAAATAGCCAATGATATTCTGACTCAGCCCACCGTCAAGGCGATGTGGGACACTTTGGCATCCACCTATGCTCAAACGAAGAATGAGGCCAAGATTCTTCAGCTATAGTTTGATATCTACAAATGCCAAGCAGAATGGCCGCCCCTGCATGTTTATTACTCTTCGCTTCGTGGCATGTTCGAGAAGCTTCATGGCTACATATCTATTACGACATCTACTGAGCAGCAGAAGATGTATAGGAACTCCACAATGGTTGGAGTCCTCATGGCTGGACTTGATACGGAATATGATGCTGCGCGTAATCAGCTTCTTACTGGAGCTACCATACCTCCCATAGAGGAGGCCTATAGCCATCTCAGTCGGATCATCATGCATTCGATAACCACTTTTGCCTTCTTCAACGATGGTCGCTTCTCGTGGCCGAGGTGGGGTGATCCAGTCCAGAGGACGCACCCCTCGAGGCATAGGGGGATGGTCGTCAGCGTGGTCCTTGCACCTACTATTGCAAGCCTGGACATGCAGAGGATACATATTATTAGAAACACGGATATCATGTTTCTAGTCGAGTAGTAGAGCAGTTTGTGCCTTCAGAGACTTCGGCTCCCCATGTCGATCCTCGCATAGATAATATTGTCTCTCGTATTTGAGAGATCGTGACTTCTACTGCTGACACCACCACTACAGATACTGCAACCGTAGCCAGAGCCTCTTCGAGCTCCTCAAGTATCGCATATGCTTTCACTGGTAGTATTGACGCAGACATGACTGAGTGGATTATGGATTCTGGTGCTTCTCACCACCTGTGTGGAGACAAAGCGCATCTGAGGTCCTACGGGACTATAACACCTGGCAGATGGGTTGTCATTGGTAATGACAACTACTTACCCGTTACAGGATAGGGGGAGGTGCATTTGACACCGTCTATGCGCCTTCAGAATATTTTATATGCTCCTGTCTTTTGGAT
This sequence comes from Ottelia alismoides, assembly GCA_037367405.1. Lineage (NCBI taxonomy): Eukaryota > Viridiplantae > Streptophyta > Magnoliopsida > Alismatales > Hydrocharitaceae > Ottelia > Ottelia alismoides. The sequence goes on from JAZKJV010007214.1 coordinate 136,232, forward strand.
GAATTTACTTTCTATTAGTCAGATCACTAAGGATCTCCATTGTTTTGCCATCTTTGACCCTCCGTCCCTTGTGTTTCAAGACATACTCACGGCCAGGGTGATTGGATGTGGCCGTGAGCAGCAAGGGCTCTACAGACTAGTCCAACCTACTCATGCTAGTATTTCTATTATACCTATTGGATCGGTCTTTCCATATCTGTGGCATCTTCGTTTTGGTCACCTTCCTCTGCAGAAGCTTTGTCATGTTCTCCCTCAGATTTCTACAAGATCCTCCTTTCAGTGTGAGGCATGCCAGCTTGGGAAGCATATACGTTCCTCCCTTCCATCCCATCAGAGTCGGAGCAGTTCTCAGCAAGGCCTTAAAAGTCGGATTTCGGTTTCGTTTCGGTGAGGGACCGAAACGAAATTTCGGCCGAATTTCGATCGAAATTCGACCGAAATTTCAGCCATTTCGGTGGTTTTTTGAACTAGACCCCCCCAAATTTCGACCGATATAACCATTTCGGTCGAATTTCAATCACCTACCGAAACCGAAATTCGACCGAAATTCGGCCGAATTTCGGCGAAATTTAAGGCCATGGTTCTCAGTTATTTGAGCTCCTTCATTTAGATATTTGGGGTCCGAGTCATGTTCCTGATCACCAAGGACATCGTTTTTATCTAGTTGATGTCGATGATTTTTCTAGACTTTCATGGGTCTTTTTATTAAAGAATAAGTCTAAGGCAGGATCTGTGTTCAAGTATTTTATTAATGAGATAAAGAATATTTTTCCTGCCAATGCCAAATATCTCTGTTCTGATAATGCCTCGGAATTCTGCACCTCACAGCTTTGTTTCTTAGATCTCATGGCATTGTTCACCAAACCTCATGTGCTTACACTTCACACAGAACGGTGTTGCCGAGTGCAAACACCGTCCCCCATACTTGATTTGACCAGAACCTTGCTGATACAGAGTCGTGCTCCTCACGCTTACTGGGGAGATGATGTCCTTACTGTTTGCTATTTGGTGAATTGTATGCATGGAAGGTTGTATCGATATCGATATCGTTTCAGTCCACCCGAAAAAGGATATATCGGGATATTATATCGACGATATATCGACTATATCGGTGGAAATGTCGAAAATGGTTTAAAAAAGCCTATTTTTTTTACCATTTTTCAGAAATTAACGTCATCCAAGATATCAAACCAACAAATAACCTACAAATAAACACTTATATCACACATATCGGTCATTTATAGACCATATATTGCACATATCGGTATCACACATATCGGTCATATCGAACATATCGATATTAATATTGATTCTTGACTTATAAATATTGGAAATGGATTTCATTCAAGTTCTTATAACATGAAATACTACAAATATACACCTAGAAAAAACATATAGATTATTTATGAGGACTATGATCCTTATAGCGCACATATCGCTCATATCGAACATATCGCTGATATTGTTAGTTGTTGACATACTATATATATATATATATATATATTGAAAATGGAGTTCATCCAAGTACTTTGATCACTAAATAATTTACAATTGTACTCTTACTCTCTTAGATAACACATGTCGATCATATATGAACCTTATATCGCATATATCGATACGGCGGTACTGTTAGTTGTTGACCTATATATATTGAAAATGGAGTTTATCCAAGTTCTTAGATCACTAAATAACTTACAAATATACTCTTAGATCACACATATCGATCATCTATAAAGATTATATTGCATATATCGATCATTTCGAACATATCGATATTAATGTTGATTCTTGACTTATAGATTTTTTTGAAGAATTGACTTATAGGTATTGGAAATGGATTTCATTCAAGTTACAACATGAAATAACTTGTATATATACACCAAGTTGAAGAACCATTGTATGCACCCTCATGTTGCACCATACCCTACCGGTACGGGGGTCTCGCTGCCCGGTCAGTGAGCTTGGGGGGGCTAGGGGGCCCAGGTTAGTCCTCCTTGCGGGGGTGTGGGGGCAGCGCCCCCGACCCGGAACAAAGTATATAAATCATTGATTGTTTTAATACTAGGTGTAGTTAGATAGGTAGTGGAATCAAGCTTGCATGAATAATAGCATTGATATATAAGGATATCGACGAAATATCGGCGATATCGGTCGATATCCTATATTTTTGTACTGAATCCATTCATTTTTGACCGATATGGGCCGATATGGCGATATATCGCCGATATCCCTGTAAAAAGATATATACTCTGATTTCGATACCCCCAACCTCTCGATACCGATATATCGGCGATATATCGTCGATATATCGTCGATACGGCCTTCCATGATTGTATGCCCTCGTCTGTGTTGGGAGAGAAGATTCATTTCTTGATTGCGTTTCCCGAGAAGGATCTTTTCTCTCTTACACCTCGTGTGTTCAGATATGTTGCCTTTGTTCATGATGTCTCTCCAGGTCGTGACAAGCTCTCTCCTAGAGCTGTCAAGTGCGTGTTTGTCGGCTAATCTCATAGCCAAAAGGGGTATCGTTGCTTTGATCCGCTAAGGCAGAAATACTTTGTTAGTGCTGCCATTACTTTCTTTGAGTCTGTCATGTATTTTCTCCTACATGTGACAGACTTGCTCCATCTGACACTGACGATGAGATATACATGCCTCCACCTCCAACTGTCGGTGCTCCTCCTCCCTCTGCTCCTGCTCTACCACCACCTCCTCCTCCTCCTCCCGCCTTTACACCTGCTCCTATGACTCAGTTTTTGCCACTTATTTTTACTCGCAGGTCTGCTCGGTCCCCCCTGCTCACAGGTCTTGCCCGTCATCCAGCACGCCTCAGGTATGTAATGAGCGCATTATTTCTACTGATGGCACTACTGAATTGTCTGTGCAGCAGGATTCTATACAGGATGAGTAGGTGCCCTCTCAAGAGGGAAACTCATAGGTTACGGATTCGGTAGATGATCTTGATGTGACGGTTGCTCTACGTAAGCCGAGACGTAAGTGTGCTACTTATCCTCTTGCAGCTCAGGTTTCATTGAGCATGCTGTCAGAGGATTTCAGGAGATTTATCTTGGCACTATCAGCCGTGGAGATACCACGGACATATCAGAAGATTCTACAAGATAATCAGTGTAGGTTAGCCATGGAGGATGAGATGGTTGCGCTATAGTCACGTAGTACGTGGAGTCTTGTTTCTGCTCCAGTTGATGCATCTGTTGTGGGATGCAAATGGATGTTCACTGTGAAACACCGTGAGGATGGCAACCTAGATCACTATAAGGTGAGACTTGTGGCACGTGGGTTCACCCAGACATATGGAGTGGACTATCATGATACTTTCTCTCCAGTTGCCAAATTTTCTACTCTGTGTGTTATACTTTCTGTTGCTGTGACACAAGATTGGTCCCTTTATCAGCTTGATGTAAAGAATGTCTACCTCTATGGTGATCTACAGGAGGAGGTCTACATACACAACCACCTGAGTTTGTTGCTGAGGGGGAGTGTCAGAAGGTTTGCAGGCTACACAAGGCTATCAATGACCTTAAGCAGAGTCCAAGAGCATGGTTCCAGAAGCTCTCGGACTTGATAGAACAGCAGGGGTTTGTGAGATCGACTGTCGATCACTCCTTGTTTGTGCAGAGGACCTAGAGAGGAACTATAGTCATTCTTGTTTACGTTGATGTCATTATTGTTACAGGGGATGATGAACAGGGCATTCAGGGTGCCAAGGACTTCCTAGGTCAGCAGTTTGTGACCAAGGACCTTGGACATTTACGTCAAGGCCCTAAATGTCGGTTTCAGTCACCATTTCGGTGACTGACCAAAATAGAATTTTGGTCGAATTTCGACCGAAATTTCGGTCATCTCAGTCATTTTTGTACTAAGGCCCCCATATTTCGGTCATTTCGGCCCATTTCGGTCGAATTTCGATTTCGAAAGGATATCAATATTCGACAGAAATTCGATCGAATTTCGCTGAAATTCCAGGCCATGATTTACGTTACTTCCTTGGACTGGAGTTTGCCAAGAACCAGTGAGGTCTTGTGACAACCCAGAGCAATTACGTTATAGATCTTCTTTCAGAGACAGGCATGGCAGATTGTAGATCTGCCACTACTCCTCTTGACCCGAGCATGAAACTCTATGATGATGATACTGAGGAGGTCGACAAGAGGATGTACAGAAAGCTTGTTGGCAAGCTACTATATGTGATTATTACCAGGCCCGACATATCCTTTGTTGAGCAAAGTGAGCCGGTTTATGGAGCAGTCCAGACATGCACATATGAATGCACTCCATATAATTCTGAGATACCTGAAGACTTCACCTGGTACTGGACTTCTTTTCAGAGGCACATCTCTTTCATTTACAGCATGTGTAGATGCATATTATGCTGGGTGTTCAAAGGATAGAAAGTCTACATCAAGCTTTGTTGCATTCATAGGGAATTCTCTTGTTTCATGGAAGAGTAAGACGCAGATTGTGGTTGCCAGATCAAGTGTTGAGTCGGAATACAGGGTCATAGCGCAAGCTAGCACAGAGATGATGTGGGTCGGATCTGTTCTTACTGACCTAACTATAGAGGTACCTCTTCCCATGCACCTCCAATGTGATAATCAGGCTGCTCTTTTCATTGCAAACAACTCAGCCTTTCATGAGAGGACGAAGCACATAGAGGTGGATTGTCACTACACTTGTGACATGATACAGAAAGGTCTTATCGCCATTGCGCATGTCAGCTCTGGAGATCAGACAACAGATGTTCTTACAAAGGTCCTAACGAGGAGACCTTATCAGAGATGTTCCAAGCTGAGTTTGATTGATATCTATGCTCTAGCTTGAGGGGGAGTGTTGAGATATTAGTTATCTTTATTATTGTTTTCTTATTTTCTATTTGTTTTTCTTCTTTCTGTAATTTGCTCAATAAGTTCCTCTCCTATATAAGAGAACCCAAGGGCCTCTTATAATGAAATTCTATTCTTTTCCCTCAACCTTTCTTCATGTCATGCCTACTAATTACTTCTGCTAGATCCTCAAACATTATGTCCCCCCCGATTCATGTGATCGAATCATTTCTTCTATGGCATTCCTAAAGTTGTCCTTATCTTAAAAAAGGTAATACATGCTCTCCCACTAGATATTGAAATCATGCAAGTAAAAATAGAAAAAGGCTCCTTCTATAGTGAACTGGGGCCTAAAGATAAATCGAAATCTGCCCAAAGCAGCGTGATGCTTCACAGCTAAGGTTACGCAGCCTATTTTTGCATCCATCCTAATCACATCATGGTTCTGATCATCATGCAATCTCTCTCGTCTTCTGATGCTCATCTCATGTTCTCGTATCCGGTTTTAGGAGAGATCGAATGACCATGGAGGTGAAAGATCAATCATACCTTGTGCACTACTGCTGGACCATAAGTGGGAGTCCTTTCCTCCCGAAGCAAAATTCATTCACAAGTCAATTTCAATCCGCGACAAAAAGAGTTAGTTCACAAGTTAACTATCTATGAATTCCCCATACCGACCCCCCAAAACATTACGCATTTCCTTAACCTACGTGGGAATTTACTGGATTACATGGATCTTGAGTTCTACTCTATCACAAAATGGATCTTTCTGATTATGTTGGTAAGCTTGCAAGCAGGCTGCTCCAATTTCCAGTTGCATTGCCTATATAAAATAAACATCCATCTTTAAGCTCTACATCAGCCTTCAATTCCACGATCGAAATCCCATTTTGGGCTAATCCCAAGTAGTTTGGCAGGTGTGATTCAATCACCCATCATCCGTGTGTAAAACGATACCATTCACGGTTTCAACTAATGCCATCCATTCTTTACAGTTTAGTTTACGACGGGCCAAATGACCCTTGCATGACAACTAGCCATTGAAGCCAACATGAAAGTGATACCCTACAATACCGACAGCAATTCCGTCAATATAAAAAATATAGGTCGGGTCTAATTCCTACCATCCATTCCCAGCTCAAAGAAAACTCCAACCTTCATATTATAAGGCCAAATCCACTCCATTTGATGACAAACATATGTTTTGAATACCTTAGAAAATAACACTAGAAGATCAGCATATCCATAAGGCACAAGCTACAGATAATCAAGAGATAAGCAGAAGCATTTCAAAATCAAACCTTGGAAGTCATCCGCAAAATCTCCTCCACGTTGATGTGCAGGAACTTGTGTGCAAATCCGAAAAAGTGAACAACCAGAGAGCTATAAAAAAGGTAATTGCTTGCGACGTATCCGGTCCACACGGGACCATAACCGGGCTCTGATCCACACTTCTCCTTCCCCAACTGGACACTCAGCTGATCCTTTCTCCCGCCACCATCTGCCTCCCGGTCCTCCGGCAGTCCAAGTTCCTTAAAGTCCTCCGGGCCGATCCTCCACGGCTCCAAGTAGCACATCCACACTGCAAATACCTGGCTTGCATTGCTAATTGAAGCCCCCATCGGGCAGAACAAGAAGCTCCTGACAATGTACCTATACAGAGGCCTCTGCATCATCGAATTCCACTCCCTCGCCAGATTCTCGCTCCGAATCCCTCCCCACCGGGGTCCCAAACAGGAGTCCATCCTTCCGCCCTCCTCTGCGGGACCGATCAGGCCGCTGTTGATGTACTTAACAAGCAGCTCCACCACCTCCCCGAGGCCAGGGGTGGGTGGGGCCTCACGGGGGAGCTTCGTAAGAGACTGCTGGCGAAGGTCGAGGGAAACCGGGGAAAAGTCGTTGTCCACCAACCAGAAATGGACGAAGGTGTTGACGACGAACTCGGCACGGGCCAAGGCATCTGTATCGGAATTGAGCGGGATCGCGGAGGCAGAGAGCGGGACGAATGCGCGGATGTAGGCATGGAGAAGGCGGAGGTAGAGGTCGGAGGGGGGGTCCTTGCGGGGGGTGCGGCGGGAGAGGGCGGAGGTCCAGGAGTGGCGGTGGGAGGGGGCGGGGAGGCGGTGGGAGGAGGAGGAGGCGGCGGCGGAGATGGGGAAGTAGGCGAACCAGAAGAGGTAGTAGTGGAAGAGGCCGAGGAGGCGGGGGTGGAGGGAGAGGGGGAGGCGCTCGGGGGGGAAGGAGAAGTGGAGGAGGGAGAGGCGGTCGGCGTGGAGGAGGGAGGAGAGGAGGGGACCGGATGGGGATAGGAGGGCGGAGAGGATTGGGCGGAGGGAGGGGAGGAGGAGCCACGGGGATGGGGAGGTGGAGAAGAAGAGGTTGGAGAGGAGGGCGGGGAGGACCAGAGAGTAGAAGGGGCGGGACTGGTCCGGCGGGTGACGCTGGAGGTACGAGACCGTCGAGCTCAGGGCGGAGGAGACGAGCTGTGGGCTGTTGGCCGAGAGCACCCTCTCCAGCAGATGCTCCGCTTCGGATTGGGGGTCCATCTTCAAGCCTCTTCTATTCTGAGTACTAAATAGAATGGAGGTCTCCTTGAAACTGGTCGCGTCTATGCGTTGGAGGCAGAGACGTGCGGCGGACGAGGGGACGACGACCGGGGGTGTACTTGTACCACTGCTCGGGGGTTGGTGGCGGACCCAGTTGAATTGGGAGAGCGGAGAGAGGATCCGGTTACCGCTTCAACCGGGCACAGTTGATTCTTCCTCCTTCCTCCCCCTCTCTCTCGGAAGTCAGAAAGGAAACAAGTTAAATAGGTAGCTTTTGACCGTTCATATATATCTCATCTATAGGTGGTTGGATGGGATGTGGGATTTTGCTCACGGATTTTGGAGTTTAGGCTGTTATTTTCTTACATCATAGTAGGGTGTCATGCTCTTTTAGATGGGGTAATAGATTTGAGATGAGCTATCTTGCTATGGGACTCTTGAGTCGTACTCGTAATATTGTATTTCTTCTATTTGAGGATGATTCTATCAAGAACATGATTCTTTCAAGGATTTGGGAGCTAGTTTTGGAGGATATTCGACGGAGATTGCAGTGTTGGAGCATTATAACTACTTTCGGAGGGTGGGAGAATAGTGGTTCTCTCATCGCTTCTTTCTTCCATTCACGCCTACTTTCTATCATCATCGAGGATTCCTGAAAAGGTATCGGAGAATATTGAGATGCCAAGAAGAAGTTTTCTATGGTCATGTACAATTTCTTTGGTGACATGCAACGGGGTATGTTTGCCTAACCGGAACAAGGACCTTAGGATATGAGATAGGCGGATATGGAGTGCTTCCGGTAAAGAGGATAAATGGAGCTTACATGGCCAAATACATCCCTCTAGAAGTGGGTTCTCTTTACTTGATACGAGGAGGCGACGGAGTAGGACATGCGAGAAGTTCCTACTCATGGAGCTTCAAGACTTTTGATCAAACTACAAAAGCTATTGGGGAAATTACAACAACATGATTGGGGGAGAGTATGGATGAAAAAGGATTGGATACGAATAGGATATGCCTATTTCCATATCCATATGCTCTCCATCTCTGTGCATGAAGGAAATCATATCCTTAAAAATACGAATACATATTCGGATCGGATATTTATTGAATCTGAATACGGATCAAATAAAGAGCGGACTTGAATACAGATCGAATAAAGAGCCAATCCAAATATGAATCGAATAAAGAGTGGTTCCAAATATGGATCCAATAAACATAAAATTCAAATACGGATCGAATAAAAAACATATACAAATATGAATAGAATTTTTATCAAAGTAATAATGATTTTTAAAAATAGCAATGAAATATAAATAAGTTACATCATGAAAAAAGAGAGCATCGAGGGGACATATGTTCTTGATCGGAAGCAAAAAGGGGATAGAATCTGATGACTTTTATTCATATTCATCCCCAAACAGACGGAAGTTTATTAATGTCATTAATATATTGCATTATATAATATATAATACTAATATAATAACATGAAGTTGTGGCTTATATTATATTAACTAATATATAAAATAATATTAAATATTGTATTCGGATATCTGGATTCGAATTCGGATATTCAAGCCATTACTATAGCCATATACATATCCAGAAAATTTTTACAACCCATATTCATATTCGATCCGTATTCGATTAACATTCGTATATGGATATCTGTATCATTTAATTTTTCGAATACGGTAAGCATATATCCAAATATATATATATATATATATATTCCTCTTTAGGGAGGAGGACTTCTGATTTCTTGTAGCATAAATGGAGTCTCCCACTACAACAACTCAAACTTTTGCCAACATTGTTGCTCAAAAAACATCCAGATAGGCCTAATATAAGTAGATGTTAATTATGACATCGACATCTTTAGTCTATGCTGATATTTCACTTTAAACGTCAACATATGGTAAAGATATGTCAACATTATTCGTTTAAAACATCTATCCATGTTTCCCCAAAAAGATGAATTCCCGCCTTTAAACGTCGTTTCGGATTCCTACCATAATAAACCCATTAAAAGTCATGATCTTTTTCTTTCCTTCCTCTACGAAACAAATCCTACCCCTTGCCCTAATATTTTCTTTCCTTCATCTCTCTCCCACAGCGACAACTCTCTCCGATTTCGGTAGTTGGCCCTCCTCCTCTGACGACAAAAGCATGTATGTTGGCAATCTCTTGGCAGGACATCAGATGTAAGACCAACGAGATTTCCTTTTCACAATTACGAGGAATGGGGAATGGAAGTCATGTCTTTGATATGCCTTAGCATTTGTTGTTCCTTTTTGTCGTCGTGACAATAGATCGGGGTTGTTTGGGAGGGAGGGGTTATTAGAAAGTTGCATCGGATTAATTCTAATTTTAGTGATTAATCTTTCTCAGCATCATTTTTCTATCTGTCCACGCGAGTCTCTGTAAATCATTGATTTTTATTTATATGATGTAGTGTCATCAACGATCTTGATTTTATCTACTGGAGATACATGACATGACTCATGTGTACGAATTTCTAATATTAAGATGTTCTAATGAAAGAAACTTTTCTACTCTTTAAATCATATTTTCTAAAACATTATACTTAGTGTGACGCCCACTGTTGTAATTTATTTATTATTGTATTTGAACAAGAATGTGCAAAATATTCGGGTAAGTTTAACTGTAGAGTGAATTATCTTAGGCCATAGATAAGACCTAGCAGTTTTATCAATTAGGTGTTCGATGGCTCTCGCAGCTATATTAATCAAGAGAGAATAATGTCAAGGAAGTATAAGATGGAGGAATGCTTTATGAGCATATGATCCAAATTTCTCATGTTCAAACTACATGTTTTATTTCCTGCATATTTAGTTGGATAACAAAATCTTTTTCTGGATTAAAACGCTTTTCGCAATTCTCATATCTGAGTCTGAGCTATATGTTAGATGCAAAAATCTTATAATCTAATTAAATAAAGAAGTCACTTGCTTAGAAGAGAATTCAGAGACATTTAAATTTATAATTGTACGAGTAGTATATTCTAAGGCATATATGTTGTCACTACAATAAATCTTATAATCTTAGTATTTTTATGGTATGTTCACTATTTTTAACTGTTATTGATGTAAGTTTACATTGATGATGTTTTCAATGGCTTCAATTTCCATGATACCTCTTTTTTTCGACTTCCTTAATAGTAGTTCCTACTGCTTCTATATATCCAAATTACTTATTTCTAATGTGAAGAAATTGGACAGTCATTTCTTGCAGATGCTCGGGTTCATTTTCTTTATGGTTGGATTGTTTGCATTTGAAAAGAATAAGAGAAAAGTGAATGCAAAGTAGTCAGCATGATTCAGGAGTTTATAAGAAATAGAGAAGTCAACCTCATGCACAATGAACACCTCCACAAGTATGTGAACGTCAACCTCCAACACATGAGAATCAAAGAAACCATTTGCAAACGGTTGCACTTCTAAGGACACAATCAAAGTCGATACTGAGGTAAATCGAGTAATGCTCTATTGGAATCACAACCAATACCTCCACATGTAGATGAGCATTGTCCTGCAACACACGAGAACCAAAGCAACCGATTGGAACCAATTGCGCTTTTGATTACACAATCACATGCCACACCAAGATAGACTCAGAGTTGTGTTATGTTGGACTCGTAAGAAACACCTTCTACTTACAAAAAACCAGGCGATATTTTATTATTATTATACTATATGAAATTCTCTTTAATCGGTTGTGAAAATTAAATGCAATGCGTCGTAGGGGAAAATCAAGAGGCGTAACATTAGCGAAGCATGCAATAGCAACAGGGCATAGACCTATTGTAATCATTGACTTAGATGAGGCAAGACCGTTAGATATCGAGCAGGTAAGTGCTCTGTAATTGATTTGTGGCATAGTTGCAAGGGAGGATGTCCCACTAGTACCAATTTTTAGGAGCCTAATAGATTCAGACCTTCGATCCGCACATGATATAATCAAGGTTTAAATATTATTATTATTCAAATTTCATAATAGATTCTTGACTGATAAATACTTTTCTATAGAACTTCATTGACATCATTAGGTTTGATTCTGATGTGGGAGTCAAGGAGCGGTGAATTGTCGTTTAGCAAAACACATTAAGGAGCATCAACATAAGTTGAAGAAAGAATGGAAGAAAGTTGAAGAGGCAGCGGGGCAATCAAATGTGTCAATGGAGCATTGGATTGCCATGGTTGAAGTATGGAAGCAACCGAAACATCGAATAAGTGTGTACTCAATAAAAATCTTGATTTCTTAATGCCATTTGATTAATCACAATTATTTTAGGAGAAATATCAGATAAATAAGGATACACGTATTGCACATGTTAAGAACCTATCAACTATTGGATCTAAGTCATATGCTATTACGAAGAATGAGATTGTAAGAGCCAATTTAATTATATAGTATTAGATTTAAATTTTTATTTAACTTATTGAAGCTTGTTCTGCTTGTACTAGTCTCATTAATGAACTTGAGGGTCAACCATGTGGGGAGATACTATTGTTTTTAAGGACAAAGTTTAGTGTTGATATGCAAGGAAAGGCACCACTAGTCCCTCTTACAGGACGACATGGGTATTGGTCAACGCCTCAAGCAAGGCATGAATACGTAAGTTGAATCAGTTCTTTTTAATAAAATTTCCTTTTACAGGATAGTTACTTTACTTCTACAAGTATTAATACTTTTTACAGATTAGAATGAAGGACATGCATACTGAGGTTGATGCAGAAGGAAGGTGCATTACCGATGCTGAAATAGTTAATGTTGTATTACGCAATGAAGGACGATCCGATTGTCTTATTGGTAGGGGATATGGACATGTACCTGAAGGAAGAGATTGTTGTGGGTAACGTATGATTTAGAGAATGAAATTGACCAGAAATTAGTAGAGCTTCAACAAAAGATGGAGTCCAATAATGAGAAAAGAAGGGAAGACATTCATCAAGAACTTCTCCAAGAACTTTAAGAGGAAATGCAACATGAGATCGATCTAAAAATGAAGGCTGCTGAGGAGAAGAGAAAGGAAGAATTACATGCTCAAGTAACCGCTGGAGTGATGGTATATTTTAAGAATTATCCATTATATAATGGAACACCATCGTTGCATTTTAACCAACATTTTATGGTATACAACTAATACATGTGTTTATATTTACCAATTGAATTTTCTTAAGTTTTGATAGTTCTCCTTACTTTGTTCTTCTTTTCTTTAATAGATATCTCAGGCAAGGTCAAGATTTGTATGTCGATATGGAGATGTTGATCTTGATGCAGAAGCAGAAGAGGATTCATGAATGAACCCTATCTTTTACCAAGAACTTTCTTTTTTGGGGAATGCTTCGATGTATTTTTGCTTTATGTAAGCTCTACTTCAAGGATTGGAACTTTTTGAATGTATCTTAAACTTTTGGAGTTTATCAATGTTTACATTTTGATGCATATTTTTAGAATGGTATATACTATGTTGTTCCCTTATGCAATGTACCCATGTGTGATTGTGGATGCTTAAAGAGATTGGGAATATATGTTGATCAAATAATCCATATTTTCATGTTAAAAAGTTTAGGTTGAACAAAGACGTAGGGTTAATAAATTGATTGATGTTCATATGCCTCCAAACATGTCTATATCTACGTTAATTGACGACCACAAACATGATTTTGGAATGTCTACCAGACAAGTCTGAGCTGATGTTTATTAATGTCCACGAATATCATTTGTATGTGGACGTTCTTAATTAACGTCCACTCAAAGATATTTTACTTGACGTTTTGTAACGTCGTACAATAGAAGGATGTGCCAACGTCTTTTTTTATAAACATCCACAAAGACATGTCCCGACAAGGTTAACCCGACAAAATGTTTCAACGTTTTTTAACGTTGGCATCACATTTACCGATTTTTTACCGACATTTGCAAATGTTGGCAAAATGAATTTCTGATATAGTGTCTTCAGCGTAAATCTCAACAACGTATCTAACGGTGGAGATCAGGTCAATGCATTTGTAGGCAGCTTACCAAGCGTTGTGAGAGGGAGGAGAGTTGGGAACAAAAGATGCATGCTTTCCTTTCGATTGCATAAATAGAGGAACTTTACATTCTACATGATACCATGAGGGGCATGGGGCCATGTGGATGTTTAGAAGACACGGTACATTCTTAGCTAAGAATGCTTAGAATTTTCTTCATTTGATTAATGGCTTCCATTGGACGAGATATGATTGTTGAGTGTAGGTGCATCTGAAGGAGTAGGCTACCGATGAAGGTTTGCTTCTTCCTTTAGCTAAGTAGACACGGGATAACCTTGATGAAGTTTTATGGATACAAATGGGAACATGGTTAAAACATGGAGTGCATCCTCTATTCTTATTTCTTAATGGATACTCTAACTTTTTCTTTGCTTTTCTAATGCTAGTTGATTGTTGGGCCACCACATGATGCTGGATCATGTTGTCACATTCACCATAAAAATTATGGATCTAGTGCATCTACGGAAGTTTATCGAGAATACGGGTAACAAGGACTTTCATCCTTCTTTAGTCCATATGGTCGAAAAGAAATAAGGTAATCTTTTATGAGGAATTGACCTTGTACAGATGGAATGATGCTTGTCTTTAAGACTCTCTATTCATTGACTTTAACATCTTCAACAAAAATTTGTCTTGAAGAAGTTAACACCACTTGTAAACTTCCCAATTCACCATTAAAAAAAGTTAGGGAGGGATGAACTTATAATAGAAGGAGGTATTTTAAAACAAAGCCCAGATGTAGAGTATGACCCAATATGATTTGGGTTAGTATACTTCTCATTCAATTCTGCAAATTGTTATCTTGCAAATTGTTTGAAATGTCAAATATTGATTCCATTGCTTTTTTTCTTTAAGATGATATATCCATGATAAACAAATAATTAGATCTCATAAGTATAATGAGAAGAATACCACAACAGTGTTCTAAAAAATATGCTCGTCATTTTGTAGTAGTTGATGTGGATTGCTATGCCTTTATCACTGCAATTTCCGTAGTCTTTGACACGCGCACTTCTCAATATTGTGACGAGCATATCGGATTGTATCGTCTCTCGCATCTTTTTGAAATGTGATGTTTCTTTGTACGTCATTGAGGTATAGAAAATATGGTAACTTTCATTTATATGTAATAAAATCCCACTACAATTGCTACAAAAATGGTGGATTTGTCTCGTTGTGCTGCAAAGAATAATAGGTCTTATTGTTATATGATTTGATTGACAATCTCATGTGTTATTACCTTCTTCCACTACTTCTAATTCTTCCATTTTATTGGTAATGATTCGAATGCAAGTGTTAATTTTGGTGCTTTTTTTGTAATCCTTTTATTTTTATGATCTCATTCTATATATTGTCATCGATACACTTTATATTATAATCTTACTATTTTTTATCGTAATAGTTATATTAAGGGTCGTGGACATGGCACTCTTTATGGTCCTGTAACATTATTACTTTTTGCATATATTGATATTTTGTGTATCTATATATTAGATTCTCTTGAAGTGAGATGCTATAACCCCAATACAACCTGCTTCACAACAATGACATGTTGTTATTGCCAGTACCCTCCGTTTTCCTTAAGATGACGTGTAGCTATTAGATGATAACACCGATACAACCGTTCCTCTTTATTGATCTCTAGCAAACTCACATGTGAGGTGTATCGCCTCTTCACCATTGCCCACCTTCCCTTCCTTAACTACCATTCCACCGTCACAGCTATTAGATGATCACTACCTGCAAATCACATGGAGATGGAGCCACCCCTCTCATCGTCTCCTCAGCTCCAAGCCCCTCCCGGGTGGCGTCCCATGTCATATGGTGTTGTATATCCTTCTACTTTGCTACCGTGTTAGGTGCTTGACGTATTGCATGATCGAGGTCATCATCCACTCCCATATTGAGGTAAGGACTCACGAGAAAGATATGGTGTTCGACCAGTCTTGTGGATCCCGTGGTGACTCATGGAGCCAACGTGTTCTTGGAGTACATGTTCATGTCCGTAAGGTGTACGGTGGTGGGGTTCTGACATTGCCACCTCTTCAGTAACTCCCACCACATCTTCAGCCTCTCCATTCGTTCTGTCTCTGACTGTATTAGTCCGACCAACTTCGTCAGTACAACTACTATTTGGAATTTATAATTTTCTACACCACAAACTATTTTTATATGCGGGGTGCATTATAAATATCCCTTAACTAATAGAGATACAAAGTGAATGAAAAAAACTAATGGAAGGCTACTGGATTGATAAAGCTATCGAGGTCCAATACATCCGATCTCTTTATTCAATTTTTCGATGGAAGCCAAACATTAGGACCACACAAAGAATTTTACTACACATATACTCTGATTCTCATACTTGCTTACTTTCTAACGATCAATAATGTTGAACTAATGTGCTTCTTTTCTTCATTTAAGATGAGAACTAACGGGAACGCCAATGTAGCTTGCAACACAATGCTTAATGACAATTGGACAAAGAAGTTTACAGGAAAATTCTGGTGTTGAATATCAAGATAACATGTAAGCACATATTTATATATTGCAAGCTTTACTACTATCTTCGGTAAGGATTGTGTGTATGTTGACCTAGCGTGTTTTTGAAGTTTCATTTGTACTCCAATGATGAATGCTAAATAACTTTATTTTCCATGGTAACCTCAATCAATCTTAATTGATCCTTGATTCCCCTTGCATGATATTGGACAATCTTTCGGTTGCTGATCAGTTTCTAGGCTATATATGGTTTGTTGACAGACTGGATACAATCTCATTTTTATGTCATTCCAACAACTACAAATCTTTCCTTGTGGAAAAACTTCAACTAAAAAATGCATCGACTATGATCCATTTCTAACTTCTTCTTGTTTTTGTTGGATTTCCTTTGTATTTCAAAACCTTTTTAAGCAAATATTTTTTTTTCACAAAGATTTGTTTTAAGTCTATGCAATTTCCAATTTACGCACAAGCACCTAACCCAATAATGATCTCGAAAATGAGACTCGTTAAAAGTTGAACAAGTACCTAACCCAATAATGATCTCAAAAATGAGAATCATTGAATCCAGTCAAACAAGTACCTTCCCTCTTTTGTATCCAAGTTCATGTAGTCATTTTTGGTATTAAACGGGTCTCCTCGGTAATGTTGGGTGCATCCAACGAGACCACATGAACTCGTTATCACTTAATGTCTTGATGGGAGATGAACGACTCTCTTTTGCCTCTTTGTTGACAGACAATCTGTCTATATAAAGGACTGTACTCTAAGCCTTTCATTAACACAACATAATAGAAGCATTTTGTTCTCCACATCCATCTACTCTCCACCACTTGTGCGCTCATTGCGAATTCACGTAGGCAGATTTTGTGCTTTGTTTTTCTACGATGGCGAGGGCCAACGGACGTTCGACGCTGCTCTCTTATTAACACCAGGAGATAACATCCAGTTGGGAGGAGATTGAATCTGGGAGCCATGCCACCATCAAGCTCATGCATAGGAGCGGCGAAATCTGTCTTCACGACAATGTCTTTCGACATGCCTCCATTTCCCAGGCTGGATCTTTCAAACTAATATTTCTTTGTTCTTATTTTGATTGTATTTGCTTGCCAATCTGAAAACAAATTATCCTCACAAATAGTGCTAGAAAACTATAGTATTTTTCCAACATTGTGAAGACAGATCCGTAAGTTTTCTATCTACTGTTTGATTCTGTCTTCGATTATTAGACTTCCGCTAAAATGTATCCTAAAGCAATGATGACTTAGGAAGACATTGCTACTCTCAGACCCGAAAAATTGTAGGATTAAATTTCCGTAGATGGCAACAAAAGATGAGGTTTTGGCTAACCTCTCTAGGTTTAGTCTCTACTATAACTCCTCCTGAGGAACCCGAAATTCCTATCACTCGTGTAGATCATGTTAACTCTGCCCTTTTCTCAATAGGTGCTACCTACAGTGATCCACTTTCTTCTCCTATCTCGTCTCATCCAAAAATATCTAAAGAAATAGATTACCTTTGTCATGGTAGGATTCTCTCTGGTTTATCCAACGAGCTTTATGACATATACCATATGCACCCCACCGCTCTCGAACTTTGGAAAGCGTTAGATGATAAGTTTGGTATGCAAGATGCATGATTAGAATGATATGTTTTTATCCAATGGCTTGACTATAAGATGGTAGAAAATAAGCCTGTCTCCGCACAAGTTCTTGGATATCAAAATCTTGTCTCTAAGTCTATCGCTAGCGGCTAAAAGCTCGAGGAAAATGTACAAGTAGCAGCACTAATCGAGAAACTCCCTTATCCTTGGAAAGATTTTGCTAAATCTCTCCGTCATAGACAAGAAAAGATGGATATGTCTTCTCTTGTAAAGTCTCTTGAAACTGAAGATCATCATAGAGCAAAAGACTCTAAGTTCAATCCTCCTGTCAATATCATAGAACATGTCAACTCCAAAAAAAACCCCATAAATTCCACTCCAAATCCAAACAACCTTTCAAGAAAGGCAAGCATTCTGATCAGAATAATAACACTGATTCTAAGGGCAACGCATCTGCTATGTGTGTGGCAAACCTGGTCACATTGCAAATATATGCAAGAACCGCAAGGGACAAAAGAAACAACCTCCTAAGAATACTGAAGTCAACATGATTTCTGTGGGGGCTGGCACTCCTGTCAGGTTAGAAACCAACTCAACTATTCCCAGTATTAGTTATGTCTCATATGATAATTGGTGGTTGGATTCTAGAGCCGTATCTCACATCTATTATGATCACTCTTCCTTTTCCACCTATCAGGCCGATAGTAGTCATGTCATCTCCTGAGGTGATAATGTCTCCGTGAAACGCATCGTAGGCTTCGGACGTGTGGATTTGAAGCTCACATCAGGAAAAGTCTTGAAGCTACATGATGTTTTACATGTTTCTGAATTTAAGAAGAACCTTATTAGCGAAGTCTTAGTTATGTCTTCTGGTTACTCCTTATTGAGTCAAGGAAATAAAGTTGTAATATCTTGTTTTGGATCTTTTATAGGTGTAGGCTACACCTGTAATGGCATTATCAAGCTTAGTGTTGAATCATGTAATGGTTATTCATATATTAATGAGAATTGCATTAGAACTCTTTCTACTATTGTGCCATCCGATCTTTGGCATGCACGCTTAGGACATGTGAACAAAAAAATAATGAAGCGTATGGTTCACATGAACTTAATTCTCAAAACTGACATAACGAATAATAAAAGATGTCAAATTTGTGTGCAAGCCAAATTGCCTAAAAAATCCTTTAGATCAATAGAAAGAAACTCGGTACTACTTGAACTAGTCTATACTGATGTATGTGACCTAAACCGTGTTCTCACTCGTGATAACATGCGCTAATTTGTGACTTTTATAGATGAATTCTCGAAGTACTGTTGTGTTTATTTGCTAAGATCTAAAGATGAGAAAATAGAAAAGTTTAAAGTGTACAAAACCCAAGTAGAAAACCAAACTGATGAAAACATAAAAAGGATTAGATCCGATAGAGGGGGTGAATATACTTCAAATGAATTAAACCAGTTCTGTGAGGAATATGGCCTTATACATTAAACCACTGCCCTTTATAACCCTCAGTCTAATGGTGTGGCTGAAAGGAAGAATATAACACTTATTGATATGGCCAATGCCATGTTAGCTAAATCTGGTCTTAACCAACGATTGTGGGGGGAGGCCCTTTTAACTGCAAACTATGTGCTCAATCTCATCCCCTTCAAACACATAGATAAAACTCATTATGAACTTTGATTTAACAGGAAATCGGTTCTAAAATACCTTAAAGTATGGGGATGTTTGTCCAAAGTTAAGATTCCTGAAAATAAGAAGAGGAGGTTAGGTCCTAAGACCATGGACTCTGTTTTCATATGATATGCAGAAAATAGTAATGCCAATAGATTTCTAGTTATAAAATCTGACATCCAGGAAATTAGAATAAATTCAATACTAGAGATGAGACCCCTAGATGCAGTATACTATGAAAACATATTCCCTCTCAAATCTTTTCTCCCTAGACAAGTTGGTGAAGGAAATACAAATTCTGAAAACCTTGAATCCCCTCAAGATACCTCGCAAATCATTGAAGAAGCAGAACCCTTAAATCAAGAAGTGGTTGAGCCCCCTGATGACCTAGGTCGAGGTAAAAGGACTAAAGTAGCTAAGCACTTTGGTCCTGACTTTTATACTCTCTTAGTAGAAGAAGATCCCAAGACCTATGATGAAGCTATGAAATCCATAGATCATAGTTTCTGGAAGGAAGCAATTGATAATGAAATACAATCTATAATGAACAGCTACACTTGGATTCTAACTGACATTCCCTCGGGGTACAAGACTATTGGATGTAAGTGGGTTTTCATAAAGAAGTTGGAGGTAGATGGTTCCATAGATAAGTTTAAAGCTAGGCTAGTGGCCAAAGGATACAAGCAGAAAGAAGGTACTATTTATTTTGACATATATGCTCATGAAACTAAAATCACCTCTATCCGTGTTCTTGTCGCCTTAGCTGCGATTCATAATCTTGAAATCCATCAAATGGATGTCAAAACTGCTTTCCTAAATGGTGACCTTGAGGAAGAGATTTATATGGATCAACCAGAGGGGTTCGTAGTCCCTGGACAAGAACACAAGGTTTGTAGATTAGTACAATCTCTATATGGTCTGAAACAAGCACCCAAGCAGTGGAACGATAAATTTGATAAAACAGATTTATCTGTTGGCTTTACTGCTAATGAATCTGATAGATGCATTTATTCTAAGGCTTTTGAAAATGGCTTTATAATCATGTGCTTGTATGTTGATGACATCTTAATTCGGATCAAATCCAGAGACTAAATCCTTTCTTGATAAAAACTTTGATATGAAAGATTTAGGAATAGCTGATGTTATACTTGGCATAAAATTAAGTAGATCTACTTCTAGATACACTCTAAACCAGTCTCACTATGTAGAAAAGGTTTTGCATAGGTTCGATATGTACCATTGTGTGCATGTCACTATTCCATATGATTCTTCCTTACATCTTAAGGCACACACTGGTAATCCTGTGGATAGGTCTAGATATGCTCAAGTCATAGGAAGTTTAATGTATCTAGCCAACTGCTCTAGACCTGACATAGCTTATACCATCAATAGGTTGAGTAGGTACACTAGTTGTCCTAATGCTGATCATTGGAAGGCCTTGGTCAGAGTCTTTATATACCTTAAGGGTACTATGGAATACAGTCTCCAATACACTGGTTTTCAAGCCGTATTGGAAGGCTACATGGATGCAAATTGGATTGCAGACTTTGATGAAACCAAGTCAACTAGTGGTTATGTGTTTCGTTTAGGTGGTGCTACTGTTTCTTGGAAATCCTCCAAACAAACTATTAGAGCAAGATCCACAATGGAGGCTGAATTTATAGCCTTAGATTTAGCTTCTTGCCAGGCAGATTGGCTAAGAAATCTCTTAATGGATCTGCCCATTATTTTAAAATCGTTTCCCCCTATCTCTATTCATTGTGATAGCAGATCTGCCATAGATAAAGCTAAATAATCTAAAGATAACCTGGGAAAACACTTTATGGGATTGAGGTATGAAGAGGTGAGAGACTTCATTACCCAAGGTATAATATCTCTACAATTTATAAAATCTGTAGAGAATATTGCTGATCCTCTCACAAAGGGTCTAGCTAGAAAGCTAGTACTCAGTGCGTCAAGGGGGATGGGTCTTTTACCCATTAATTGAACACCATAGTGGTAACCATACCAATCCAAAACTGGAGATCCCATGAGGAATGGTTCAAAGGGACAACTAAGCTGTGTTAGTGTTCGATGGAAGCACAAACTTAGGAGTTTTACTCCTGACCTATCCCTATGGCACGTATTGCTTCAATGCTGTCTTGGTAGAGGAAGAGTTTTGCTCTGAATGGAGTCAAGCCATATATGGTAGGGTGTAGGACCAGATAGTACACCCTTGGAGATTCCTACTATGTGAGTGTAACCTCAGGCCAGGGTTTATGTGAGTTGGGTATTCTCGCTAGAGCACTCATGAAACAGATTCTTGCGAAGCCCATAACGCACACACCGATATGAACGTCCTCGTGCTCTCATCTATGTTTACATGATTTATTGAGATCCGAATCAGAGAGTCTGGTTCAAGATGTAGTTCACCATGCCTCTCCGGATGAAGATGAATCATTGCTAGACAAGGTTCAAAGCCACAAGCTACTTATGTTGAACGACATAATTCAGTCGTATTTTATTTTGTCTTAATTTTTATCTTCTTATTTCTTTCTTTATTAATACTTTTTAAAATTGTATTTTCTTACTATTTAAAAGATTTATGAAATATGTGAGGAATGCTGGATTTTCTTTGTATTTCAAAACCTTTTTAAACAAATATTATTTTTCCCAAAGATTTGTTTTAAGTCTATGCAATTTCCAATTTGCGCACAAGTACCTAACCCAATAATGATATCAAAAATGAGACTCATTAAAAGTTGAACAAGTACCTAACCCAATAATGATCTCGAAAATGAGACTCATTAAATCCAGTTGAACAAGTACCTTCTCTCTTTTGTATCAAAGTTCATGTAGCCGTTTTTGGTATTAAACGGGTCTCCTCAGTAATGTTGGGTGCATCCAACGAGACCATAGGAACTCGTTATCACTTAATGTCTTGATGGGAGATGAACGGCTCTCTTTTGTCTCTTTGTTGACATGCAGTCCGTCTATATAAGGAATGTACTCTAAGCCTTTTAATAACACAACACAACAGAAGCATTCTGTTCTCCACATCCATCTGCTCTCCACCACTTGTGCGCTCATTGTGAATTCGCCTAGGCGGATTTTGTGCTTTGCTTTTCTACGACGACGAGGGCCAACGGACGTTCGATGCTGCTCTCTTGCTAGCATCAGGAGACAACATCAGTTGAGAGGTGATTGAATCTGGGAGCCAGGCCGCCATCAAGCTCGTGCATAGGAGCGGCGAAATCTGTCTTCACGACAGCGTCTTTCGACATGCCTCCATTTCTCTGGCTGGATCTTTCAAACTAATATTTCTTTGTTCTTATTTTGATCGTATTTGCTTGCCAATCTGAAAACAAATTATCCTCACAAACAGTGCTAGAAAATTATAGTATTTTTCCAACAGTTTTTCTGTGCAATTCATTTATGGCCTTTAAATTTAGGCCTTAAGAAAGAAAGAGAGCAGTTGGATGTCGTTGACTTCTGAAGAAAGTACGCTCTAACGAGTTATTCTCAACAATACATGGATATATGTTATCAATGAAACTCCTTCAAACCACAAAAGAGAGTTGTTATATAATGGGAAGGAAATGACTCCATGATAGATGAAAAATGTTGGCAACAAGGAGGATCGGGATACAAAAATGACATTATTATCTATGATATATCAGAGCTTCAAGCTATGTTTCATTGCTTTCTACTTATGTTCTATTATAATGTAGAAGTTGGTTGCACCTTTATTATGCTAAGCTATCTTAATTTCTTTTTGAAGTTAATCTAAATAAAGTAAATTTGTTAACATGCTTACTTTGATCATAATTTGATTATTTACATGTACATAGCGTTCAAATTGATTCATAGATGTGCACGAATGATCTATTGATAAACATTTCCACAATACAAATCTAATTCTATGTTACACAAATAAGAACTATGTAACTTGCATGTTGTAGTTTCCCCTTCTCTTCTCGCAAAAGAAGCAAATAGCCACACTAATGATTATGTTTTATATACGACATTGGTTACATGTCATGCTCAATGGATAGATATCGATAGGCTTACTTGATTGTTCTAATCGCATGCAATATCATTGTCACTTAACTTTAAATGATTTATAATTATGTTTATTTAGTTTGTTATTGGATATTTATTTATTTATTAGAAATAAATATTTCAAATATTTAATTGTATGAATAAGTTATGCTAAACTACCCGAAGAGAGCCCCGTGCTTTCAATTTTTTTCTTATTTGTATATATTTTTATAATCAATATATTTTATTTTAAGCATTACTTAGGTGTCAGTAATAACAAAAGTTTTTTTTAGTATATACACTTCTTATTTTCCAATAAGTTACCGCAATAGAGGTCTAGGGACGGAAAGGTTATGTCATCCAAAGTAGTGGATGCAACGAGATTCGTTGTGACTTATTTACCTCACATATTTGATTATTTTATTAAACATGATATCTGAGTTATGTTCATTAAGTTCTACCATTTTCTAATGCATGCCACCTCGTGGCCACCTCGTGCAAAGCACAGGGCTATCCACTAGTGTTATTTTAAGTGAAGTCATACCAGTGTTTGCATAGAGATATTATTTAATTTTTAACATGTTATTTTAAGCGAGGTTCTTTTATTTGTGAATAGTTACAAGTCCTATCATTCAAAGCTCATGAAAGTCCTTGAACTTTACATTCGAATTCAATGTAAACCGTGAACTTTTAAAAATCTCAATGTAGTATCTAATGTTTATCATTAGTTTCGATGTGATACATCCATTATCGTTTTCATTAAATTAGCCATCAAGTATTTTTTTTTGTAGACCATTATACCCTTCAACATCTTCCTCTGGTTATTTTCTCTTCCTCTGGTCACACTTACCGGTTTTCCTTTCCCTCCTCCTTTACATCCCACCTTGAATCCTATTGCTTCCTTCCCCTCCTCCTTCACATCCCACCTTGAGCGCCAATCTTTACTCCCACTGCAATCAACTCCCCAAAGTGGTGCCAAAGACATGGTGGCCGCTAGTTATCTCCTCCATCGGAGTGCTTGTCAACTTCATCTATGTCTCAACGGCCTTGACAATCGTCCTATTGAAGGCCGGAATCCTTTGTTGCGAATCAGACATTCGCATTGCCCGATTGGGATTCTCCATTTCCATCTTTACGATGACTTTGGCTCCGAGATTTCCTGCTCTTTGAGCAAAGATCAGAGAGTCCTAAACTCTCGATTCCCAAACAAACTTTCATCTAATTCTCATTAGTGTCTTGTTTTTATTCCAGATTAGGACGGATTTTAGGTTGTGTACCCAAGTCATTGTCAGATTTTGTTTCCAAGTTTGAAGATTGTATTTATCCCCATTCAATTCTATTTTGCTTTTTGGGTTTCGATTTTTTGGGTGACTCATACCATCTCATACTCTGATTGATTACAATTCCCTACATTCTTCAATTTTGACTGATATTATCCTTAATCATGTGTTGTAACTAATCATATGTTATGTTCCATTTGGGATGCATGTTATTTTTGACAGTTTCCATTAAAAAAATCATGCCATCTCATTCTCTCTCCATCATCTGGGCAGGGCTAGGAAGCAAAGGCAGAGAGGGCTACTTGAGGAGGTGGTCGGCATAGGGGGTGGGGGTCGCAGGGAGGCGGATGCTGAATGGGGCTGCTGGAGGAGGTGGTCGATGTGGGGGTTCGGGACCGTTGGAAGGCGGAGGCCGAGGGAGAGAGGGTTGTTGGAGGTGGTGGTCGGTGTAGGGGGTGTGGGTGCTGGGAGCAGAGGCTGAGGGAGAGGATGTTGCTAGGGGGTGCTGGGAGGCGGAGGCCGAAGAGGCTATTGGAGGAGGTGGTCGGCATGAGGTGTGGGGGCGCTGGGAGGCGAAAGCCGAGGGAGAGGGGGCTACTGGAGGAGGTGGTTGGCACAGAGGTGGGGGGGCGCTGGGAGACTGAGAGTGGACTGTTGGAGGAGGTGGTCAGTGTGGGTGGTGTGGGTGTTGGGAGACGGAGGCCAAAGGAGATGAGGTGCTGGAGGAGGTGGTCTCCATACATCGCTAGCAGGATTTGTTGTGGCAGACACCGATGAGCCTCCAAGATCATACCTTTAGGGTTTCTCAACTGAGCAACGAACATCTGGTTCTTCACGCTAATAGCATTTCTGATCTTATAGAGATATCATAGGCTTGCATTTCATATAGAGTAGTTTTCAATTCTGTTTAGCATCCCGCATGGAGAGCTGGGAAGCACTGTAAGTCTTCTAACTATGCATGCATCATCGATTATCTACTTGCATTGCTTTTCTGATCTTTTTAATCACTTAGGATATTAATGAAATTGGAAACTCGTTAGGCGATTGCATTGAAAAATACCAAAAAAGTGATAACTTAAATAAAATTGGGACTGATAACTCTACTTGACTCTTAAAAATAAACGTAATGGATTCATTTTTTTGGGAAAAGCAACTCCCACATAGGTCACAAGTTGTATTCCGACTGAGTGAGGCACACACACTTAAGGACTAGAGCCCCCATCCCTAGACTTGTGCCCTAAGCGCTTGGGTCGGCTCTTGGGACCTATTACTTGCTGCAAACACTTGCCTTCGACCTTAGACAAAGTGTCTCGTGTTCAAGCCGGTGTGCTGCACGGAATTAGGCACAGTCACTATAGGAGACTACACCTGTGAGCTTATATAACTGATTAAATCACCTAAGTCTAAATTTGAAAAGATAAATGACCGCTATCTTAGTTCTTCACTGTGTCGAGTAGGTGAACATGGAGTTTGCTTTATACATTGATTGCGATATTGGATCCATTCGCGTTCATCATTCTTTGAGTTTCTAGACCCTCGAGTTTTGAGTTCTTTTATTGAGTCCTCCCCCCTCTATTTATCTATATTGTTGTTTTCTTTATTTTCGTCTGTGACGTGGTATAGGGTCTTGATCTTCATTTTAGCAGCTGGGTCTCATGACTTTCTTTTCACCCATATCACTAGTTCCATAGTTCGATTCAAGAAGACTCTCGTCCTGAACCATAATTTTGTCTTTGTTTCGCCTAATATTGCCCTCCCTCTTCGTTTCCTCCCGTGTCATCTCTTCTTTCACTCAGGAATGATGTGCTAAGCTATGAGACCTGCAGCGAGGATTCGATTGCATTAATTATTTGAGTAAGCCAGGCACATTTGAGGAGTATGAAATGAGTGTGCTCTCTTTGGTGGATCTTGGATATGATACACACATAGATATTCTTCACGATTCTGATTTTGCACGATTATAGGTGTGATGTTTTATTGAGGATTTTTGATCTCGTACAATGGATTGAGGATGTGATCCATCCCTGATTAGTTGATGATGAAGCTGATATCTTGAGTTGTGAATGCCTGATACTTTATTCAGTTTCACCCATTCCAATTCAGACGTTTGATGTACGAGCTCTTTTTGTGCTTCAAAACGACGGTGCTTGGAGCCCGTATGGTTTCACTCATCTTCTTGATCGATCCATCATGTCTCTTGACTTTCCTATCCCCATTAAGCATTTAAAGAATTTCCATCTGATATCTTGAACCATTTCTAACTAACCCAATGATCTTTGTTCCTCCCATGGCCTTATGCCTCGATGAGGATTGATCTTTTTCTTGAGGACCAGAGGCTATAAGCCAACATTGCCCTAATTTACAATTACTTAGTCTGCATTACTCATCGAGGACTATCTGCAGGAAGATGCAACATTTTCTTTAAGATCGGTTTCACTTACTTTGTCTGCTTCCATTCTAGGGGAGCATGAAACTGAGTCATCTGATGTGAGCATTCGATCTCAATGTCTGATTGTGTATCTGATTTGTCAGACCATGAGATCGATTACTCTAAATGACTTGACTCCTTCAAATATGCTCTCCTTGACGGTCCTCGTAAGGATGAGCCATGTTCTTCTGACTATTCCATGTTTAGTTCGCAGTATTTACTGAAGGTTATCTGCAGAAGACTATGTCATTTTTCTGGTTTTTAGTCTCTTCCTTTGTTGGGAAGCCGATCTGTCGCCTGTCGAGACCGCTTCTTCTGTTCCATCTGATGGATCTGACTTCTTTGAGTCCTCCCTCCTTGACGACCCTTGTAAGGATGAGTTCTTTTCTGATTATTCATTGCTTAGTATGTATCACTCTCCGAGGGTTATCTTCGGGAGGATACTTCATTTTATCGGTACTCGATTTCAGTTTTGTTTGTGTCTCCGATCTGGAGGAGCACAAACCCGAGTCTTCTAATCTATGTACTCAGTCTCATCTCTAGTTGTGTATCCGATCTGGTGGATCATGATACCAAGTCTTCTGATTTTTCTAGGATACCTGACTCATCTGAGTCTGCTAGCCTTGACGACCCTTGCAAGGTTGAGCCGTTTCTTGTGATATCCGGTGTTATCTTAGATCTTTCGACCTTATGTCCTTCAGATATCGAGATGCGTAGAGAGTCTCATGTTCTTCACTTTTCGTATCTTATTGAGACTATGATTGACATAGAAGATTCTGTATTGTTCCTTCTTCCTCCACATCTGTCTGTATCTGCTCTGTTCCTTCATGTTATTCTTATAAGTTGTTGTTCTGTTTCCTGCTACCGACCTTGGCTTAGTTTCCGATCCGCTTTTCCCGATAGCAGACACCCACTTGTTGCATATTCGAGTGTTTTTTTCTTCTGGTCGTGTCGTCGTTCTCACAGGGAGACGACGATAAAAGTATGGTATTCGATTATCAAATATCGTCCTGCACATCACCATTCCTTGTTGCTTGTATATACTATGTTTTGTCTTTTCATCCTAGCTTCCGCATGATGATCTACACCCTAGGTTATTCGTCATATCCTTGTGTCTACACTTAGGACGTACTTTGTCCTAGGTATAGGGAGGTGTAGCCACCGCCTTGTTCATGTCTGTTCTATTTCGTCACTCTTGTTGTTGCATATACTTAGATATCTCTTACCCTAAGTATAGGGGGAGTGATGCGTTCATTCCTGCATTGTATTTTTTTTCTTTTTATCAGTTTATTGGTCCCTTCGCATGTCTCCTCTCTTATTGATATGCTTGTCTATACTTAGGGATCTCTTACCCTAAGTATAGGAGGTGGCATACCGAATTGATGATATGTTAATTCCCACCTTCGACCATCCCTGCATGTTGTAGACAGTCTGTTATACTTAGAATTATTTGATCCTAAATATGGGGGATGGACGACTTCTTATTCTTTTATTATTCTATCATTGTAGTATAGGTTTTTCTATACTTAGTACGAGTTATATTTTCTTTTCACTCTCTGATCTATGAGGACATAACCCACGCTATGTATAGGGAAGTCGTATATACATTGTATATACTTTAGTCATAACTCGTACTTTCGTATTTATGAGTAATATGGCTAAACTACTATATGAATAAGGATATATGATTAATTAATTGTAAAGAATAAACTAGTGTAAATATGTATTAAAATTCTTCAAAATTCTTTGTATATACTGATTAATAAATTGGTTAAAAATGTTTTGCAAAGTGGTTTGAGAAATAGTCGAAAAATGTCTTGAAAAATCTTTTGAAAGTCATTTGGAAAACATTGCAAAATGTTTTCAAACCTTTGTAAAAACTTTTTATTTGCAAAAATTGTTTCATTTATTTGAATGAAAATTTAGTTTGCAAATGATTTGGAAAATGATTGTAAAAATATTTTGAAATATATATATATTATTTAAAAATCTTTGCAAATGATTTTTAAATTGTGTAATTGTTTGTAAAACATTTGTCAAAATTATTTTCAAAATAAAGTTATCAAAATATTTAAAAATAAATAAATTATTTTGAGAACCTTATATATAATCGTAGTAATATAATTTCTTCTTTATAAACCATGTATATAAAAAATTTTAAATAACAACGAACTTAACTTGTACAAATACCTAGTGTAAATTCTTCATCTAATTCTTGTAAATAACAAATGCACTCACGTGTAAATATATGCACATAATTCATTTTCTAACCCTTTTGTTTTTCAAAAATTCCTAAAAATTTGCAAAATAAAAAACCATAAAAATTTTCAAAAATATTTTGAAAAGCAACATAAAAATTTTCAAAAAATGTTCAAAAATTCATATTGCTTTAAAAAAAGAGTTTTCTTTTTATTGCATTGTATTTTCATTTTTCGGATTGATAATGATAATTGAACCAGTCTAAATAAAATACGAAGATTTGAGCTTGGTTGGATCTTAATCTTCCACTTAATCACAAGAACATTAGAGGAACTAGAATTGAGACACTTCAGATCTAGTAGACTTAATTCTTTGAGACCACAAGACTATGTCCAGATGCCATCTTGACCGCCTATGTAGAATACTTGAAACACATGCATGAATCT
Organism: Ottelia alismoides; assembly: GCA_037367405.1. Lineage (NCBI taxonomy): Eukaryota > Viridiplantae > Streptophyta > Magnoliopsida > Alismatales > Hydrocharitaceae > Ottelia > Ottelia alismoides. Next base: position 165,834 of record JAZKJV010007214.1, read on the forward strand.
TGTCAATAGTGACCTAGTTTGCATACATGCACCTTACACTTTGCTCAACTCAAGTGAAGTGGTAGAGGGTTGGATTTGCCGGCATAGGACAAAAGCGAATGGAAACATACGAAGTCACAATCTGTAGTTATTGTACCCATATCTGATCCAGTAGCGACGAAGGACAGAAGGATGTGGGTTGTAATCTACTGGATCAACAAGAAAAGGTCCATATGTAAATATTGCTATAAATAGTATTCAATAAAATAAAATAATAATAATAATACAAAATATAAAACTCTAAAAAAATAAATGAGCGGAAATCAAAGAAAAATCAATCCCTGTTGGAGTATGTATATGTATTCAATAAGCAAGCTTGAGATTCAAATTTAAAGTATTCATGTGAGCCTGCAACTGGATGACTTGACTACACTAGTCAACCTTTTTAGGATCAGTGACTACACAGGCTACCATCCATTCTCTTCTCCACCTCCTATTATTGAGTCGGTTGCACTTGAACTTAGAAGGGAATACCCCGCTTCTCGAGGAAAGAGTTGTTGGATTGAGGAATTAAGGTCACCATGTTGGAGAAGACCGTCTCTTTACCACTTCAGCCGAGAGGAGCTACATATCACTAATATTGTACAATATAAACTCACAGTCATAAGGGATTGCGTATGACGTCGACTTGTTCTGACCTGGCTTTTGAGAAGACTTGGGCAGAGTTTTGTAGTTCTTAGTGGTAGTTGAGTTTCAAGTACGCTTTCCAATAAGGTTCTAATCAAATCGAAAAATCTAAAGGTTTGGCTGAGCTCTAAACTTTGATTTTATGAAGACAATTTTAAAAGTTAAAATCATTCTAATTTATTTCTTTTTCTTTTCTTTATTTTCTTTTTCTATACTTATTGCATAAGTGTCGCCAAGGACTTAAGCTCAGTAGTTCAGACCAAGTCGGATGCTCCACACAAGCTGGGAGCACTGCCTTTGATAGGGCCTACTTTGTCATGTACAATAGAAGCACCAATACTTCGCCAACCCAGTTGATAATTAAGGCTACCCGAGATTGGGTTTTGGATCTAATTCTTAGGGGTCATGCCTCACTCGATCTGAAAGGTACCTGAAAATAATGTGGACTTTATGAATCCCAAACAATGATGTCCATTAAAATTTTTAATTTAGGTCAAATTTATTAAACAAACCCCTTATTTTAATTTTTTTGGTTTTCACCTTTTTTGAGTATTTTTTCATAATAATATGCTTAACATTTTTTAGTATTTTCTTTGAGTCCTAAGTGATAAAAATGAGGAAGAGGTCAGAAAAGCCATGCAAGTTGACACTAAGGTGGAAATCTCATCTTAGTATCTAATGATACATGCAAAGTTAGAAGGACTTACAGTGCTTCCCAACTCTCTCCATGTGGGATGCAAAATCAATTTGTAAATTTACACTGCATGCACAATATGCAAAAGTGAAATCGCCCTAAGCAGGAGCTGTTATTATTGTGAATAATGAAATGTTAAATACCCAGAAAAGAAGCTTAAGAGTCTAGTTTTGGAGGCTCTTTAATGTCCGCCACAATGGATCCTGCAAGCATTGTATAGAGACCTCTCGCGACATGTGGTTTCAAATACAAATATTTAACCATTAATTTTGAGCTAAGTCCAAACGTAATTCTATAGGAGCATGCAGATTTTAGTGTGCTGGCACCTAATTTTACTCGACCAAGCATTTCCTAAAATCTAAGGGCTCGCTCAAAGAAAACAAATAAAAAGAAAGGCGGAAACTCAAAACACATGAAATAAAATAAAACAAAGGTGAAGAAAACAACGAAAAAAATGACAAGGCCCCCAAGTGAACATACATCTGAGCAATGGACCTCCTAAAGTGGCAGTGTCCAAAATGTCCAAAATTATTGCAAATTAATTTACAAAAATAAAAAATATCTCCACTCACAAAAATAAAAATCTACACTACTGTCTGCTCTTCTCCTTCTCTCTCTGCTCCTTTTCCCCTTCTCTCCTAGTTAGATCACAAGCAAAAGAGCCAACCTCCTCTTGTCTTAAGTGCATCCAACTCCTAAGAAGCGACCTTCGCCACACGATCCATCACAAGAAAAACAACAAAGAAATATAGATAAAAAATCAAATAATTTTCAAAAATAATATCATAAACTAAAAAGAAGTAATGATCAAATATGTAAAACTAAATGCTACACTCTGTTGCTTCCCGAAAACAACACCATTTGATTGTCCCAAGGAGCAGAGTGGTCGTATGATCCACACAAGGCGGGACCGCAGTCATCGAGTAGCTCGATGAATCAAGGAAGAATCAACCTGCACAGTAATAGAAAGCAATTAAAACATGTGTGAATCAAAATTTATCATAACCCTCTAATAGATGTGTGTATAGTGACAAGCATGGTAGGATGTCTAACTCAACGAACAAGTTGGTATAACATTGATTATTATTTATAAATAAATAATGAATAAATAATAATGTATATTTTTACAATATTCACTCACTTATTTACTCAAATTTTTGTGGGTTTTTAAAATTATATTTATTTTTTATATTTATAAATTTTAAATTTTTAGTTTTCAGAACTTTATTTTCTTTTTATATTTTTTATTTTTATTTTCTTTTTTAATTATACAATAATGGTATATATAAGAATGTATATGTAATATGTATAATATATAATATATAATATAATATATAAAATAAATGCACAAAATCAAAAAATACCTAAAGAAAAGTCCTTTTTATTTTTTAAAGGGATTTAAAAAATATATAAGGATTTTGTAATAATTAATAATAATATTAATTATAAATAATAATATATAGGTATATAAGACAATAAGTTATTATAATTCTAATTATAGCTATATAAAATCAAAAATCAAAAATTATTTTTTGTGATTTTAATATTTTCTTCTATTTTTGTGATTTGTTAGGCATTTTTGCTAATTTTTAGGTATTTTTAAACTCCAAAATGTACACAATCAAGGATTTAATTAATGGACAGAATTGTTTTGAGGTTTAAAAAATACTAGATAGGGTCAACATTTCTCAAATATAATTTTAATATATAATAATATGTATAAATAAAAATATAATATGTAAAACTAAATTTTATGGTTTCTGAAAAATGTTTTGTAATTTTTTAGAGAAAGGGCTTTTGATTTTTAGATTTTTTTGTTATTTTTTGTGATTTTCGGTCTGTATCTATACTATATAGTAATATACTATAAATAATTTTTTTAGAATTTTTAAGATGTTTTTATAATTTTTGTATATTTATCTCAAAATAGGGAATAAATAGCACCAAAATAATTTTTAATAAATCGGAAATGCTATGAAATGAAAAATAAAAATTACAATGTAGATAAGAATCATTCAAGCACTTTCAATAATTTTTACAAAATATTTGGAGCAAGGTAGCTATTTGATCCATACATAAAAATAATTACATTGTCTTGTCAGGGATATTTTTGTACTTAAAACTAAAGTCAGGGGTTACATGCAAAATATCCCAAAGTTGAACTGAATATACTATTCTTAATAGGGATATTTACACCCATAATCCTGAGTAATCTCGTAATTACCCCAAGAACCCTCAATAATCACGAATTACATCCAAAACCCCAAGTAATGGTTAACCTTTACATGGCATAACCCTATGTCAACTTCCGTCTTATTTCTCCGTTAACTCTAACGGAAATAGCCAATTTTGCCCTTCCAAACCCATCATATTTAATATATTATGCCATTCCCCCCCATGCCCGCCCGCCGGTAAAACCTCCGCTACGAGCTCCCCCACCTCCACCCCCGAGCTCCCCCCTCTCCCGCCGGTCGCCTGGCCGAACCCATTTCCACCCCCCAGCAACCCATCTCCCGCGAGCTCCCCCCTCCTCCCGTCGGTCGCCTGCCCGAACCCATCCCCCTCCCCCCAGCAACCCATCGCTCGCGCGCCACCACTCAAACACCCCCCTGTGAGCTCCCCCCTCCTCCAACAACCCATCGCTGGCGAGCTCCCCCTCCTCCCGCCGGTCGCCCGCCCGAACCCATCCCCCCAACCGCCCAGCAACCCATCATCCGCGCCGTCACACACCCCATCCCCCGGGGTCCGACCTCCCCCCCCCCCCAGGAACCCATCGCCCGCACCGGCTGGGAACCTAGCTTGGCTGAAAACCCATCTCACCCCAACCCCCTCGCCTAGGAACCCATCCCCAGGTCGCGCCATGCCTGGTAAGGTTTCGAACTTCAAATGGAAGGCGGTTGGGTGCAGAGGGTGCTGGGGGTTCTTGCACTTGCATGTGGGGGGATCTTGTGGGGGCGAGGGTGCTGGAGCAGGGCTGCTTGCTGGTAGTCAAGGCCGGGCGGGGGTGCGGGGGGATGTGTCTCACAGGCGGTTCGGGCAGGGGTTACAGTGAGGGGGGTTGCAGACAAGGGTACCGGAGAGGGGTCGCGGGGTTTGCAAGGGGCTCTTGCGGGGGTGGGGGTGCCGGTCTTGCATGCAATCATGGGCGATGCAGGGGCGGGGCTTCTTGCTCTTGCGGGGGTGGGGGTGCCGGTCTTGCAGGCAATCAGGGTGCCGGGGCGGGGTTGCAGGAGGAGGGGGAATCCTGCAGGGGTTGCAGGGAGGTGGTGGCGGAAGTAACGGAGAGGGGTCGCGACAGACAGGGGTGGGCATGGGTGCGGAGCCTCTTCCAGGTAGGCAAGGGTGGCAGTCAGGCGGCATCGTGCACCTGCTAACCTCGGTCCCACAGTGACATCGTGCACCTGCTCACCTCGGTCTCACGGCGGCGTCGGTGAAGGGGCGGGGGCTGGAGGAGGAAGAAGGAAGGGGGAGGTGGTTGGCAGGGGTGGGGCGGGTGGGAGGAGGAAGAAGGGAGAGGGGGATGCCCTAGAGGAGGAAGAAGGTCGGGGTGGGTTTTTTTATTTTTTTTATTTTTGATTAACATCAGCCGTTAGATCTAGGATTGGTTAGATTAACTCATTACCCGGGTTGAGTTAATGATCAAAACTAACGGAGGGTTACGTGTGTAAAACGGAACACTTATTCAAGGTCTTGGATGTAATTCGTGATTATCGAGGGTTTTGGGGGTAATTATGAAACTACTCAGGGTTATGGGTGTAAATATCCCTTCTTAATATTAATTCCTAAATATACAAAGCTAGATGGGCCTTGGTGTAAAAAGCCAACTCACATAGGGCGTCGCATGAGTCAACGTGGCATTGGACCTAAATGCAATTTATAGGAACGGTAGGGGCCTGTATGCAAATTTTACACAAGAATTATAATGTGCTAAAATATTTACATGGCTAAATTTTAAAGTTACAAAAGTGTAGGGGTTACTAATAATTTGCCCCTAAAAGGGTACGCGGTCGGAGGGACGAGGTGCGACCACGTGGCTTGATGAACGGTCCTGGTGGAGTATCGCTTCATTAGAAATCAAGCGCCCAGATTAGATCTGGGCCTCGAACCTAATCTGACGGGTAGGAGACTGGCTGGAAGAACTCCAAAGAACTCGTCGTCGGTGAGTTTGAATAAATGGCACTGGTCTCCTCCAACCTCCTCCTCCTCTTCTGTAAGGCTCTCCTCCTTCCTGGGATCCTTGCACGTCAGGAAGTTGTCTTCTCGAGGTTCAAGGTTCACTGGAATAGCCCTGTAGATCGCCTAACCTGGAGCCCGTATTCAGAATTTTGGGTGGGGTTCCAAGAGTTCTTTGTTGTCACGGACCTGCACCAAAATCTCAAGGGAGTTGAGGGCTATCCCCTCAACCCTATATTGAAGTTGCTGAAGCATGGAATGAATGGGATGGAGCTCCGACGAATGTGGCGGAGGGAACTCCAGCGAAGCGATTCCATGAGGGAATTGCGAGAAAAACTGGTGGCTATGATGGAGAAACATTAGGGGATGATAATGGAGGCTGAAGGGAGTTGGAACAATGGATGAATACAACGAATTTGGTGCAGGAGGATAAAGCTCCGATGATTTTGATTTTTAAAATTATGCAACATGCAGAATTAAAAGATGAAATTAAAGCCTAATCTAAGCTAAGGGACCTAAATATGAGTAATTAAAGATTACCCGGCAACTCTACGAGCTTGGGAAGCTCGGAGCAGAATAGGTCGCCGGAGATGAAGGTTGGCAGACCTGGATCAACTCCTCCACCACCTTATACACACTGTGAAGGACCGGAGTGCGGCCTGTTATCACCAGGGACTCAATGGGAGGCTCCTAAGGGGGTACGATGGTTGAAGAGATATCAAAACTCAAAATGAAGTCGAAGGAGGTTATTTATAGACAAAGGTTCAACGACTTTTGGAAGGAAGATGGTGTGCATCATGATGGGGGTAGGTAAGGAAGGATGGCTTGGCGAGAAGGACAAACATGGTGGCTGCACATGGGTGAGGAGCTCGAGGAGAGGAGAGGCATGGAGGAAGCAAGATAAATCAAGGAAGAGAGGGGTGCACGTGAGTCTGACATGGGCCAGAGGAGGAAGAAAGATAGTCCATCCAAGGTCAACTATCGAAAGGCTCTGGTTGGTCTACATGGATCAACCAAAAAATGGATTAGAAAATAGTTTGTAAATTCAAAAAGGAATATTAAACGAATTAATTAATTAATTTTTTATATAAAATAAAAAATTGTTTCTTTTTTTATGTAGTATTTTATGCATTTATTTATTTATTTATTTTAATGAGGTCAGTTATTACAAGTTGATATTTACATGTAAAATGCATGTATAAATACTTGTATTTGGGGTATTGGATTTTTAATTTGTATGATTTTATTAATATTTACAAGTATTTTATATATTTTAATTTATTTTTTTGCATACTTAGTTATTTTTGTTGTATTTTTATGAGTTTTTTGTACACTTTATTAATTATGTATATATTCTTTATAGTTACAAGTAGGTATATTTCGTCTATATATTAAAGCAATTGGTTTATTTTAATTTTATTTTAATGGTTTTATTTATTTTAATTATGGACATGTATTTCAAATAATATTTGTAATTTTATAAAAATATAAGAAATTGGAAATATAAAGAACAAATAGATTGAATATAATATACATGTATATTGCACAATGATGGCCCAAAACCTAACTTTTGCATCTTAACTGCAAATTGGATGAAACTACCTTCATTAAATAGCTTATTAAAAGTTATATACAATTAAAGGTGATTTTGGTTAATTTTGATAAAGCATGGGGAAGATACGAGTATGTGGAGTTTTTATTTTGACTTTTTATTTTATGTATCACGGGCACACTATGTATTATTTTTCTGTAAACTCATATTTTGTATTTTTCTTTGTATTTGTATCTATATTCGTATAGAGGATTTTGTTATTTGAGGTGTAAAAAATTAAATAAAATAGGTCCAAAAATGTAAAATTTGGGTGATTTAAATTAGGATTTTGTGTATGGTTTTTTGTGTATTTTGTATAGTTCTTCTGCCCTATCTCCCCCTACTTTATCCTTGTCAATCAAGTCATCATGATGACTAGGTCTCGGGGTCTAGGATCACACAGTGTCTTTAACACTTCATTTCTTTTTATTTTCTTCCTTTATCCTTTTATTTTGAAATTAAATACAATAATTATACGGTTTTTATACAGTTTTTAGAGTATTTATTTTGATAAATTAATGATATATACATGCATTTAACTTGAGATTTAAGGCCAAAATGAAAGAATAAATGTGGTGAAGTAAGGATTCGTCAATAGTCATCCTTATGATGTAAGTGGGCATTCAAGAAAACTACTGAGTTGGTGCTATTGTTGATAAATATAAAGCAAGATTAGAAGCCAAGGGTTATACTCAACAAGCATAGACTTCCACGAAACCTAAGTTTGCCTCAATTCAGATGATCACATATATGGATTCAGAATTATTCCAAATAGATGTGAAAACAACCTTCCTTATTGGAGAATTAAGAGTGGAAATATATATGCAACAATCTAATGGTTTTCAGGTAGAAGGACATGAGAAAAGAGTTTATAAGTTAAGAAAGTCAATATATGGCTTGAAACAATCTTCACGACAATGGTATTTAAAGTTTCATGAGAAAATTATCTAATTGAGATTTGTTGCAAATAAGTTGGATAATCGTATTTATGTCATGAAGAGTGGGAGTAACTTTACTATCATGTCATTGTATGTGGATGACATTCGTGGGTAGTGACATAAGAATGCTCAACAAAATTAAAGAGAAATTGAGCAATGATTTTGAGATGAAAATGACATGTGCGAAGCATCCTATGTTATAGGAATTCAAATTACAAGAAACATAGATTCAAGGAAGAGACAGAGATTCAAGAACATCGAGTATTAGTTAAGAAAAATACTTGCATATTGTATGAAGAGATTTTGAATGCAAAATAGCACTCCATTTCCTAAACTGATTAGGATTGGAAAGAGAGACTCAATAAGAGTCAATGTCTTGGAAAGGGGCAGAAGTCTTTAGAAGTTCCATATATGCACACGTGGTGGGAAATCTTACGTATGCAATGATGTGCACTCGACCTGAATTGGTATATCCAGTTAGCGTAGTTAGTAGATATCAAAGTAATCTCGGACTAGCACACTGGGAAGTTGTAAAGATGATTTTTCGATATCTTAAAGGAACTGTTCATCTTAAACTGGTGTATCAAGTTGAATCACTCAAGCTAATATAATACTCCGGTGTAGGTTTCGGAGGGGATGTGGATGACTGGAAATCTAGAGAGACCCCCGTTGGCAGCCTCTGCATGAGCCCCCAACCCCGTTTGCAGCCCGACAATTGTTATTAATTTCTTGGAGAAGATGTTTGAGAGGGCACAGATTTAATATACTCGATTTAACCATGGTCCGATTAATCCAATAGATGGCCGAACTAAAAGATGGGAATACTGCTAACGATTCAAGAATGTAAATGCACAAGTGTTATTGCAAAAAGATAGGAGCCTAAAAACGACTATGGGATCTTGAAAAACACGTGTAAAAAATCTCAATAATCAGTCAATACAGAATTTGATAAAATTTTACCTATTAAGATGTGCCTCGATGGTCTGTTTTCAATAACATCGCTAAATCTTTAGACCACGTAATCCCAAACACGATGTTAGACTATCATTAAAAAATAGTATTTCATTATATTCTCTTTTATCGTTGATGATCAATAATACACGTTTTAAGGAGCACTAGAAATTCTATACGTGCTTTTTAATAGCAGTGGTAAGTGATTTACTATAGAAACTTTTAATATAATATTGATGTAATGTTGGTTTGCTTTCTGTACCAATTCCGTGATGATTTTTTCTTGTAACCCTACAGTAGTTCACGCCATTGTAATATGTATATGAAAATATTATACTTACAACAGCTTTTTAGTAGAATTTGCATGTACCTTTCTCCATGAAACCATGGTATATATGCAACCGAATCATCGTTATATACAATCCACTGCATCTTTAAAGCATGAGTTCGAAAAGAAAATAGTTAATTAAGATCCAGAAATACATGATAATTGGGGGCTTTATGTTGTCCAACTGTACTATCAGTCTAAATAAAGCCACTCGATATAATTAGTTAACGGCCAATTTGAATGGAGGGCCTTTTCTTCCTCCACTTCGGAAGGACGCTGATCGTTGCTGTATATATAACGTATTCAGTTGCTGAATTCAGAACAAATAATAAACTTGCCATATCATTGGGAACTACTCATTTAACGACAGCTCGATTTTTTGCTTTCTCCTGTAATTCTGTTCCCATCATTGACAGGATAATGATCTTTAGTTTAAAAAAATAGGAGGGAGCTGAAGAACAACCCCTTCACCATCAACAGTGAATATATTTGACAGCAAAGTGGATGACAGGGTTTCCATGTTGTTTATCTGTGGACTCACATCTGCGATGCATACGGTGCTCGTCAGACAGTGGCTGCGGATTTAAAAGCATCGGGATATACATTCAGTAAAGAAGAAGAAAGGTCGCGACAGTACCGTCGGAAGGTGGTAGAGAAATTTGGAGGCATCTCCTGATTTCGAAGGTGCGTGGTGCCACGATCAGGTTCTCCCGTGTCCTTGCGTGACTTGGGAGATTTAGACAGCAACCTTTCCCAGTGCTGCTCTGCTTAATTTGCAGCCAGGAATCTATGGAGATCACTGGTAGTCAAACTTTTACGCTAAAATACATAATAATTCCAATATTATGTATCACTACTTAAATTTAGGCACTCGTACCATCCCAACGTCACTATAGGGCAGACCTAGTGGCTGCAGTTCTTCTAAGTATTGCAAGATCGATCGAGGGCTAATTTCTTCTGAGAGCAGATTTGGTCTTCTTTCACTTGTTCTTCAAATTGCCACAACACTGGACCCGCTTAGTTCGTGTTCCCATGTCACTTCACACTCTGGCAAGTTCTTCCTCTATTAAGATTATCTGATAAGAAAGAAGTCAGTACCAAAAACTAAGAGACCTCGCAAGGAAAAATCTCGAATTGGATCCAAAATGAATGGGTTGGTGTGAGCGCGGTTATGCACTCTTCAAATAGGAATCCATTTTCTTCAATCCCTTGGCTTTCGAACCTTTTTGTAACTAAGAAAAATTAAATGCTTCTTTCGGGCGCCCCAAGGGCTCTTTTGTAACACTTGGAAAACTACTTCAGGAGGCTCTTCTCAGTTCTCCTAACGCTTCTGCTTGAATGCACAGGATTACACCACGTGGCGCTATGGAAAGTGATCTTCCCTGATGAGCTCCTCCTTGCTCGATAGTTCAGTGTTGGGCCTTAGGTAGGATTGGCTTCTCTCTGTCTTCTCCTATGATTTCCCCAATGCGCACGGATTTGAATGAGTCTGTTGGAGATATCGATCTTTATGGTCAAGATTTTCGATTAGATCTGTAACGACGGAGATATAAAATTCGGAATAAAACGCGATTACTTATGAAAATAATACCCAGAATTAAATTGAGATCTACGAAAAATAAACCCAAAATGAATGGATGAACGGATGGTGAATGGCACTATATATTTCTATGGATTCGGAGAGGAAGAAATTAACCATCTTATGAAAGTCCCAAAGAGCGAATCCAAATCTTTCGTCTTCCTATCTTGTATTTCCTTCAGAGTCAGGCACCAAAAAAGCTTCACTTGGATCTCATCTTCATGTTTGGAAAATCAGAAGAGGTTGAAGGCACTTGATTCGATCATACAAAATCTATGAATGGAAACACTTGTTGTTTTCATATCATCGATGGCCTACTATAGAAATATGGATCAAATGAACCTAAAAAATGCCGAGAAATGCATCACAACATGAGTAGCAACCTATTCAAAGTCAAAATAGGGTAAATAGGCTCGGAATTAATAAGAGTGTAGAATCGAATCAAAGCAACGCTATAGGTTATGTAACGTCTCGGGCTTAGGTCCGCGGTCCGTTATCGAGGGAGACTGGCCATGACAACTTGTTGTGTACGTACTCAAATGGACTTGTTGACAACCACCCAAAATGCTTAAGTTCAAGTTGTCAAGTAGTAATCCCCACCACGTATAAACCACACCCACACTTCGTGAGTTTTAGATGTGGCAATATGTTTGGGGGTATGGGTGTTACAACCTCCCCCACTTATATTCGCAACATCCTCGTTGCGACATGGTCCACCACTTATTCCCCAGTGACAGTGGCGGTTGCACGCTCCGATAGCCATTTCCTCCTATCTCTTTGTAGGGGTGGCTCCACCTCTCGGGTAGCCCTTTCCACTATCAAAGGGAAAATTGGCTCTGATACCATTTGTAACGTCTCAGGCTTAGGTCCACGGTCCGTTATCGAGGAAAACTGGCCTTTACAACTTGTTGGGTACGGACCCAAATAGACCCGTTGACAACCACTCAAAATACTTAAGCTCAAGTTGTCAAGTAGTAATCCCCACCACTTATAAACCACACCCACACTTCGTGAGTTTTAGATGTGACAATATGTTTGGGGGTATAGGTGTTACAGGTTATCCTCGAATCAATAAGATACCATAACGATTTGGCTCAAATTCAGGTTCAAATGATCGCTAAGAATAGAATAAATGGAATAAAGTTTGAATGAAGCTTGAAATTACATATAAACATTAAAAAAATGAGGTTCTCAGGGCTTTTAAGATTTGATTGACAAAGATGATTTAAAATCAATGATATATGAACAAACCTCTCCCCTGCTCGATTTAGGTCAAACAGGGTGCAGAATCATGAAAGGAACATTATGAATTTGGGGATCCGAGGCAATGGAACATGATTGGAACAAAAACTCAAACAAAATTGCGTGAAAATAATTAACATCAGACTAATCTAATTGATTCTTTTGAAGATTAGGAGTGGATCTAAAATGCAGAACACTTATGATTGAAGCTCGATGGGGTTGTGATAGATAGGGTTTTGCACTGGTCTGCTAATCAAATACGATTAGCAATCAATGCACGACCAAGTGTCTCTCGATCAACAATCAACTCCCACAATTAATGATAAATAAATCAATGTGATGTTGTAAGCTAAAATTTATTATAACTCCACAATAATTGTGTATAGGGTAAGTATGGTGGAGTGTCAAACTCAGGGAGCAAACGATGTATACTATAATTATAAATTAATTATTTCTAATAAATAATAATCATTTTTATATTTTACTTTCTGATTTTCTTATTTTTATGTGGATTTTAAATGATAATTGATTTTTATGGATTTTTAGTATTTTATAAATTATAGTTTTTTATTTTTTGATTTTATTTTCTTTTTTTTGCATTTTTTAATTTCTTTTGATTTTTAAAATAAAATGTATAATTATATATAATAATAATGATATTATAGACAATTTCAATAATATATAGAATATATAGAATATATAATATGTATAGGTCTTTATTTTTAAAATATACATAAATGTAGTCAAAATACAGAAATTAAATATTTTTATGATTTTTATATTTTTCTCTATTTTTGTTAGATTTTATAGAATTTTCTACAAATTATGTGTTTTAAAGTATTAAATATAACAAAACAGCGAACAAAGTAATTAGCCAAACTTGTTTTAGTTTTAGTAAATATAAATAAGTCTAAAATTAACTAAAGCTATTTTTAATATATAGTATACATCTTCCTTCTGTTATTATATAATTGCATAACACAAGTCATCATATCTACTCGCTTGCAGTGATGATATATAATCAAGTCAATGTGAACCACGAATTATCAAGATCAAATAATCAAATTACAATTACTCGTGCAAATGGAAACAAAAGAATGCAAAAAGAAAGTTGAGGTTGGATCCATAGGGAGTTGACTTCTAAAAGATAATAAAAGATTATTTTTTATTTTGTGTTGAATGGTTTCGAAATAAAGTGGAACCTTCTTTAGAATGTTCTAGATTCTTCCTACTATTTTGCGAGTTTTTTCTGGGATTTTTTTGGCATATGTTTAGTGTTTTTAAGGGTCATAACAAAAAGAGAGAGATAATTTATAAATAAACTAAAATCTAGGAACTAAAGTGTAAGTACACCAAACTAAGAAGTTCTTACGTGAAATCTCAAAGCTAACAAATGATGGATGCAATTTTAACAGAATTCAATACTTAGAAATTGGGTGAATTACATGCTAAAAATAAAAGAATTTTGAGATTACTAAAAGGACTCCTACAGAGCAGATTAAACTTTAAATTTGAAGTGCAAATTTGGCAGATGAAAAATTTATAGAAGTTAATCCAATATAATACTAAAATTTCAATGTGGTTCCAACATAATAAAACTTAAACTCAAAAAAAAAGGAAATGCCAATTATGCTCTTATTCCTATATGGGCTTCAAGCCCTAGCACTGGTGGGGGAAGGCTAGGTTGCACCGCCGACGAGATGCCAAGAGTAGGTTCACCCTCAGGATGGCCGAGGAAGGTGGCACTGTATGTTCGAGCAGCAAGGAATGACACAACGGAACTGGTTCAAGGGAGCAGCGTCGAGCTGGTGATCAGAATCGATCTCTGCTTGGAGAGCGATTTTGTTGGTGGTGATTCTATTGAGGGAACGGATCCTCTGCTGTAAATGACAATTACAGCCGATGTTGTAATCCAGGTGGTCTCTAAGATGAGAATCGGATGACCTGCAGAGGGAGCCGGGGATAATGGGCTCGCATCTCGAGGTCGTCCATTTGTGATCGGATGACTCTACCATTTATAACAGGCTCTGTTGTACAACAGACGATCCTTTTTATTCTATTGAATGGATATGGGTTATAAATTTGTAAGATGGACCTTATTTCCTCTCGTCAACGTGTGGGGGTTGTAGGCTGGGTGAGGGTTGAGGCTAAAAAAACATTTGTTATCTATCGCCAAAACCATGAAGACTGCAAGTAAGTGGATAGGATAACTTATTAACTATAATAACAAAAAGAAGATAAATAACTTATGATTTCCTAATTCGCCACTCTAAATTGCTTAAATTATGCCAAATCCACCTCATCACCATGCATTTCACCATGCTCTGTGCATATCTCCACTTTATTCATTTCACCTACATTTGCACATAAAATATTGTCAATCAAGATAATATACGTATTACACCAATATGTATGCACTTGCATCTCACATTGCATTTGAAATAAGCATTTTAGCTACATGTGGTGCCCGAACGATAATAACTAATTTATGGTCATTGTCATCTAATTATATGCCATATCACCAAGAATAGTATTTGGATTTATACTCTCTATGCATGAGAAAGCCTGATGTTCTTCTACTATGTTAGAATCTTGTTTACTCTTATTTTAAAGTTGACACATACATCAGATTTACTTGCATCTGTGTAATGATTTCGCAGAATCTTCGGATAAAGTTCAAGACCTCGAGAGAAGGTCTTCAGACGTTTTCATTCATATTATATATTGCTCTTAAGTCGTAAGCTTTGTACTTATTGTCTAATCATCAATTGTACTTTAAATAGTATTCAGTTGTTGCATCTCTGATGATTTACACAAGAGTCAGTATTGCTATGGGTCAAGTCAAGCTTACGCAACAAAGTCAACTTCAAGTCAACCTTCAATTGATCACTCATTACAAATTTTGTTGATTGATAACTATATGGTCGTTCATTGTACTTGACCGAATGGATCATCTGCAGCTCACTAAATAATGTCTTGAACTGATCGATCACTCCATTTGGTATGACCGATAAGTTTGTCCGATTGATAGTATTTATTTCATAATCGAGCATTATTTAAACGTTACCTATCCTTGACCATTTTAATATATGGATCAGTGAGATACTTTTGTGATCTCTCATATATTTGAATTTTAAATTCTATAACTAGCCTTTAATCGATCATTTGAACATTAATCGATCATTTCTTTTGGTTGATCAATCACTCCATGTGTGGAACTTTCTATTTTTGGCTCCCGATGGTTACATATTACGTTTACGGTAAAAAGAGGCACATACCTCCCCGTTTCAATATACAACTCATTCGAGTATTACTCTCTCTCTCTCTCTCATTCTTGAGTGGTCTTATTTTCAAGAGAGAATAATTCTAATCTGAAAGCTAGTCCCAGACAACTCAAGCTCTTTGTGTGCAGTCAGAGATCCTTTTGAAGTTATTTAGAAAAGTTCAGTGATATTTTTTAATTACATAACATTCACTTGCTTTAGAGATATATCTGATTGAATCAAGTATTTGTAATATCTTGTTAATATAATCTCTATGTTGATCTAATAATTGTGATCTGACTTTTATATTGATATTATCTTATCAGTTCAGATAATTATTTTACCATGTTCAACTAATATTGTTCTGCAGATATTCTTGGAATTCTTTCTGCAGGAAGCTTGAGGTGAAGCCTCAAGCAGTGTTCTAACTAGCTCAGTTGCAGTGATAAATTTGATGTTCTCATCCAAAGTTGTAAATAACGTGCTTGTAATCGGTTGAGATATCCATCAAAATATGTTAGGATATAGTGGAAAGTTAGCTGGCTTGGCCTAAGTCAGAAAGGTTGATCCGTGATTTTTATCGGCTTGGATTTCCACGTTAACATAAGATGCATTGTGGTTGTTGGTTTGTTGTTTCTTATTGGATTTCATTGCTTGCCATATTCTTCCACAAAAAAGTTTTTACTTGCCATGATTCGTTCATCCCCTTCCACTCTAAGAGTGTATTCAATCTGCAGGTTCTGTCATACTATATTTTATAATCCATTATGTATACAATTATGATTCTATATTGATCTAAGCGAACCAAAAATACTCTATGCAATCAAAACGCATTATCATAATACTTATTAAATTAATGTACGGATATAGTATTTCATCCAACATTGATAATATAATTATGAAGATACATCTGAACCTTATAGTACGATACATTCTTTTTTATAACAAGTACACGAATCCTATTTTATGAATCTTTGACTTTTAATATATAATAAAAAAGGCATAATCCATAGAAAAATATCCTAAAATATAATCTTTACATTACAACTACGTACGTACTTATAAGTTATAACTACATGTATAGCAAAGGAATTCATCCACTTAAAAGATTCTAATGTCTACATTATTACAAAAACAATCTCTAAACAATATAACAAGACCTGCTATATCTTAATTACGTAAGGACGACATTTTGGATTAAAGGAATCCCAACCCAAATCAATCTTATCTCTATATGGTCATCCACCAACTCCGCCGCTACAATAGAACTATTTTTAGTATAATGCTAACTATTTACAAAGCACATAACTTATCAAATTTATCTTCTAAACGAGAAAAAAGTTTTTCATATAGAACACCTTCTGAGATACGCAGCCTCATCCAAAATTATCTTCAATAAAAGAATAAAGGTTTTGGCAAGGAATATCACAAGGTACACAACCTCATCAAGGATTTATCTTCCGTTTGGGAAGAAAGTCAGCCACATCGAATGCCTCTTATCCAATAATAAATATAAATATAGTTATTCTAATAAAGCCTTGAAATAGTGTAGAAATTTAAATACAAAACCAAGAGTAGTTTTGAAGCAGAAGGCTTTAGGCAATTGAGAGCTTAGAGTCGTGAAGAATGCGAACAGAAAGCGCTTTGCCTCGTAACAACTTTTCTTGAGCACACAAAAGTTCCTCGTGAGAATAGAGAGAGTAGTAGTGAGCAAAGAACTTATATTGTTGGTATGTGTTTCAAGAGTAGAGAGTATGGTCATTTTATAGACATAAGGGAGCCCTAAGAATAGAAAAAATATCAAAAATATATCAAGCGAAATGGTTGAGAAAACCACTCAACATACTGGTGTACCGATACATAAGGAGCTTGTGCCGGTGCAACAACAAAACATACTACAAGTAGTGTCCCCAAGTTAGCGTGTACTGACATGCGAAAGTTTATACCAGTGGATGAATGGTTACAAAAGTAGGCACGTTGAAACGAATGAGTTAAAATGACCAATATTCAAAAGTGTACTAGTATTCATTGGCAATTTACTAATGCAACAGTAAGTATGAGAATCAAAATGAACGTTATGAAGGTACATACTGGTGTGCATGGCAAATTGTATCGGTATAACAGTCAAGAAAGTGTGTATATGAGTAAGTTAACAAGGTTTTTAAAAACACTTAATAATTCTGAAGCTATTACAAATTGATTCTGTGATTAAAAGGTCGTTCGATGTCGCTTTGTCTTTAGATGAGAGATTCTAAAGTTTCTGAAGATATCATCGGCTCTGATTCTGATCCTGAGACATTGTCTTTACAATTTATTAGTTGCATAAAATAACTATTTCCATAATCAAATATTTATTTATATTTATTTATTTATTTAATAAATAACTTGACGATTTCAAGTAATTGAACATATTTTGTCTGACAGTTAAAACACTTGAAAGGAATCTTTGAGGGCAAATATCAACAAGGTAAAAGACTCTTCCCTCTTTTCCTCCACTATAATACGAGGCGATCCATCCATCGACATAAGAACTCCTGCCATCTATCAGAAAATATTTCAAAAAAAACTTTAAAAAAAACCACAGGCATTTTTAATGTCAGGTAACTGTGTTAGGAGCTAATGATGAGGAGGAAGGATAACAATCACCAACTATCTCCATTGACCACAATTCCTTGTACGATGGCTCTGCAAACCAGTATGCGCCACCCATAGAAGCTGAAAAGAAAAGGATCAAGATCAATAGTAAAATACGATCCTACCACAAACAACCAGGATATATCAGAGGTAACTTCTCATGATCCATGTTTTAAGGTTTAGGATTTAGGGTTTATACTATATACGGGGGATTGCCTCCGTCAAATGAGGAGGGTAGGCTCATGCAATACCTGAACTACATCGACAAAGAGGAGCACATATGAACCCCTCTGAGAACTCAGGCTTTTTTTTACCTTGAGAGGATTGTTGGGAGTGTGGAGTATTCCATACTTCATAGAGCAAGGTTGAGAACCGAGCTTTCCCAGGATGTACAGCTGTCTAAGTATGGATTAATCTTCTAAAAGGGAGCGACGTGAACTGCTCGATCTTGAAGCGGCTCACATTGTCCTCTCTTTACAGCCAGCCTCTGCAGTGCAGAGGATCCGTGCCCTCTGTCAGGAACATGAACAAAGCATGAGGGCACTAAAATGCTTTGGGAGATGACATGACATAGCGAATATCCCATTGGTGATTTGACTTACACATCCGCATGCTCAAAGCAGAGGGTTCGTTTGGTTGCAGGATTGGGCAGGGTTGGGTTGGGTAACCCCTGTGAATAGTAAAATATGAGAAGGATTGGGAGGGTTGGAATGAGAGGTACCCCGGGTTGGGCCAACCCAACCCTGCAACCAAACGAACCCCTAGCACTTGCACCATCGGAATGATAACCTCTTTGTGAAAAATAGGTATTTAGAGGGGTAGGTACGTTAGAAAGGTAAATGCAATATGACGTGATATTGTATATACGTTAAATTTGATTTATATTTATAATTAAAATATATTTTTGATGCTGACTATTTATTTTTAGTTAAAAGATGATTAGAAATATTAACCTAAACAAAACATAGAACCCACCCCAAAAATTCTAAGCCAGGAGTGTAGGGGTAGATATGGGAGTAGTCCAAATCCAAACAAGGTTTACAAGTAGTCATGGTAACCTTGCTAATGCGGCAATGAATAATATATGCAATGCTATTCTACTACCATTACTTTATATATAAATACATACATACACACAATTGTTGTTTGTGTAGCTACGACCATCACAAAAGGTCGTAAGAATGTCCACATATAAAGAATGTAGGAGTCCTTAACAACTGTATATTTAACAATAAATATGATATTAGTCTATGAGATTGGGGAGCCTACATTCATGTGTAGTTAGCTTCCTTACACCAGTTCCTTTTCCCCTCATTTTTTGTGATTTTTTCAAATAGATCCTTAGAAGTTTTACTTAGAATATGAAGTTAAATATGTATTTCATATTTCATGTAAAACATGCATTCCTAACATGTCCATCGGAACGAGTCATCAAATCTGAGACCATTAAAATTTGATTGTCTTGATGTATAAGTTAGAAGTTTCAAATACGTTGAAATTTGAATGACACGATGGTGATATATTATGATCTAAATAAGGGGAATGTCCACGGAGAAAACAAAATACTAATTCATATTCAGATACATAAGAATTATATAAGAACCTAAATAGTCTTTGATTCTCTTTTGAAAAAAGAGAAATGGAATTATTTAGAGTAATGAAACTATTCCCATTTTCATATAGAAAAAATCACATTAAATGCAAAGAGGGAACATCTTTTATCCAAGATTGTAGAATTTGAATCAAGATTTTGAGATGAATAGGATAAGATATTACTATATCTGACATATAATTTAAATGCAAAATTTATCTTCTAAAAAAAGGAATATAGAACGAATAGATCATAAATTCTGAATTTTTGTATTCTTTTTTATTCTTCAAGAAAAATTGACAGGGAGAAAGGAATTTCCACAATAACCTCAACCGTCCAGTGAGCTGTCAGCATCTGAGAGGACCTCACCGATATCTGGTCTTTACGAGCAGTGCCCATTCCTACACTGCATGTGTATATATATATACTATCTATGTAAATACACACATCTAGAACCTCTGGGCAGATATTATTTGACGGGTCCCGTTCTCTACTCTGCATAAATTTCATAACATCTAGTCTCCCCACTATACAAGCTGCGGCCGCGGATTTAGTTCGAATCACGGTACCGCTTCTTTGATTGAAACAGTTGCCTTTTCCAGTTTATTATCATGGAGATGTTCAGTTCTGATCGTTGATTGATTAGCTCGTACAAAAAGCGTCCGATCAATGATTGGAATATACGTTCAGCGAAGGCATCACCACCTCAATCATTGAACATGATACCAAGAGAAATCTGCGGAAAGGCCACTTCAGTGGACCTCCCCGAGCTGTTGGACCTCAACCAGTAAGTAGCCTTGCATTGCATACGTCTGCATGAATCTAATTGATAGGCAACAGGCCCCCTCCTGCTACCGGAAACATGCAACCGGCGGATGTCGAGAGGAGAGGTATGATGCAGACGAGGAGCGGGCTTCCGGGGAAGGAGCTGATGGAGAACTGGAGCAGAGAACTTGATGGCCGTTTGACTGCGTCTCTTGCTCAGAGGGAAAGATTAGGGGCCGTCAACAGGGAAGAACAATGCCCTCTCATCTCCAAGGTAATCTTGGAGCATGGTTACGTAGGCCAAGCACCTTCCTTTTCGCCGTCTTCCTTTCTGCAAAGAATGTGATTTTTCTTGTTTGTGGTACTGTGAGAAAGAGAGCACCTCCTAATATAAATCAATGGCCTTGCTGCAATATTTAATTTTTCAACAGATAATATTCATCATAAGATTAATAAAAAATTATACGGTCAATAGAATATCATATTGGGTACTTTTCGGTTTCATGTGCAAAAAAGGCTATAAGGTGTATGAAAGTATTTCTACTTGTACTTGTATACCGATTAAGAATGAATAACACAGGCCACAGATACATCTCCTAACCCAATCAAATTGGTATCTGATCAAATATGCATGTAATTCCATGCCCATATTCTTTCATAAAAGGAGACGGCAATAAATCAGATTTTGATTTCTGTCCATATGTATCATAGCTAATATGGATCACCAGTTACTGTAAATCAGAACAGGAGACGGATTGTTCAAGACTTTTAATACCTCTTCTGATGATCTATTTGGTTTAGTCATGAAGTCTTCGACTTGCGAATCTCGACCGCATCCTCAGATCTACTTGAAACGATCCTAACTCCAGTAGGTGATACGTGATTACTTCCCGAATGCTCTCGTCTGTCTTTGTTCTTTTGTTTCACGGTGGACGACCTGTGCAATACTTACCTCGTAACCTAAGATGTGGCTTCGCATATTTTATGCAGGTACATCAAAACAGAGACCAGGAACGCCAAGTAGAGAACAAAGGGAAGAGGATCCTGCACAATCCTCCACATGAGAATGTGACTGCCACTGCATCTATAACTACCAGAAAAATACGGGTGAGATAGCAAAGAACTGTAAGGATGTGTACTTACAAATATTTATCCACTTCATAAGAGGACATGGGACTTTCAGATGGGAGTTGAAAACCCGCAATCAAGCAAACTCTGAAACAGATTTTAGTAACAAAAATCAATGGGATTTTAACATCAGTGAGCTGACTGTGCAGAAAAACAGAGAGAAGATGAAACGAAGCCTGGAAAAGTTGAGAGAGATCATCCCCAACTGTTCTCCAGTATGCAATTCGTCCTCCTCTGTTCGGAAACACAGCGTTCCTGCATTAATTCTATGATAATGCTCTTTTCCATCTGTTGTATGCCAGAATGAAAGTGTGACGTCGTTATTAGACAAAGCAATAGCATATACCAATCAATTGCAACTCCAAGCTCAGACGACGGGCAACATGGACTTCTCACCCTTCTTCTCGGGGATGCATGTGGCCTTAACCCCGGGCTTGAGTGTGCATTTTGGGATGGTTGATCCAGTATTCTGTTATCCCTTCTCATATCCTTATCTAACTTCTCTTGGAGGTCCAAATGCCGATGGAGATGATTCAATCACACCAACTGAACAGGCCAATGATTTGTCGCAAGGACAGGTGATTAAGAATGAAACTTCTGAACTAGCTTTTTGTCTGCTAGCGCTACGTATCTGATGCCATGAAGGGTGATTGTGCTATTCTGGTTAATCCTTTCTCTTATGAACCAGGGTTTAGGATCTAACATTTAATCTCAAACTTTTCTATGCCCCAGAGTACTGGCACCCTACAACTCTTCAAGTGAACGAGTACGATATACTGCAAGCTTGAGGTCTTTCATGTATCACAGTCTTGGATGTCATGGTGTGCACAATTGACGTGGGACCCGATACAACACAAGCATGCTATATATCCTACATGCACCGCATATCCTTCCATTTTGCTTGTTGGACAGGTGTTTAACTTCAAGAGGTTTAAAACCATCTAACAGCAAGCACATGGAGAAGCATGGGTAGGCATAGTAAATTCCTAAATCTGCATTTTTCATCACTTGTAAAAATTTTCACATATTAGTGGTAAATTTCATATAAAATGTACTCACATTTTTTCCTAGAATATAAACTTTTCTGTTTATCGAATATGCCACCAAAGAATTTTATAAAATCATAAGGGAGGCTAATCCTAAGGTATGGTCGATCTCTCTTGGGGGCTGAATTTCAGTAATGCTTGCATTAAGCGTGTAAAAGAAGTGTTTATGACGACCATAATGTATGGCACTAACCTGCGGTAATCTCTTTGTTCATGGATAACCTAATCCAAATCGCCTTTGGAAAAACCAAACAGATATATGTTTAAGAAACAAAAGGGGTAGTCAGATAATGTAACTCCAAATAACTTCACATCTATTGTCTTAGACGCTGCCCAAATAAGCTAAGCAGGCCTCCCGCCATCGACACAGAAAAGGGATCAAATTAGCTTGGGCTTACCAGAAAAGAAATACAAAATCTAGCAGGCAAGTGCATTGGATGTTATATTGCTCATATACAGCAAAAAGCATTGCTACTGTTTGCCATGTCTTGATATTATTCATCAGTTTCATGAGAATAAACCACTGCTAAACAATTTGGAGAATGACACATTTTGTTGCATCGGAAAAGGTTTTGAAGTTAACAATACTGCCAAATGTTGCACAGAAAGTGATTCCTGATGCAGTTCTATCAAAACCCTAGGATTAGCATTCCTAACATAGATGGTTCTCGGACCCAGATTGGGGCAAGACATAAAAGAACTTTAAGAAAAGAAACTAGGATCAAAAAGACATTTGATGATTCAGATTTTCTAATCTGCTCCACGTATGATGCTTAATCACAAGGCTTCTATGTTCAACTCCTCTTCATCCAACCCCACACCCACCGCATCAACTCCATACTTGGACACAATTATGAGGGAAGGAAACTAACCTCACAAGTGCATGACTCGCATGACAAAGCATTCCATTCTCTAGGCAAAGCTTGTGGCTCAAGAATCATCCCACTGGTTGGAATATTCAGATTTGTTGACCTTTTTCAAGCTCAAGGATTAACAGGTTTCTATTTCTTCACCCAAAGAGCAAATCCCTACATGAGAATATATGAATGAATCCAAAACCGTATCAGGATGAGAGAGAAATTTATATCAGGATGAGAGAGAAATTTATGTCTCCAATACAAGACAAATATCGCCATATACGATGGAGGATTTTTTTGTTATGTACACTCAAGTAAGTCCTTGATGTTGCCACCGTGTTTTGTCAAGAATCCCAAAAGAAAACAAAGGTGCCTCTTCAGGTGGCTTCCATCAACAGTGGAAGCAACCTCTTCAAGTGGTGGCTTTGGCTAATATCAAAGCCGCCTCTTGAACAGGCAGCTTACCTAAGGTTCATAACAGATAAAAGCTTTGCTACCAGATATAGTGAATTATGGATTACATATACATGACACGAATTTTTCTTCGAGATGAGAAATATAAGCATTTTAACATCTTACGAAAACACCTAACATCCACCAGACATTTTTCCTTCTTCCTCGATAGGAATTATGCACTTACATAAAGCTGCACCTGATCTTGAATCTCTACCAGGATAAAACAAAGAACCTAAAAACTGTCGCCACGCTTAGACCATCGTGCCTACATCGGCATTCTTAGCCAAATTTCTCTGCACCCATGCCGCAATGATTTGTGCAAAAAATCTCCAATCTCATGGTTGGGATGGGACAAGTGTCCCCATGGCATTGCCAGTGAGAACAAAAGTTAGAACAATCTTTCCAATTTTCAACACCGGTTTCTATTTTCTAAAGAGCTCCGATATATGGTTTCTGTTTCTGCTATCATATTATCGAAATTGACATGTTAGTATGACAATTTAAATAAGCCTAACATAGTGACATGACAGTTTGACGGTACTTTCTTAAAGATGTAAATGTATGGTTTCTCTTTCCGGTATCCATGAACCTAGTCAGTTTACAGTCAACTACGAGGGAGCCATGCATTCTGTGGGGTGGGTGAGTTCTAGTTTTGGTTTTATCTGCATCTCCCTTTGTTCCCTGCAAGAGGCATTGCACCTACAGCCAAAATATTTATTTGGTCAAGGCATACTGAGAAAATAACTTCATTTTTTGTATGCGTTGGACCATAGAAAGAAATATTTAAAAGAAAACTATCATGATACTCATTTGAAACTGTCGAAGAAATTAAGCTTGTTGTTTGCACACAAAGGCACATGCAGCATTGAAATATCAATCAATCTAAAGCATGCAACTTTTCAAAACATTCTGCAGCAGGAACTCACCTCATTAATGGAAAAGTCACAACTCTGGCTAAATAAAGTTGGACACTTCTGTTGTATTTTTCAAATCACATATTCAAAAGCATCAACTTAAATTCCATCCGTATCCATATCTAATCTAAGTCAATACTTGTCCATCGTTGTACCTCACATCTATATCAACAAACAACAAACTTCACCAATAAAAAATAGCATTGCAAAGGTAAAAGAGCAATGGAATGTAGCTTGGTTTATTAAATAACATTGTGTTGGCAGAGCTGCTTATATACTGCTAATAACATTGCTGTATGTAGGAAGAACACTCTAATTGCCTGGAAAAATAATTAGGGAACAGAAATTAAACTCTCTTCTCAATTCCCTTATTATAACAGAAACAACGGATTTAAATGTGTCCAACCCTTCCCCACCTGCACACAGTGGAAGTCAAGAACCGGGCTGCTGGTTGACAACCAAAAAGAACTGTTACCAAGGGTCTTTTCTGATGACATCAATTCTTAAACCCGTAGAAATATTACCTCATCACGGCAGCAGAACTGGTTGAAACTTTCAAAGCAATTTAAAGGTAATCAGACTGATATCCCATAACCAGTTATTTTGCTTAGAGACTTCTCGAGTGCTCTGTTTTCCCTTCTAACCTCTGAGGCAAGAGAAGAAATCTGATAGCAGAAATGAAAAAATCATTAACCACATTATAAAACATAGAAATATATACGATAAATTGTTAGAAAATTTGCTAATGTCTTTACTTAAAAAAAGAATTTGCCAATATCTGTGGATTTCTATCCGGAACTAACCAAGTGGATTTAACAGAAAGGAACTAGCAACCGAATATGGTAAATATTTTTTATCAGATATGAAACCCAATTTAATGCAAGTGTAACACTATACTCTCCGTACAATGAGAAATGATATAACAAATGATCAGTGTTTCAGTATAAATCTAAATGAATTATTCAGCGTTATTACAACGACAAGCCAGCCTCCTAGTTTTGATTAATCTTTCAACTTGATTATTTAGCGGTGTTCCCTTTATCTCATCATTTACTCCTGACAAACAAATCTAACTTGGCATTACAGTTCTTAGTTTATGTTCAGGAAACTAAAAAATGGTGAAGCCTAATTCAAAAAAAAATCTCCTTTCCAATGTCCGGTGGGAGAACATGTGCATCTGCTTTAGTTATTCATTTCTACTGTTATTCTGCAACTGCAAAGGAACAAAACGATACAAACGCTAACCCTATATATATATATGGGCTCAGGGCTAATTGGAAAACTAATTTCCATATATATATATATATATATATATATATATTGTTGGGAAAAAAGATCAACTTGTTTATTCCAGTAATCCTAAACTCTATTATATATGAAAGCAGCTTATGGGTAAATTACATAAAGCATACAAAAGTAAAGAGAGTTGAGAAAACAGTCCAAGAAGAAGAAATAACATGGTAACAGAAATATATATATCTCTACACTCCACCTTAAGATGGAGCATAGATATCTATCATGCTCAGCTTGGACGAACACTACTGAAAATGTCCTCGGAGTAAGACCTTGATGAGGATATATGCAGTCTAGTCCCTGAGCTGACATGAGATGTGGAAATAAACCATTTCTGAATCATATGACATATATAATGGCAATCAACTTCAATGTGCTTGGTACGTGTTGGAGTATAAGTTGTATGCGCCTATTGAGTTGTAGCAGGGTAAATGGATCCTGGAGGAGATCCATTTACCCCATCCAGTGTTTAGACCCAAATCGTCCAGTGGTGGGACTTGGAGGCTCTGGAGAGGCTATATAAGGAGCCCCAGACCTCCTGTATCCATTGAGAAAGCAATGAAGCATATGCCCCTTTGAGGGCTTCTCCCGTGTTTTCATCCCGCTCCTCACGGAGTAGGGTTCCACGTAAAATCCCGATGTTTATTCTTGTTTTATCTTTTCTCTGATATTCCGCTTCCGCTTCCGATTTTCTAACATGGTATCAGAGCGGGTTCGATTCTCGAGGAGTTTTTCATTCTTTATTCGAGATTCGATTGTTAGATACATTGTTCATTAGTCTCGAAGATCATTATTCTTTCAAGATTCGATTTTTTTTTTTGAGATCTGCACAAGTTTTTTTTTAAGAATTCTAGGGTTTTCCGAAACCCTAGATACACATTTCTAGGCCGCATGACGGCACCTTCGGTCATCTCCTAATTGTTGTATCCAAGTTCATTGAGAAGTTGCAGCAGGATACCCTGGATCTGTCGTGAAGAAACAACTTCAGATCCTCTGCAACGTTTACGCTCTCTCCCTTCTTCACAAGCATATGGGTGATTTTCTGTCCACCGGAGGCATCAGCGCACAGCAGCATAGCTACTTCAGATGGTTGTGACATCTTCACAGAAACCGATCCAGAAGGCGGCGCTCCCACACAGCGGCGGCGCCCCGGCTCCCATCGTACGCAAAACCCACAGGATACCCCATCATCAGGCACAGTTTCATGCACATCTCGGTGGTGCGGCGCCTCCTGCGGTGTCGGTCCTCCAGCAGCAACTCGGCTCCCTCGGCATCGCAGCCTCCGGCGCAGGACCCCCCCTGCCATGCGACACCATCGGGCAGCGGCACTACACTCGTTGCAGCCCCTTCAGCAGCCTTGCGTAGCCTTGCGTGCAAGAACCTCCAGGCGGCCCCGCCAACTCTCTCCAGCCTCCAGGCGGCGCCGCCATCTCGCCGGTCGAGGCCGAGCCAACATCTGCGCCTTGAAAGCCCTACAGGGGAGGCGCTCCAGGAGGCGACGAGACCACCGCCTTGTCCATCTCTTCTTGCGCGATTTGTCGAAGCCGCTCCAAGCTCCATGGCGGCGGCGCGTGAGTGATCCCCAATCGGGGGGAGGCGAGATCCTGAGGAGGAAACCCTAAGGCCCGATACTTTTTCAATGGGTGGGCTCAGCTCTAGCGATTAAATAAAAAAAGGGGAGGGCTCGGTCAAAAGAAAATAAAAAAAGAGAGCTCAAGTGAGCATTGGCCACTGGAAAGGCCCAGAAAATGAAGAGAGCCCTGACGTGCGTTTAAAAAAAAAGGGGGGGGAGGGGGAGCCCATTCAAAAAAAAAAGTGGAGGGGGCTAAATCCTTGGGCCCAACGTTGGGCATGCATTAAAAACAAGAGAGGTTTGCAACATTAAAAAAAAGGGTGAAAAAAAAGAAATTTAAAAAGGCACGTACATATAGCAAAAAGCCGTACGTATTTTTTTAAAAAAAGGAAAAAGAGAGGAGCGTACATATAAAAAGCCGTACGCGAGTATTTAAAAAAAAGAGGGATGCGTACATAAAAAATCGTACGCAAAAGTGATGTTAAAAAAAATGATGTGAAAAAAAACCGCAATATTTCAGGAAAAATGGCGGCATTTGTTTGGACCCTATTTGGGTCAAGTTTCAAAAAAAATGTGACGGCTTAAAAAAAATATTGACAAAAGCCGCAAGTTTAATGTTCTTATTGTTTACCCCCTATTTATCTTGTCTTCTCCCAACTTTGTTGATGTCATTTTCCGACAAGTATGGAAGAAAGGGGGAGTATATGTGTAGAGTCATAGGTCATGTTGCAGATTCAGATTTCCAGACCGATCAGATTGTTCAGACTCTACAGTTGATGATCAGAATCGACGTCAGATGTTTCCGAGTCTCCAGTTTCAGACGCGCACGAGTATGCGGTCATTGTCAGATGAGCATATGTTGCCATCATTTGTCCGTGGTCCCCATCATTATTCTTGTTTTGTCGGCCAGAGTTTTCATGTGAGCCATAGGGACTCCAGAGCAGAGGACCATTCCCTTGAGGGCAAGGGTTTTCATGTGGTATCATAGGTACACCAGAGCAGTGCACCATTCTCTGAGCCAGATGGGAGGGATCCAGTTCTCCGACGAGGAGACTTCAGGCGCAGTTTCAGACTCGATGGTTAGATTCCGAGTTTTCAGTTGACTCACACTCCAGCCCGTTCGTCCTCCTCACCTGCACGGCATGAGAAGCAACGATCTCGATTGCAGCAATGTGCGCGTTGGGTTGATATTGTCCGTAGTGTCCTGTAGCATTGAGTTGAGTTTCTTTTTGTTTGTCCAAGCTGAGCATTGCATGCTCCAGCTTGAGGGGGAGTGTTGGAGTATAAGTTGTATGCGCCTATTGAGTTGTAGCAGGGCAAATGGATCCTGGAGGAGATCCATTTACCCCATCCAGTGTTTAGTCCCACATCGTCCAGTGGTGGGACTTGGAGGCTCTGGAGAGGCTATATAAGGAGCCCCAGACCTCCTGTATCCATTGAGAAAAAGCAATGAAGCATATGCCCCTTTGAGGGCTTCTCCCGTGGTTTCATCCCGCTCCTCACGGAGTAGGGTTCCACGTAAAATCCCGATGTTTATTCTTGTTTTATCTTTTCTCTGATATTCCGCTTCCGCTTCCGATTTTCTAACAGTACGTTCATGAAATGTTGGATTATTTGCAATAAATATAGATGCCTGATTATCACAGTTCAGTGTCATGGGAAGAGGAACCTCTATGTATAGATCTGTAAGAACAGCTCGAACCCACATCATTTATGTGCTAGCCTGGGACATAGCCCTATACTCCGATTCAGCACTAGACCTGGCTACAACAGTTTGTTTCTTGCTCTTCCATGAGACAAGAGAATCTCCAATGTATACGGCAAAGTCAGTAGTGTACTTCCTATCCTTGGGGCATCATGCATAATCTACATCTGCGTATGCTGAGATGGTGACCAGCTTGCCCTTTCTAAACAATAGACCCGCACCTGGAGATGATTTAAGGTACCTTAGTATCATTTGTATAGCATCTATATGTACCTGACGTGGTTGCTACATGAACTGGCTAACTCTGCTAACTGCAAATGATATATCTGGTCTAGTAATAGTAACATAAAGGAGCTTTCCTACCAATTCTTTATACCTTCTCATGTATACTTCATCAGTGTCATACATCGTACAGCTTCATAATTGGATCCATAGGTGTAGTAACAGGCCTACACCCAAGCATACCCGTGTCACTAAGCAAAACAGTAACATATTTCCTATGAGTCGTTACTAGTCCTTGATGATTTCTGGCAAACTCCAGTCCCAAAAAGTATCGAAGGGCTCCAATGTCCTTGGGAATAAATTCACGACCCAAAAAGTCTTTAGCCATCCTTATTCCCTGTAGGTCGTCTCCTGTAATGTGAATATCATCAATATATACCATAATAGCAAGCATATCTCTTATAGTTCGTTGTATAAAAAGAGAATGATCTGCATTGGATCGTTTGAACCCTTGCTGCATTGGATCGTTTGAACCCTTGCCTTTCGAACAAATTTGTGAGCTTCTGGAACCAAGCTCTTGGGCCCTGCTTGAATCCATATATGTCTTTATGAAGTCTACATACATGTGTACACTCCTCCTCAGTAGTAAAACATGGTGGTTGTTGCATATAGACTTCCTCCTGAAGATCGCCATATAGGAAGGCATTCTTTATATCAAGTTGAAACAAAGTCCAATCTCGAAAAACTACAACAGATAAAAGAATCATTAGTATAGAATGACGTGCAACGGGAGAAAAGGTGTCTATATAATCCACCCCATATGTCTGTGTAAACCCTCTTGCTAGTAGCCTCGCCTTGTATCGATCAATGATGCCATCCGCATTCTGTTTCATTGTAAAAATCCATTTGCAACTCACTAATGATGCCCCAGAAGGAGCAGGTACTAGGCTCCATATACCTCTAGACTGTAGAGCCGCCATCTCCTCTTCCATGGCTAAATGCCACCGACTGTCGTGTAGCGCCTCAGCGACAAACTTCCCAAAATCACCCGTCAAACGCTTAAAGGTGACCTGAGAAGCAATTGGATACGAAACATAGGAACGTTATTGCTTCCTAATAGCAACGGGTAAATCCAGATCATCATCATTGTTGCTATCACCCTGAACATCATCCTCCCAAGAGAAGCCATGCTGAGAACCATAAATAATGCTATCAGAACAAACTTGGGGCATGCTGGATGATGGACCAGGAGCATGCGCAGGAGTAGACTGTCGACTGTAATGATGTGGTAGTGCAGGAACTAGAATTGTAGGTGGTGGTGGGGCTGATGATGGCAATGGAGATGGTGATGGAGGTGGTAATGGGGGAGGTGGTGATGGTGGACTCACTGGTAGAGGCGGAATGCAGACCTGATCATCCGAATCTGAAGGATTCAATCGGTCACCTGTAGGCGAAAAATACATGACAGACTCGAAAAAGGTGACATCTGCGCTGACATAATATCTCTTGTGTAGTGGATCATAACAACGATAACCCTTCTGAGTTCTGGAGTACCCAACAAAGACACATTTGATAGCCCTTGGAGAGAGCTTGTCGATCCCTGGAGACAACCGATGGACAAACGTAACAGATCCAAACACAAGAGGACTAAGAGAGAACAACTCCTTGTCAGGAAAAACAAGTAAAAAAGAACCTTCTCCCCCAGCACCGACGATGGCATGCGGTTAATTAGATAACAGGTCGTGAGGACCGCATCACCCCAGAATGAATGAGGGGCACAACTCTGTATCAGGAGTGTACGGGTGATATTAAGGAGGTGACGGTGCTTTCTTTTAGCAATATTGTTCCGTTGAGACGTATAAGCACACGATGTTTGATGGATAATACCATTTGAAGAAAAGAATTGAGACAACACATGTGTACAGAATTCAAGCGCATTGTCAGTCCGTACAATTTTCACAGAGGTTGAAAACACATTCTGCACTTCTCTAATAAAAGATATGATGACATTTCCAGCTTTTGATTTGTTCTTTAACAAAAATAAACAGGACAGATGACTAAAATCATCCACAACTACTAAATAAACAGCTACTAAATAAAAGTGATGTCCTTGATGATCGAGAACACGACTTGGACCCCACATATCGACATGGAAAAACTCAAAAGGGGAGTTACTGCTCCGACTCTGACGACTGGGAAAGACGGATCGGTGATGCTTTCCTAACTGACATGCTTCACAGTTGAATGACGAGCGAGGTGAAATCTGAGGACCTGACGCAGCTTCTGAAGTGGGAGATGACCAAAATGCAGATGCCATAGGTAGGGAGAGACAGGACCAGTGGTATGGAACGATAGACCAGCATACGTTATGTGGACCAGTCGATAGAATATGCCTTGCTCACGGTCAAGACAATCACTCTGCCTGTAAGAATGTCATGAAATATAAGAGATGACGGGTCATAAATTGTTCGACAGTTTAAATCCTTAGTAATCTGACTGATTGATAGTAAATTCATTGAGAAATAAGGAGCATGCAGCACATTCTGCAATCGCATAGGGGGTGTCAAGGCAATCTCCCCCTGTCCCATGATAGGGGAATGAGCCCCATCAGCTATGACCATTGTCCGTCTCGGAGAGACATGTCTGTATGATATGAGTTGATCTCTATCTCCACACAAGTGATGTGTGGCTCCATAATCAATAATCCATTCCGAGATATCAGAACCATGATAAGAGGCGGAGGCATGAACACTACCTAAGGTGCTTGCTCCTGCAGTAGCGGCAATGTCTGAACCGTTCTCTAAAGCAGGTATTGACGTACCAATGGGGGACACCATATCTCTCAATCGAGACACACGATCATCATATCGCTGATCCTATGTGAGTGGAGCAGATTGCTGATGATGGGCATGTTCCGCTACATGTGTTGTTGGAAACCATGCTTGGAGTAGCATGTATCTTCCGTATGACCAGATCTGTGACAATATGTACACTGTGGTCCACGACCACGTCCACCTCTATCGCGTGATGTTTGTCCGTGAAACTGAGATGAACCGCCCCTACCACGAGAGACCGCCATGGCAGAAGAGTTTGACGCTGGAGAAGGAACATTAATCCTACTCAACCTCCGGAAGGCCTCTTCTATGGGAGGAATTGTAAGCATCGGCTAGGATCTGGGAGGAAGCGACCTCGTACTGTGAATCAAGAGAGGCCAGAAATACGCCAACCATCGTAGCGTTTTGGAATGTCTTCATCTGCTCTGGAGTGGTCGTGAGTGGCAGCGAAGCTATGAAGCTTCTCAAACATACCGTGCAAGGCAGTATAGTGTGCATGTAGTGGACGTTCATTCTGCTTAATAATAAAGATGTCATGTTGTAGCTGTACAATCTTCGCCTCATTCTTGGCCTGTGAATACGTGGCAGCAAGAATGTCCCACATGGCTTTGGCGGTGGGCTGGTGTAGGACGTCGTTTGCAACATCTGGTAGTAGGGTAACAGACAACCAGACTTGTGCATAAGCATCATCAGCCTCCCATGAAGCATACAATCATATCTTCTCCGTCGACTCGTCTTCAGTGAGGATGTGCTTCTTGCCCATCAACTTCATTAGGCTCATGAATTGCACGGCCCACAACTCATAATTCGACCCAACCATCTTGACTATGGGCGCCAGACCCCTGAAGGCGCCCGTGGTGGGGATATCAATCTTGTTCTCTGTCATCGTGCCGATCGAAGGAGACGGCGATTGTAGACTTTGACCAAAGGAATGTATATGCGAACATTGGGGAAGTTGGTTGCATATGCAGACTTATATTGCAAACAACTTCAAAAGAAACCGGTGACGACTTCGGGACACGGATAGGGCTGCAAGGCTGGGGTCGTGGGATGCGGTTGGGGCCGCGGGGCACGACTAGGGCCGCACGGGCCGCGAGGTGCGTCTTGGGCCACGGAACGTGGCAGGTAGCACCGAAGCTGCTGGGAGCGGCTGACCTGAGAGCAGCGGTGCCGCTATGGGCGGCAGTGTCGCAGGGAGGGGAAGAGGGGGTTGGGGCGGCGTGAGAGGTGCTGCAGGCGAGGCCGGACTGGGGCGGCAGTAGAGGTGCCACAAGCGGGGCCGGAGGCGGCTGAGAGCCGCCGATTGTGGCGGCGCGCAGAGGTTGGGCGGTGGAGGGCTAGGATTAGGGTTTAGGTACGAGAGCTTCGGTCTAGGACCGCCGCTCCAATACCATGTTGGGAAAAAAGATCAACTTTTTTATTCCAGTAACCCTAGGCTCTCTTATATAGGAGAGCAGCCTATGGGTAAATTATATAAAACATATAAAAGTAAAGAGAGTTAAGAAAACAGTCCAAGAAGAAGAAATAAACATGGTAATAGAAATATATATATATATATATATCTACATATATATAGTGCGTATGTAGGTCTCTCTATATGCGTGCATGTATGTGTGCATGTGTGTGTGTTCATAAGAAGAGAAAAAATACAAGAATGCTCATGGTGATGTACAATACGCACAATGCCTCATGTTGTCACATCTCAATACCAATTACATGTATCCACGGCATCTTTGTTGCTGCTTAAGCAATTGCTTTGTATTGCTCTTTGCAATCGTTACATGGGCTCAGGGCTCATAGGGAATTTTCCACATATATATATGGAAGAGCAGAAATACATCGTGCGTGCATGTGAAGAGCAGAAATACAAGAATGCACATGGTGTTGTATAATATGCATAATCTAAAACTCCTCAAGCCGGAGCGTAGATGTCTTGCAACAAGATTGATCAAGAGATCCTCTGGGAAGTATCTTGGTGAACATATCCAATCTTTTCTCTGCAGAAATAATAGTGGAAGTCCGAAGAAAATCTCACTGGATGCGACCTCTAGTGTGGTGACTATCAACATCTACATGTTTCATAATTTATTGAAGATGGAACGTGGAGTTGTTATCTATGAGCATGGCAGTCATGTTGTCACATCTCAATACCATTTATGAAGATCGATCAGTATTACATGTACATTGCATAGTTGTTGACGCTTAAGCAATTGGCAATTGCTTTGCATTGCTTTCTGCAATCGAAAGAGACACCACTGCATCTGTCTTGCTTCTAGGTGACAAAATTCCCCCGAGATAGGAGCAAAAACCGCATGCCTATCCATAAGCCATCCTGAAATTCTGTATTACACTATGCTGTAGTATCCAGTGATGATCCCCTTGTAAAGAATAGCTCCTTTCAAGGGTGACCTTACGTAGAGACCATAATGAAAGCATCCCATTGGACATGTATAAGCTTGCTCATAAACTTGCTAAGTTTTCTAATAACCACGAAGATGTAATTCAAGGTCTCGTGATAGTAAAGTTAAAGGAGCTTCCTACTAAATGATGATATTATCATCACCCATTAGCTTGCCTTCCTCATAAAAGCAAGCCTTGGGATCCATAGGACTCTAAATTGGTTTAGCACCTAACACGTCAACCTCCTGCAGAAGTTGTGAATTGCTTACTTCATTTGAGACGAGAAATCCACAGATGCAGTTTTCTTCAACCCAGTGAGATATCTCAGTGGTCCCATCCTTTCATCACGAAGTGATCAACCAACATATGCTTTACTTATCTGATCCCCTACTCTTCATCTCTTATTAGGACAATGTCATCACCATAAACCAACATAACCATTGTGCCCCCATCCATTCTATCTAGCACCTATAAGAGCTAAATAAAACTAGGCTACGACACCCTACTTCCGAGGAAACGACCTCATCAAGATCCCCATAAAGGAACACATGCTTTACATGCTTTACATGTAACTGATGTAAAGACCATTGTAAGGCAACAACAACAAGAATCTAAAGACTCGACTGACAAGCTAGCACGAAGAAAGTGTCTGTGCAATCCATCACATAGGTCTGATTGAATCTCTAATAACGACTTATACCTTTTTTTAAAGGAATGAGCCATACCTTTTGTGCCTTAAGATCGATCCATCTCACTTACTGTGGAGAGAAAATTATGACTTGATTATTCATGAGGTCATAGGGTCCTCTTGTATAGAGAGAGGAGAAACCATATAAGGAAAATTACATAATAGTGACAAAAGAAATAAAAAATGCAGAAGAAATAAGAAGATACATATATAACTCTCAACACTCCCCCTCAAGATGGAGCATAGACATCAATCATGCTCAGCTTGGAACAACATCTATGCAATGACCCTCTGGTTAGGGCCTTGGTGAACAATATGTTGTATAATCCCTTGTTTTAAAAAGCGCACCTCGAAGCGGTGAGGCGTAAGCCTCAAGGTGTTTTTTGACAAAAAGCGCCTCGAGGCTTAAGCCTCACCCAGAAGTTCTGAGGCAATTCGCTATTGCTTAACAGGAATAGAGCGAGAAGAGACCTTCTGATTCCGGTGGCGAGGCTGTGGGCGATCTGGCTTAGTCGGAATGAGGCCATTTTCTCAGGCCAGCGCTTTTACAAAGAGAACGTGCTTATTCGCAGTGAGAGGTTGGTGGAGGACTGGCTCTGATGTGGTGGAGGTTGTGTTGCCTCTTTGTATAGCTTTTGTTTGTTGTAAAACCTTCTCTCCTTTCTTTTTATTTAATATATTGGGGTGAACACCGTTGAGTGTCTCCCCCTTTTTTGGGGGCTTCAAAAAAAGCCTCAGGGTACTGTGAGGCGTATGAGGCGGTGAGGCGGTCGAGGCGAAGGCGTAAGCCTCAAGCGCATGTATTTTTTTAAAATTTTTAGGTTATGTACTTTGCACATGACCTTGTTTTACCATAAACATTATACATTTTTTTGCTAGTATTGTTATTTCTATGTTAAACCTTGCATATTTCTATAAATATGTCCATACAAAGAGAAGAGATTTCTTGAAACAAGTGAAGCTCGATGATCATGTATACATCATATTCAATTTATCATATTGCATCCACACATACTAGTTCTATTGTACACAGCGTACACGATTGTGTTTGAATTGTAATAAAATTATTATAATCCTGGTAAGTTTGCAACTTGATGTTGTTATTTGTTTGTTATTAAAATAGTTATCACATATACAAAGAAGCACAATTGAAAAGAAACACGTGGAGTAGAATAATTATTATGCTTTGTTGTGAATAGTGGAAACAATCACGTGCCTAATATTAGTTTTCTGAACTTCTATGCTTTCATCTCTTATGTGTTGTACCTTTTACTAGTGTGAAATTGATTCTAACTATGTTTTTGACAAAACTTAATATTATTATATATATATTAGTGTATTTTGCTTAATTTTATTTTTTCTTTTAAGAAATTGAGGCTTACGCCTTGACCGCCTCGAGGCTTACGCCTCGCCTCACATTTCGAAGAAACGTCTCGAACCGCCTCGCGCTTTTTTAAACCTTGGTCTAATCCCCTAAATTTCATGGGAAGCAGAGATAAAGCACATCTAAATCATGTCTCATATATAATGGCAATCTATCAAAATGTGTTTGGTCCTCTCATGGAAATCTAGATTGTTGGTAATGAAAAGAGCAGCCCGGTTATCGCATCGCAACTGCATGGGAAGAGTTGTGTCAACAGTTGAATCTGTTAAAACTGATCCAACATACTACATCTCAGTGCCCCCTGCATCATAGCTCTGTACTCAGACTCATCACTAAATCTAGCAACCATGGTCTGTTTTTTTGCTTTTCCATGAGAACAAAGAGCTCCTTGTGAGAATCGCAGAGCTAGAGGTAGATTTCATGTCCTTGGTGCATCATGCTTAGTCAGCAATTGCACATACTACGCAAGGGATGTCCCTCTGCTAAATAGTAATCATGTACCTAGAGAAGACTTCAGATACCTCAAAATCATGTAGACTGCAACCATATGAGCTTGTCGTGGTTGTTCCATAAACTAGTTGATTACTACAAGCAGAGTAACCTTAGGAGACGGTCCACAATCGTCCCTTAAACGTCGAAAATCATCTCCTTTGATTAGAGGGGACGGCCGTGCAAACGTCCCCTCTGAAGTCGTCGCATTTGACTATGCTGGACGCAAAAAAACGGATCTCCCCTATTGAGAGTCAGATGGGACGGTTGCGACCGTCCCATTTGTTCCTAATAGAGGAGACTGTCTTCATCGTCCCAAAAAAGGTTTTTATGGGAACGGTTGCAACCGTCCCTCCGTTATACAAACGGGACGGTCGTGACCATCCACTCCAGTTCACAGATTATTTGGGACAAACACAGAAGCTCGGATGGGACGGTCTAAACCGTCCCCTCCGGTCGTCGAGCTCCATAAAACGCATCAGTAGGCCCCTGGTGGTTTGAGCGGACGGTCGTAACCGTCCCGTCCAAGTCTTATAGGTGACAGTCACGACTGTCCCCTCCGTTCACGCTCACGCCCAATTTTTTCCGAGACAGCCACAGAAGCGCGGATTGGACAGTATAATCCGTCCCCTCCGATCGTCGAGCAATAAAACATACACCAATAGGTCCCTGGTGGTTGGA
Source organism: Ottelia alismoides (assembly GCA_037367405.1). Lineage (NCBI taxonomy): Eukaryota > Viridiplantae > Streptophyta > Magnoliopsida > Alismatales > Hydrocharitaceae > Ottelia > Ottelia alismoides. The sequence goes on from JAZKJV010007214.1 coordinate 203,919, forward strand.
GGGGACGGTTGTAACCGTCCCTTCTGAGTCATATAGGGGACGGTCACGACCATCTCCTCCATTCACGTTCATGCTTAGTTTTCTTGAAGACGGCCACAGAAGCGCGGATGGGACGCCGTCCCCTCAGATCGTCGATCCCCAAAACATGCACCGGTAAGCCCCTGGTGGTCGGAGGGGACGGCCGACGGTCGTACCCAGAGACATATAGGAAACGGTCATGACAGTCCCCTCCATTCATGTCCATGCTCAGATTTTTTTAGACGGCCACAAAAGTGCGGATGGGACAGTTTAAACCGTCCCCTCCGGTCATCGAGCTCCAAAACATGCACCACCAAGCCCTGGTGGACGGAGGGAATGGTCGTAACCGTCCCAACAGTGCATATGTGGGACGGTTAGAGACCGTCCCCTCTGAACTTGAAATAAAAAAAAGATTTGTTGTAATATGATTTCTATACCCTGTCGGCTGCCGCTGCAGCAAATTCACTAAAAAATAAATATCCAACAAATACACATAAGAATTCACTACAAAATAAAGATCAAACAAACATTAGAATTCACTACAAACCAAAGTACTTCATGCATAAGAGGTAAAGATGTTTCACGGAGTTTTGAATACTATAAACTTTAGATGTTCAAGGTAACTGTAAATTCAAACAAACATTGTAAAGCTTAATCTACTCAGTATCTTAGCTCGCGTCGCTCTCTTCATCACTATCCTCCTCATCAATGCCGAGTTGTGCATGTTCTATTGGTCGATTGGTCTCGTTTTGGAGATGGGTAATGTATGCCAATATGTTCGTCATGTCAAAACGTATATTGGTCATCTCCTCATCCTGCGCGTACATCTTCGCCTTGACCTCACGCAACTCTCTCTCCATCTCTCTCCCTTTGGCACCCTGCAACGATGATCGAGACCCACTAGAACCACCCATTCCGTACCACATACGGACCGTTGCTCCTCATCCCCCATAACGTATACACCCATTTTGTTCCGGACATGAGGCTTGGACGAAGGCCTCGTCGACAGATAGAGGTAACGTACTCATTCTCGTGCTATCTAGTGAGGTGGTGGTAGAGAGCCTGATTATTTCTTCCTGCATAATTCGTTAAAAAATTAAGATAAGACATTTCATTCTCAAAATTCACAACATAATTTACATACTCGAGCCTCGCCAACCAGATGTACAATTAAATGTATAATTATATCGAGAAACGTAGGTAGAAAGACTTGTTCCATCTTACAAAAAATAATCTGTTTCTAATCGATAAAGTACTTCTAGATCTAAGGTCTTCGAACAAAATACCTTAAAATTTTGACTAAGTTCAATCAATGGATGCATAGCATCGGCATGTAAGACTCCCCTGGTAGCTAATGGAAAGAGAACTTGCATCAATACGTGACAATCATGACTCTTTAATGATGATATCTTTCTTTCCGCCTCATTTATACCCCTGCTTATCTGCGACGAAAATCCATCTGATACTTTGATTGTTTTGAGAATTTTAAATATTATTTTTCTCATCATTGGATAATGTATAAATCGCTCCAGGAAGTGTTACTCTAGAATTACTTTTTGATTCTATCAGATGTAACTCGGGTCGGATACCCAACTGTATCAAATCACGTCTAGCTCGCAAGCTATCCTTTGCAGTAGTTGAAAGGTTTAGTAATCCAAGAATATTTTCCAAAATATTCTTCTCTATATGCATTACATCTAAGTTATGAAGGATCTTTAAGGTATGCCAATAGAGTAGTTCTTGGAAAAAGATACTATGTTTTCGTCATCCGTCGGATAACTTCCTCTTAAACGGTCGACCTAGAGAAAAGTTGCCCAACTTTTCTTGTTCCTTCCATATAATGCTTCCATATTGTCGAACCAAATTAATTCGGCATCCAAACGATTGCCCGTCAAAGTTTTATTGTTTTCACTTTTCTGTCATCTGTGATCATGTAAGAAACGATGGTGACTCAAATAACAATGTTTCATACTCGCTGTTAACCATGTGCAGTGTGTTTTCTCATACAAACTGGATATGCGGGTTTACCTTTCGTACTCCAACCAAATAAATTAGCATAAGCTGGAAAATCATTTATGGTCCACAATAAGGAAGCACGCATTGTAAAGAATTCCTTCTTAACCGTATCATACGTCTGAACTCTAGTATTCCACATAATTTTAAGTTCTTCCATCAAAGGTTTCATATAAGTGTACATTGCATTTCCTATTCCTTTTGGACCAGGTATCAATAAAGACATCATCATAAAAGAAGATGCCATCGACATCCAAGGGGAGATTATATGTAACAAGTATTACATGCTAAATAGAGTAGCTTGTACTAATATTTCCAAATGGATTAAAACCATCGGAAGTAAGGCCTAATCTTATATTTCTTACTTCTTCAGAGAATGTTGGATATCTTTCGTCAAATTTCATTCACTCCTCAACATCTGACGGATGTCGCACAAGACCGTTTGTATCCTTCTTGATACTATTGTGTCATATCATACATTTATAGTTTTTCCTTTGTAATCGAGGTATCAGAGGAAAGAACCGTAAAATCTTCTCTGATTTTTTCCTCTTCGATTCATGACTCGCATTCTTATATCGGCTAGCTTTACATTCAGGACAAACATCTAAACTCGAATGTTCCTTCCAATATAAAAAACAATCGTTTGGATATGCATCAATTTTCTTGTAATTTAATCCAAGTGAGCAAAATCTTGATTTAACATCCTTCCAATCCTTTGGAAACAGTTCAGGACTATTTAATATCCTCCTAATTAAATGCAACACATCAGTCATCATAACCGATGTACACTGATTTTTCACTTTTATCTTAAACGTCTCCAATAGAAATCGTAAACGCGACATTTTAATTCCCAGAGATATAGGAGTTTCTGCATCTTTTAAATGTTCATGTAAAGTATCATGAATCGGCTCAGTCCTTTCCACTGTTGTAAAAGTCGGTCGACTAGGCCCTATTACTCAGCCCGACTAGTCGAGCCGGTGGGGTAGCCGACTCGACTAGGCCTAATCAGCCATTTGTCGGTGAACCCGACTAATTGGGCCGACTACAAGGCTGACTTTTACATAGATAACTTTTTATTTTTAAGTTTTTTGATTTTTTTTTTAAAAGCAAACTTATTCTAATATACTTAATGTTATATCTAAAGTCAATTACTTCTTTTATTTCATTATGATAGTATAGAAAATGTACTAATCAATGTAAATATATAAGAATATATGTATACAAAATGATTTATATATTTAAAATAATTAAAAAATTCAAAACCGACTAATGCTGACTTAAATCCGATTAGTCGCCCGACTGTCGATTAATCCTTAGTCAGTGACCCCGCCGATCGAGTATCGACTATCGCGTTCTGCAACCTTGGTCCTTTCATCTGAAATATGCCCTCAAATATTGTCCAACATTTCAAACATATTACTACGATCATCTGACTCCAATATATCTCCATGATCAACTGATTCATTATTACATTCCAGAATATTACAAATACCTTCATCATGATACGTCCAATTCGTATAATGAAGCCAAATACCATTTAGTATTAGGTGTTCGTAAATTACATTCCGATTGTTAGAGTGTTCTTGCATCTAACACATGGACAATGATCCCATCTCCTTCACCTCCTACAATATGATAAAGTGACTCGCATTGAAATGCCTAATCTGAAAATTCGATAACACCTTGGTTATATGTCCGATAATCATCAAATTTTTTATTCATCCAACTTCTGGTCATTTATCAAATATGAATATCCTAAGAAAATAATAAGGTTACTATCTAGTAATAAATCCTTAATCTAAATCTACTAAGCATTCTGCAGTCTATTCACTCTAAGGATTACATACACGCATTATAAAATCTAAGCATTATAATTTCTAAGCTTTTCTAGACTCAACAACTAAATAACTATGACATGTAAACAAAAAACATCAAATTAATTAAGATCATCAACTATATTCAAATAAACTAAACATTGTTTACTCTAAGTATTTTCTATCTACAATTAAAAACTAAAAAACTAAACATTTAAACCAACATCATCAAACTATCTAAGCATTATAAGCAATTTCTATCTAACACATGGACTCTAAGCATTATAATTAAGCAACTTCTATCTAACATATGGACTCTAACCATTATAAGTAACTTCTATCTAACACATGTACTCTAAACATTATAAGTAACTTTTATCTAATACATGAACTCTAAGCATTATAATCAACTTCTATCTAATCATTATAAGTTACTCTATAAGCATTATAAGCATTTTATAATATAAGCAATTTCTATATAAGACTGACAACTAAATAATAAGATTATCAACTATAACTAACTAGAACAACTCTAAACATTATACACTCCAAAAAAATTAACTACAATTCCAAGTTACCAGATTCACGTGGTACAAAGGAGAGGAGTAAAAAAGTTTGACAGAATACACGACCGAAGAAGAGGACAAAGGGCCTCGTCGGTCGAGAACTGAACAGGTCGGCAGCGGCGGAGGAGAAGCAGGAGGTCGGGATCGAGTGTCGAAGGAGAAGCGGCGCCATCGTCGGTGGAATGGGAAGGAGAGGGTCGATCGATCGAATGGGAAAGGAAGGATGTGCAAACCAGGTTAACACCATCGTTGATGGTCGTCGACCGTCCCCTTCAGTATGATTGGGGATGATCTTTAGTAACCGTCCCCTTTGAGCTCAAAAATTTCCCTAATTCAACCGCCAACAAAGAATGGCGGGGTCGGTCGCGACGACCGTCCCTCCTACTTAACCAGAGGGGATGGTCACGTCTATCCCCTCTAATATATAACCACGACGCCAACAGAAAGCCAGAGGGGACGGTCATAATCGTCCCCTCAGGTTGGATAATAGGGACAGTTTAATGTTTGCCCCGTCCATGGATAATAGGGACGGTTTAGATCCGTCCCCTTAAGTACTTTCTTTTCAGGACGTATCAAATCGACATAAGTAGGGACGGGATATAGGGGACGGTCGATAACCATCCCATCTAGATGCAGAGTGGACGGGCATTTAGGAGACCATCCCCAGAGACCATCATCATGTTACACTCGTTGCTGCTGTTGCGATTTCTGAGTTGTTGTTGCCATTGGTGTGCGTCGCCGGAGGAAGACTTAGGCTACAACAGGCTACCACTACAGTAGCACCGATACAATATCACCACTTGTTCTGAAATATGATGAAGCATCGTTACAATGATGTGTTTGCTCTGAAATCCGAACGAAATGCAAGTGTTTGGATCTGATTTGTGGATTCCAGACTATCTGATCTGAAATCTTCCCTGACATGCACTTGCAAGCTTAATCGTGCAATTTTTTATCTAAAATGCACGAATTTTATTCTTAGTTTTTATTAGTCATACAATAGCAATCGTAATACACAACATTGATATCTCCAGAGATGACTACATGCTCATTAAAGGGAAAATCAATTGCCTTGACCGTATCACTCAACCTCCTGATATCGTTGTCTATTGAATATTATCGTCGTCCTATGCAACTTCTCAGGAATAGTAATAGTGCACAAACACAGACTAAGAATACTATTCATTCTTCCACTACTACATATGATGGCCTCGCTACTACTACGGCTAATGTGACATCCACACCTATTGGTCAGTGGATTATTGATTTAGGGGCATCAGACCATTTGACTAGTAAGAGCAACTCTCTTTCTTCTACTCAGTCATATTTTTGTGAGATCAGTTAAACTTGCCAATGGATTTCTCTCTCCCATTACTACCATGGGCAGAGTGGATTTCTCCTCCATATTAAAACTCTCGGGTGTATATTATGCTCAAGAGTTTCCTCTAAGTTTGTTGTCAGTTCATAAATTATGCAAGGAGCTAAATTACCGAGTTAGTTTTTATTAACACTATTGCTACTTCTAGGACATTCATACTTGACAAATTTTTGGTGCTGGTTATGAGAAACATGAACTTTATTATTTTGATGTATCTAATAACTCACTCTTTATTGGAGTTGCATTTATTACTGCAGATCCTTCTCTCCGACATCTATGCCTTGGACATCCTTCTGCTAGTCATCTTTCTTGTATGTTTACTGAAGTCAGACTTCTAAAGCCATTTGAATGTGAGGCCTGTCAGTTTGGGAAACATCATATGACATCCTTTCCTCGAAGAACTGAGCCATGAAGGTCGTCTCTATTGGATCTTGTTCATTGTGATGTTTAGGATCCTTGCCCAGAATGTGTCACTACATGACACAGATACTTTGTTGTTTTCATCTATGATTATAGTCGAAGTACACTGATCTACCTTATAAAGGAACGATAGGAGTTCAACAATGTGGTTAAGCTCTTTTTAGCAAAAATTAAGACTTATTTTTCCACTTGCATGGAAGTATTTCGGTCTGATAATGCTCGTGAGTTCATGCAAAAAGATTTAGTAAATTTCTTTGGTTCTCAGGGAACCATATATCAGACATCATGTCCCCACACTTCACAGTAGAATGGTATTGCAGAAAGGAAACGTCGTCATCTCCTTGGCATCGCATGTACTTTGCTTACTCAGATGAATGTCCTCAAAACTTTTTGGGGTGATGTCATTCTCACCGCAGCTTATTTGATTAATCGGGTTCCCTCATCCATATTGGGAGATTCTTCTCCATTCTCATTGCTTTTCTCGGCGATAAGCCATTTTCGCTACCTTTGCGTGTTTTTAGTTACACTTTGTTTTGTTCACAATTTTCATGCTAAAGACAAGCTTTATCCTCGTGCAATAAAATGCATCTTCTTGAGGTATTCTAGAACCCAAAAGGGATACAAATGTTATGATCCAGCTGGCCATCATTATTTTATCTCTGCAAATGTTACATTCTTTGAAAAGATAGGTTTCTTTACTGAGAGTGTTGGAGAGATCCCTTTGGAGATTCCTCCTCTATTACAAGTTTACTAGAAGAGGGAGAAACATGTATCTGAGATGGTTCCTTTACTTATTCCACTTGATTTGCAAGTTGATGACCATGCAACCAAAGTTCACTCACCGATGCTACTTTGGATGCTACAAACATGAATGATCCCTCTTCCTCTACCAAGCTTCCTATTGCTCTAAGGAAGCCCAAAAGGTAATGTACTTTACATCATATGTCAAATTAAACTTGCATGATGGATTATCTAGATGTGACAGGGCATTTACAGATGTTCTTGTAGTTGTACCTCTTCCACAAGATTATCATAGAGCTCTTCAGCATCCGAGCTGGAAGCAGGCTGAGGATGAGGAAATGGATGCTCTTGTCTCAAGGGACATCTGGGATCTTTGCCATATCCCATTGTTGTTGCTCCTATAGCTTGCAGATGGGTTTCCACGATCAAACATGCTCCAGATGGATCAGTAAATAGATAGAAGGCCTGATTAGTAGCCAAGGGATTCACCCATACTTAAGGCGTCGATTACTTTGAGACTTTCTCTCCAGTGGCCACGATGGGGTCTATCCATATGATTTCCTATGTTGCTGCAAATAAAAGCTAGCCGATTTTTCAGTTTGATGTCAAGAATACCTTCTTATATGGTGATCTTGATGAGGAGGTCTATATGGCACAACCACCGGGTTACACCGTTGATGGGGAGTATGTGCCCTGTTTACGCAAGGTTATCTATGACCTAAAGCAGAGTCCACGAGCATGGTTTGACATGCTTATTTCTGAGATAAGCTCACTAGGCTTCCATAGGACGACATCTGATTACTTTGTGTTCGTTAAATGAAGGACTTCCGGTACTGTGATGTCAGTTGCTTATGTTGATGACATGGTGATTACTAGTGATGATAAAACGGGCATTCTAGAGACCAAGGCATTCCTTTAGAAGGTGTATGTCACCAAAGACCTTGGTCAACTCAGATATTTCCTTGGCATTGAGATGATAAGTACTGCAGAGTGAGTATACCTATCACATAGGAAGTATTGTCTGGATATTCTTACAAAGGTTGGCTTACTTGGATGCAAATCATCTGGCATCCTAGTGGAACTATAGAAACGTGCTACATCTACCGACCTTGAGTTCGAAGATATTGCACGATATAGAAGCCTAGTGGGAAAGTTGCTCTACATCACTGTCACTAGGCCATATATATCATATGATGTGAGCAGAGCCAGGAAGCGCGTGAAGAAGCCTCATTACAGTCATTGGCAGGATGTTCTCTTGATCCTTCGATAGTTGAAGGACTCTCCAGGAAAACGCCTCTTCTATGGGGTTAACAACCAAACTGACAGCACCACCTACACATATGTTGATTATGCTAGTTCTCTGAGGACAGATGATCTACTACTAGTTATGCCATGTTTGTTGGAGGAAACATTGTTACATGGCAAAGCAAGAAGCAAACTATTGTCTCTAGATCGAGTGTAGAGGCTAAATACAGGACGGTGGCTCAAGTCACTAGTGAGATTACATAGTTAGTCGCCTTTCTACAAGAGCTTGGACTTCCTACTTTTACTCGTGCTCCTCTATACCGTGACAACAAATCCGCTACATACATTGCTACCAATCATGTATTCCGTGAGCGGACTAAGCACATTGAAGCCGATTGTCATTTCGTTCGAGATGCAATACGATGAGGGAAGATCGCTACTCCACATATCAATACGGACCTTCAGCTAGCAAATATATTCAGAAAGTCCATGCCAAAGAAACACATATCATGGTTGATTTCCAAGTTGAGCATGATTATTAGATATGCTCCAACTTAAGAGGAAGTGTTGAAGCTATTTTGATTATCTTCTCTTTATTTTATTTATTGCGCCATTTAACCCTTCGAGGTCTCTCATCTATATAAGAAACATCATACCCCTTGAATAGAGCATTTCATTCCATCCCATTATTCTCTCACGAAGATATCCGGCATGGTAGTAGTCAAGTAGAGGAACTTCCCAACAAGCTCCATGTATCTCCTCTTGACTACCCAATCTATGATCGCTTCATGTTAGGATCCATGGGAGTAGTGGCAGGTCTGCAATATGACATCCATGTCTTTGAGAAGAGATCAGTAGCATACTTCCTTTGTGTCATCACAAGACCTCGTTGGCTCCTGACAAACTCAGACCCAAGTAACGTAATTGTTAGAGTATTTGGAGCATGCGTCACTTATGTAACACGTGGGTAAATGGATCCTTACCCCACCACTGAGTTTAGTCCCACATCTACCAGTGGTGGGACTTGGAGGCTCTGAGGAGGCTATATAAGGAGCCCCAGACCTCCTGTAACCATTGAGAAAGTCAATAGACAAACACGACCCTTTGAGGCCTTCTCCCGTGGTTTCATCCTGCTCCTTACGGAGTAGGGTTCCACGTTAAATCCTGTGTCAACAATGTTTTATCTTTATGTTCTTTGCTTTGTTTATCATTACTGCATCCGCTTCCTATTTTCTAACATGGTATCAGAGCGGGTCGATTCTCGAGGATTTTGTGATCGATTTGATAATCGATTTTAAGTTATTCTTGAATATTATGTATTCATATTTGGTTCAAGATTTTCTAGGGTTCTTTGAAACCCTATTTTCTGCATAGTTCAAAGATTGATCATTGTATTTCTGGAGCTCGTGAATGATTCAACAAGAAGCTTCTAGGGTTTCTGTTGTAAACCCTAAGTCCAGCCGCAATCTCCAGATCTCCAAATCGTCTCCTTGCGGCTCCGACATCAACTCCAGGCCCATATTCTGATCAAGTGCACCCCCAGGCGGTAGTTCCTGGAGACCCGAATCACAAGGCAACATGGGTCATTCTCATGTGCATCTCCTCCAGCACCTTGCGCGCACGCAAATCTCCAGGCCGATCCTCGCACGCCTCATCACGCGCCTCAGACCTTCCCCGTGCGCAATCCCCAGGTGCACCCCGCTGCAGTGCACTCCAGGCGCAGACGCACCCCAGGCGGTGCACCCCCATCTGCTCCAAGCGGCTCCTGGCGCAGGCGGCGCCTCCCCGAGCCCTCAGGCTGCTCCAGGAGGCTCCCGTGCCATCCTCGACTACTCCAGGCGAAGCTAGGGCTCCTCCCTGCGCAGCCACATCTCCCCAGCAGGCGGCGCCCACTCGCGCGGGTGGCGCAGACCACCATGGCGGCACCCCTTTGCTCCTCCTTTGCCGCCAGACAGCAACCCATCTCCGCCGATGGAGCTTCCAGCCTCTGCATACGCAAAAGACAGGCGGCAGCGCCCTCAACCCTAATCGAAGCCCTTTTTCGCGTGTGACGCCCTCGCCTCCAGATTCCAATCGAGGACCGCTTCCTCTCGAGTTGTGCAGAGACCCCAATCGGGGGCGGCGGGCTCTTATGTCCAGGATTCCCACAGGGAACCCTAATTGGCCTAAAAAATTATGAAGAGAGGGGCCTGAGAAAAAAAAAGGAGGATTGTAAGCCCAAATGGGCCAAGGTTTTTTGTTTTGGAGCAAAAAAAAAGGCACATACATTTGAAAGGCCGTAGGCACAAAAAGAAGAAGAAGAGAGTCGACAAAAAAAATGTTTAAACGGCTTAAAAAAATATTCAAAAAAATGTGAGAATGAAAAGTCGTAAAAAATGTGAATGACTTATTAAAAAAATCAATTGTTATTCATGTTTTCCCCATATTTATGTATTATCTTATCTTCTCCCAACGTAGTCAACAATGTCATTCCGACCAGTATGGGAGAAAGGGGGAGTATATGTAGAGTCACAGGTCTTGTTCTAAGATTCGGATGTCAGATTCTCCAGACCGGTCAGATGTTCAGACTCTACAACTTTCAGATTCAGACTCAACAACGACGCATGCCAATCATTTGTCATTCTTGTTGGTCGGCCAGAGTTTTCATGTGAGCCATAGGGACTCCAGAGCAAAGGATCATTCCCTATGCCATTGAGGGCAAGGGTTTTCATGTGGTATCATAGGGACTCCAGAGTATAGTACCATTCTCTGAGCCAGATGGGAGAGATCCAGTTTCACACTCCAGCCCATTCGTCCTCCTCACGTGCACACCATGAGAAGCAACGTCCTCGACTGCAGCAGTTGTACGCCTTGGGTTGATATTGTCTGTAGTGTCATGTATTGTGAGTTGAGTTTCTTTATGTTTGTCCAAGCTGAGCATTGCATGCTCCAGCTTGAGGGGGAGTGTTAGAGTATTTGGAGCATGCGTCTTTACCCCACCACTGAGTTTAGTCCCACATCTACCAGTGGTGGAACTTGGAGGCTCTGAGGAGGCTATATAAGGAGCCCCAGACCTCCTATAACCATTGAGAAAGTCAATAGACAAACACGGCCCTTTGAGGCCTTCTCCCGTGGTTTCATCCCGCTCCTTACGGAGTAGGGTTCTACGTTAAATCCTGTGTCAACAATGTTTTATCTTTCTGTTCTTTGCTCTGTTTATCATTATCGCTTCCGCTTCCTATTTTCTAACAGTAATTTGCCAAAGTCCTTGGTGACAAACTGTTGTCCATGGAACTCCCTACCCTTACTAATGCCATGTAGGTCATCTCCTGTAAGGTTGTAACAATGATGTCATCTACATAAACAAAAAGAACGACGTACCTCTTTGTGTCCTCTGTACAAAAAGTGAATGATCTGCAGTCGATCTCATGAAGAATTACTGCTCTATTAAGTTCAAGAGCTTCTAGAACCATGCTCTGGGACTCTGCCTAGCCATAGCCTTATGATTTGCATACCTTCCGATGCTATCCATCAGCAGCGAACCCATGTGGTTGCTGCATGTAGACTTCCTCCTGAGGTTACCATAGAAAAAAGCACTTTTCACATCCAGTTATGAAAGAGACCAGTCACATACTACAGCAACTGAGAGGAGGATCCGAAATGTCGAACAACGAGCCACTGGAGAGAATGTGTCATGATAGTCCACCCGATGTCTGAGTGAATCCATGAAACACTAGTCGGGCCTTGTAGCACTCGAAATTACCATCGGTGTGGTGCTTCACTGTAAAGACTCATTTGCAGTCAACCATAGAAGCCCTTGGTGGGGAAATAACCAAGCTCCATGTGCCACGAGACTGGAACGTTGCCATCCCCTCCTCCATAGCAAAACGCCACTAGTTGCCGCGCACAACCTCCTGATATGTATGTCAGATCTCTATGGTAGACAATCCCCCACAGATCTCCTGAACTCTGAAAGACGTCCCAAAGAAACATGGGCAACAATAGGGTACACAGCACAAGTACGCCTCCACTTTCGAATAGCAATAGGTAGATCAAGGTCCTTTGGACAATCTGTGTCCTATAAAGGAACCTCCTGAGGAGCGACTTGCTCAACTTATAAAATGGCATGCGATACAGACAAATCACTAGAACCATCAGTAGAAGTCAAGTGCTCAGAATATACATGGGCATGTTGGATGATGGGGAAGTCACGTAAGTCGGGGGTACAGTTCGTGACATGCAAATGAAAAATAAGGCAAAGTCTGAGCCATATAAGGAACCACAATAGGTGGCGGTGGACTCACAGGAGAAGGTGGTGGTAGTAGTTGTAGTGATGGTGTAGAAGAGGTGGTATGTAAACCTCCTCACCAAACTCAGACGGGGTCATTCTATCACTTGTAGGAGAAAAGTACATTATATAATCAAAGAATGTGACATCAACACTAACATAGTACTTCTGTCTAATCGGATCAAAGCACCGGTATCTTTTCTGGGTCCGAAAGTATCCCAAAAAACACACTTGACAACTCTGGGAGAAAGAGCTTGTTACGGCAAGGAGTCGGATAATGAACAAATGCCACAGCACCAAATACACGGGGTGATAAAGAGAATAGGTCCTTACTAGGGAATGCATCGAAAAAGAAACCATTTCACCTAACACAAAAAATGTCATACGATTGATCAAATAGCAGACAGTGAGGACCGCATCACCCCCAAAAAGAGTGGGGAGCATGATTTTAGACAAGCATCGTGGTCACGTTAAGAAGATGATGGTGTTTACGTTCAGCAACACCCTTCCGGTGAGACGTGTACGTACAAGAGGTTTGATGTATAATGTGCCAAGGGACCCGAAGAACTAAGGAAGTTGAATGGTACAGAAGTCCAAGACATTATCAAAGCGAACATACTTAACAGTAGCAGAAAAAATAGTCTTTATTTCATTAATAAAAGTTTAAATGACAGATCCAGTCTCAGACTTGTTTTTCAATAGAAAAACTCAAGAAAATCTAGAATAGTCATCTACAGTCACAAGATAAAACATGTGCCCCTTATAATTAAGGACACGACTAAGACCTCAAATATCAAAATGAACCAACTCAAATAAGGTACTGCTACTACAACTCTAACAACCAAGAAAACTAGAGCGGCGATACTTCCCAAGCTGGCAAACCTCGCACTGAAATCCAGACTACGATGAAATTTGCGTGAGGACTGTGCACAGTTTTTACATAGGGTCACCGAAACGAAGATGCCACATGTACGAAGAGACTAGTCCAGTAGGAACAGAAGAAGCACCACACTGAATCAGACTGTAGAGACCTTTTGCTCACGGCCACATCCAATCACCCTACCCATGAGTATATCCTTAAACACAAGAAAAGCGGGGTCAAATATGGCACGACAATGCAAATCCTTGGTGATCTGACTAATAGACAACAAGTTTATAGAGACATCAGGTGCATGAAGCACCTTCTACATGCACATAGATGGTGTCAGACAAATTTCCCTATGTCATGTAATAGAGGAATGTGCCCCATCTGCAATAACAATTGTTGGGAAACGTGAATAAGATATCTATTCCATAGCCCAAGGCTCTCTTATATAGGAGAGTAGCCTATGGGTAAATTACATAAAGAGACTAACAAGAAAATAAAATAACGAAGATACATAATAACTCAAAATGCGTCAACACTCCCCCTCAAGATGGAGCATAGATGTCAATCATGCTCAGCTTGGAAGCACACTTCTGGAATGGACCTCGTAACAATGCCTTGGTGAATATATCTGCAGTCTGGTTCTCTGAAGTAACATGAGATGTGGCAATGAATCCTTTCTGAATCATATCACGTATGAAATGACAATCCACCTCAATGTGCTTGGTCCGTTCATGGAATGCATGATTGTTTGCAATGAACAACGCAGCCTGATTATCACACTCCAAGTTCATAGGAAGTGGTACATCTAAGCATAAATCTGTCAGCACCGCTTTCACCCACATCATCTCTGTAGTGGCCTGGGCCATAGCTCGATATTCAGATTCAGCACTGGATCTAGCTACCACAGTTTGTTTCTTGCTCCTCCATGAGACTAGTGCATCTCCAACATAGACGGCATACCCTGAGGTAGACTTCCTATCCTTAGGACACCCTGCATAGTCTGCATCTGCGCATGCTGAGACAGAAATTTCCTTTGCTTTCTTGAATAGCAGACCTTTACCTGGAGAAGATTTGAGATATCCAAGTATCATGTGTATTGCATCCATATGCACCTGACGTGGCTGCTCCATGAACTGGCTCACACGGCTCACTGCAAATAATATATCTGGCCTAGTGATCGTGACATATAACAATTTTCCTACCAGTTCTCTGTATCTTCTCCTGTCAACCTCCTCTGTGTCATCATCAAACAGCTTCATGCTGGGGTCCATTGGTGTCGTAGCAGGTCGACACCCTAACATACCTGTCTCACTCAGTAGATCTGTGACATACTTCCTCTGTGACATGACCAATCCATACGGATTTCTGGCGAATTCCAGCCCCAGAAAATATCTAAGGACTCCCAGGTCCTTGGTGACAAACTCGGTCCCCAGCCTTTCCTTTGCCTGCTTAATGCCCTGGTCATCATCACCTGTAATCAAGATATCGTCAACATAAACCATGATTACAACAATACCTCTTGCCGTCTTCTGTACAAACAAGGAATGATCAGCATTGGAGCGTTTATATCCTTGTTTCTCAAAGAGGTCTGACAGCTTCTGGAACCATGCTCTGGGGCTCTGCTTAAGGCCGTAGATGGCCTTATGTAGCCTGCAAACCTTGGAACACTCCCCCTCAACAGCAAAACCTGGTGGCTGTTGCATATAAACTTCCTCCTGCAGATCACCATACAGAAAAGCATTCTTCACATCCAGTTGATAGAGCGGCCAGTCTCTAGTAACTGCAACTGACAAGAGTATCCGCAGAGTGGAATGACGAGCTACAGGGGAGAACGTGTCAAGGTAATCTACCCCATATGTCTGTGTGAATCCCCTTGCAACTAAGCGTGCCTTGTACCTGTCAATAGTGCCATCTGCATTATGTTTCACTGTAAACACCCATCTGCAACTGACTGGGCTGACATCTGGAGGTATAGTAACCAAGCTCCATGTACCTCGAGACTGAAGAGCCGCCATCTCTTCCTCCATCGCTAGCCGCCATCTAGAATCCTGCAAAGCCTCATGGTGGTTCCGTGGAATGTCTGTAGCTGAAAGTGACAATGCAAACGTCCTGAAGTGTCCAGATAGCCTCTCAAAGGATATAGCTGCTGATACTGGATATTTGGCACAGCTTCTCTTCGGCTTGCGTAGAGCGATTGGAACATCCAGATCCTCTGTGGTATCACCATGCTCCTGTAATGCATCCTGCTCAGAAATGTCGTTAGATTCATCAACATTAACATTCTCATCACATACCATAGGCGAGCTAGTTGACTGGTCAGGACCATGAGCTTGAGGCGGCCTGCGGGTGTAGTGGAATGGTAGCGGGGATACTGTTGGTTGCGGTGGTGGTGGTGGTGGCGGTGCTGATGGTAGACATCTGCACTGATCATATACCGCCGACGCACAGGGTCAAAACACTTGTACCCCTTTTGAGTTCTGGAGTACCCCACAAAGACGCACTTGACAGCCCTAGGAGAGAGCTTGTCAGAACCAGGCGACAACTGATGGACAAATGCGACAGACCCAAACACACGAGGGGTAAGAGTGAACAGATCCTTGTCAGGATAAACGAGTGAGAAAGGAATCTGTTCATTCAAGACAGACGAGGGCATACGATTTATAAGATAACATGCAGTAAGGACTGCATCACCCCAGTAGGAATACGGAACATGACTCTGAATGAGAAGTGACCTTGTGACATCAAGTAGGTGACGGTGTTTTCTTTCTGCAACCCCATTTTGTTGAGACGTATGAGCGCAGGATGTTTGGTGAACAATTCCTTTAGAGGAGTAGTAGTTGGCTAGACTGTTGGTACACAACTCTAATGCATTGTCACTTCTCAGAATTTTGACAGTTGTGGAAAAAACATTCTGAATTTCATTTAGAAAGTGAATAATAATATTTCCAGCTTCAGATTTATTTTTCATTAGAAATACCCATGATGCTCTAGAGAAGTCATCCACAAATACAATATAAAACCTGTGCCCCTGATGATCGGGAACACGACTTGGACCCCAGACGTCGACATGAAACAACTCAAACTTGGAGTTACTACTCCGACCTTGACTACTGGGAAAAGATGACCTGTGATGTTTTCCCAACTGACACGCCTCACACTGGATAGGTGTGTGAGAAAGACTATAAGGTAAGACTAGACGCAACTTCTGAAGCGGTAGATGACCAAAGCGCAGATGCCACAGGAAAGGAGAAACTTGGTCTGCGGGAGAAGCAGTGATTCCGGCAAACGGGGTCTGGTTCAGACGATAAAGGCCTCCATGCTCATAGCCATGACCAATCACGTTGCTCGTACGGATGTCCTGAAAAATCAATGAAGATGAATCAAAAATAGCTCGACAATGAAGATCCTTCGTAATCTGACTAATTGACAACAGATTCATGGAAAAATGCGGTGCATGTAAAACATTCTTGAGCTGCATAGACGACGTCAATCTAATCTCCCCCTGACCAGTGATAGGAGAATGCGTGCCATTGGCAATAACTACTGTCCGTCCTGGAGGAATCTGTGTGTATCCTGTAAGTAGGCTCTGGTCGCCACATAGATGATGTGTAGCGCCGGAGTCCATGATCCATGGCAGTGTATCAGATCTACTACTGTGAAGTGCAAGTGGACTACCTGAAGTACTAGTGGAAGCAGAGGCAGAAGCAGAAGCAGCAGCATCAGTATGACTCTCTGTAGTCGGTGCTGGACCAGATGGTGGGATAATGCCCCTGAGGCGGACAACCAGGTCATCAAATCGCTGATCCAGTGAAGCAGCAGACGGGGGCTCTATCTGTTCAGCGGCTCGTGCGGATGCAGGAAACCCATGCTTCGAGTAGCATGTATCTTCAGTATGTCCGACACGGTGACAATATGAGCATGTTGGCCTAGTGCGGCCACCTCTCCCACGAGGAGTACGTCCACGGCCCTGATGATGAAATCCGCGGTCTCTGTTGGCCGCCATAGCTGAGGGATTCTGATTCGCTGCTGCTGAAGGTACTGTGATCCTGCTCAGTCTGTGAAAAGCTTCCTCCATGGGAGGAATAGTCGAGTCCGCCAGAATCTGTGAGCGTGCTGCCTCATACTCTGGGTCGAGTGCAGCAAGAAACACACCCACCATCGTCGCATTTTTGTACGTCTTCTGTTGTTCTGGTGTGGCAGTAAGAGGCATGAAGCTATAGAGCTTCTCGAACATCCCTCTCAATGATGTATAGAGAGAATGTAGTGGACGACCATTCTGCTTTATCGTGAAGATATCATGTTGCAGTTGCAGAATCTTCGTCTCGTTCTTCGCTTGTGAATACGTTGCTGCCAGGATATCCCACATGTCTTTGGCTGTAGGTTGATGTAAAATGTCGTTGGCGATTTCAATAGCCAATGTGCCAGATAGCCACACCTTGGCATAAGCATCATCAGCCTCCCATGAGGCATGAACTCCAGTCTTCTCTGCAGGCTCGGGTTCGGTAAGAATATGCTTCTTACCCGTAGACTTCATCATACTCATGAACTGCATTGCCCACAGTTCATAGTTCGTACCATCCATCTTGACAATTGGCGCTGGACCACGAAATGCGCCCATAGATGGGATATCTGCCTTGCTTTCTGACATACTGGAAACGGAAGACTGGAGTGACCGAGAGAAGATAATCTTTGTCTACACTGACATAGACGGGATTAGTTGCTTGTGTAGACCTCAAACAACTAACCCCATGTAGATCTGGGGCTGTGCCCTAGGTTTTTTTTTTTGAGACTTAGGGCACGCACGCACGTGTTAGAAACACGCGCGCACTGGAGTGCTTCAACTGGAGGTTTTCACGTGCACAGACGCACGCAACTGTGTGCGTGACAGTGCGCACACTCGCGTGACAGGGGCCTATGCAGGAGGTTATGCGCCTGCTGGAGTGCGCCAATGCGCGCCTGGATGTGCGCCTGGTATCACCCCGGATGTGCGCCCATGTGCGCCAATGCACTGGATGTGCGCCAACACGCGCCTGGATGTGCGCCTGTGCACTGGATGCGCGCTAATGCGCACCAAGGCGCCTGGATGTGTACCCCACGGTGGAGATCCTGCCGCAGATGCGCCTGAGTGCGCTGGAGACGTGCGCAGATGTGCGCCTGCGCCTGGAGAGGCGCTTGAAGGGGGCGGCGGCGTCGATCTGCGGAGAGAAGAGAGAGAGAGAGAGAGAGAGAGAGGGCCGGCGGGTAGGGTTAGGGTTAGGGTTTCAGGAACTCCGGTCTAGGACCGTCGCTCTGATACCATGTTGGGAAACGTGAATAAGATATCTATTCCATAGCCCAAGGCTCTCTTATATAGGAGAGTAGCCTATGGGTAAATTACATAAAGAGACTAACAAGAAAATAAAATAACGAAGATACATAATAACTCAAAATGCGTCAACAACAATGTATATTCCTGGAGATGTTGTTTTATAGGATGTGAATTGAGCTCAGTCTGCGCACAGATGATGAGATGCACCAGAATCCATAATCCACTCTATCATGACTGCCTTATGACAACTAATATGTGCATAAGTTATACCTGGAGTCATGATCTCCCGCAAACGAGAAATAAGTTCATGGAAAATCTAATCAGCGGAAACAACAAGAGGCTCAACTTGTTTGGCAACAAGAGCAGAAGCGAGATTACCATGCTTCAGGTAGCAGGTATCTCGGAGTGGCCATTAAGGTGACAGTAGCTGCACGGATAACAAGTATGTCTACCTCCTCTACCATGGACACCGCGTGCTCTGTAGTAAGTAGGATGTCCCCTACCACGAGTTGTGGTCATCGTAGAGGAGGATTGTGTAGAGGCAACGAGTGGCGTCATGACCATGCTCAGTATGTTGTAGGCCTCCTCCAGAGGAGATATAGATGCACACGTAAAAGCTCGGGTGCCGGGATCGGATGGCTTCCTGATTTTTTCTACAGTAAGTTCTAGGGGATGTCATCTTTCTACTACAGAAGGAGGCTTCAGAACGCGTTGAAGACTATAAACATATTGCCCTCTCAAATGCGGTTTATCTTACCATTACCAAGGTACTTACAGAGAGATTCGGTGAGGTTTTTAATGCATTAATATCTCCCTGTTGGATGTGTGAGATCTGACGGATCAGATTCAAAAACGTATCGACCTCTAGAGCAGCTACCTCGTGATTCATCTGAGCCTTCAACGAAGCACGCCTCCATGTTTGTGCAACGTCGAGCATGCCACTTAGTCCGAACCTGGCTCTAGTACATGCCCTCCGCGTGACTACTAGAGAATTTGCATTTCAACCCTACTGATTTCCTCGAATCGCAACTGAATGCAGCGGTCGCACGCTCGTTGCACGTATACCTTGAGATATTGCAGAGAGCCCTCTCCAGGTCCTCCTTTTCACGGATAAGCCCCTGTATATTCTTATTTTCCATTATATACCCATGCGCAGGAATATCTGCATGTGATACCCAGTCGGCTTTTGTATATAGCAACTATGTCCCTTTTAAACCTATCTGTTATGTCTTTATTTAGTTTTTCCTTGCAATTATGCCCCTGGCATGTTTTGTTTATAGTGTGTGCATTAATTGTCCAAATTAAATGACATTAGTCTTATTTTAAAGATCTATTTATGCTCTTTCAGGTGATATATTTAGTTATCTGTTATGATATATTTATGTTGAATTAAAATTCAAAGAAGTGTGTTGTCTTTTAAGCCTTGATTAATTAGATTGAAAGGTATGTTTAAGGATTTTAATGCATCATAAACTCCTAATATTCCTTAAATTCATGGCATCGGATCAGTAACTTTACATGAATCATATCTGAAGGTTGATCTCTGATTTGCACTAGATTAAGGAACTTTAATATGTTGAGTGATTAATTGATTCATCAATTAAAATTTGATGAAGCATTAATGGAAGGAAGCGTTAATTAACTTTATCTTTTGACAAATTTGTGCCTAATAATCTTAATTGTCAAATCAAGTAAGCAGGAGCAAGTGTTCATGAAATTGACCTATGCAGCCGCATATGCGTGTGTGCAACCTTCAGCGCACCACTTTGATGAATCTCTCCATTATGCGCCCATTACGCTTATGCGGACCACATATGCGGGTTGTGTAGCCGCATATGTCCTCAGTGCGCCCGCTTTGGGGTTAATTGGATCAGGATCCTCTGGATATGATTCGGTTTAATCAATCGATTCCATGCTGCACCATTGTTTCTCCAGCGAACAAGAACCCCGCTAGGGCTCGAAACCTCTCCACTGCCACCCTTGTTTCTCCTCCAACCTCTGCCTCTTCCAACCTCCTCCTCTACCGCTGCCTGGAAGCGATTCCGCCACCAAGCGACCCCTTCGAGCGACGCTGCTCCGCCTCCAAGGCTGAGGGAAGTTCCCCCGTCTCCCAGCTCGAAGCCACTCCGCCTCCCAGCGCCTCCGAGCGAACATTGCTCTGCCTCCCAGCTCCTCCGTGCAAAGGTCAATCACCTGTCAACTCTGTCTAACCTCAGTCAGGTAACCCTAGAACCTTTTTTCATCTTTTTTCTTGTTATTTTTTTATATGTGATATTTTTAGCCACTTATTTCATGTTATTGTTCTGAAATGTGTCAAATGTGTACGAAATGTGTGTTATAGTATGATTTGTGCCTCATTATTTTTGTACCACATTTTTTAGTGTATGATTTGTGCCAAGGTGGAATTCAAACAAATCATGCTTCTTTGATAACCTGAAATTGTAATTACTGCCTAGTTTTGGAGAAGGTAATATGCAGTTGGGATGATTTGTTTGAATAGGCTAGCCATGCCTATTGGTTTTTTTATACAGCTCAGTGTACTTTGTTTTAATCAGATGCTTGTCTTAGAAACTTGGATCGTAAATCTCCAATTTGTGTCGAATCTATAATTCATGCAACATTTTTACCATACAGAGCGAGCCAGTGAACTCTGCTATGCTCTATGGATCTGAATGTTGGCCTGTGAACCATAGACATGTTCAGAGAATGGCAGTGGCAGAAATGAAAATGCTAAGGTGGATGTGTGGAGACACACGCAAAGATCAGATTCGGAATGATGCCATCAGAATAAAAGTGGGTGTAGCTTCGATCGAAGATAAGATGCGATAAAATCGCTTAAAGTGATTTGACCATTTGCAAAGGAGGTCAGCTGAATCACCAGTGAGGAGAAGTGAGTTTTGGAATGTTGAGCTGGCTAAAAGAGGGTGTGGAAGGCCCAAGAATGTTGGAATGAGACTATACGAAAGGATATTAGTTTTTTTGGATCTAAGCCCGAGAATGACCCAAGATAAATATGAATGCAGGCAAAAAATCCATGTAGCCGACTCTATTTAAAGTGGGAAAAGGCTTTATTGTAGTTGTAGAGCAAGTCAATGAACCACAATATGTTGTGCCTTCAGTTGTTACAACTATACCACATGCTTGGATGTCATTATTCTCCTATCTGCAGTTGCATCTTTTCTCACTTGTTGTGCTTTCACTCATTGGTTGTGCCCCTTCCTATCTAGTGTGCCAGAAGTAAGATTTGCATCAATCTACATTCATTTGGCAAACTTTGCATTGTTTTTTCACATTCAAAGATTGATTGTTTTCAAGCTCTATTTTTCTCGGTTGTTGGAGTTTGGGAGGTGCAACCGCATATACCCCGGTTCATTATAGTCTCGGTTGTTGGAGTTTTGGAAGGTGCAACCGCATCTATCTTAGTTGTTGGAGTTTCTGTTGGATCACAATTATACATAAATTTAGTTCAGTTGTTGTCAATTTTGTATTTATTTATTTATTTATTTTTAAATAAAAAATTAGGAAACCGTAGAAGCGCATATACCCGCATATGCTTCCGCATACCGCTTAGTGGTTATTCAATGACTTGTCTGAACACATACGTATATCGCTTTCTTGAATCATGGTTGTTAGAAAATATAATGCGGAAGCGTATCAAAGAAATAAAGACAAAACATTTAAAACGGCATAATTTTACATGGAACACTACTCCCTAAGGAGCGGAATGAAACCAGGGGAGAACGCGTCAAAGGGTTGACCGTTCATTGAACTTTCTCACTGGATACAGGAGGTCCAGGGCTTCTTATATAGCCTCCTCAGACCCTCCAAGTCCCACCACTGGTAGATGTGGGACTAAACTCTGGATGTGGTAAATAGATCTTGGGAGGATCCATTTACCCATCTTACATGATAATGACGCATACTGTAACACTCCCCCTCAAGCTGGAGCATGCAATGCTCAACTTGGAAAAACAGAAAGAAATCACTCAAACTCACAATATAAGACATTGCAGACAATATCAACTCAACGTGCATAACTGTCGGCTATTGTCGAGGACGTTGCTTCCCATGCCATGCAGGTGAGGAGGAATAAAAAAGATGGAGTGTAAGTCAAACTGAATCTCCTCGTCGAAGAGCATGTGCTCTATACTGCGCATGTCAGAGTCACTGCAACTGAAATGAATCCTCGTCAGAATACTCTAGTCCACCACAATAATGTGGACAACTGCTCCATCTCTGAAAGGGCCGAACTGAAAAGTCGTGGAGACATCCTCGTCGGAGTCCATGGTCGTTGGAGAATGGAGTCTGAAAAAGTTTCCTCGTTGAAGAACTGGGTCTCTCTCATACTGGTTCAGAGAATGGGATCTCTACTCTGGAGTCCCTATGAAACCACATGAAAACCCTAGCCCTTATGGCATAGGGAATGGGATCTCTACTCTGGAGTCCCTATAGAACACATGAAAACCCTGACCAAAATAAAAGATGGAGACCACGACAAAAGATGGCAAACATGTGCACATCAAACTGAAGATCGCATACATGTGTGTGTCTGAAACTGAAGACTCGGAACCAATCTGATGTCGAGTGAATATTTGAACATTTGTAGAGTCTAGAAAATCTGGCTTGCCTCTGAATGGAGAATCTGAATCTGAACTGGAGTCATCATGACCGTAGATGGCCATAGAACTCTACTCCCCCTTTCTCACATACTTGTAGGAATGCAATGACATTGATAAAGTTGGGAGAAGACATGAGAAAGGGTAAAATATGAACCACATAAACCGTGTCAATTTCAATTATATTAACGATTTTTCTCCAATGTTTTTTAAATCATTTTTCCATTTCCCGTTTTTGTGGCAGTTGCATCATTTTTGTACGGCTTTTCTCCAATTGGGCTTAGTCTCTCCTTTCCTCTTCTTTTTTTTTACAACTTACAGCCCACAGGGGCACTTGCAATAATAAAAAAAATAACGCAAGGGGCTTATTTAGGGTTCTTAGTTGGGAACCTTCCTTCGTAGACCTGCTGCCCCTGATGGGGCTTCTCCTACCACCGCGCGAGAAGGATGCGGGCGAAGGGGCTCCGCCTACTGGAGCCAGGAGGTGCGAAGGAGCATGCGGAGGAGAGGAGCCTCCGCCTGGAAGTTGTCTTGGAGAGGACGATTAGAGGAGTGCCTCCAGGAGATTGTGGGCGCCGCCTGTGATGGGGATAGCGGCATATTGGATTACTCCTGGAGCGGAGGAAGGGCGTTGGACCACCGCCATTGGTCATGGCGACTGGAGCAGCACAGACGGCGACTTCTCCCATCGCACGAGTGCGCATGTAGCTGCAGATCTACAGGTGCGGCGATGGCCTGAGAAAGCGCCAGGAGATGGGGATTGTTGGGGGGCGCCGCCAAGGAGTTCGCGCGATAACATGTATCGCCTGGAGGTTCCTCCACCATCACGCGAGTGCGCCGCTCGTGCAAGAACTATGAGGTCATCGCCTTGCTTCTTTTTCACGGAGATGGGACTCACGAGATGCCGCCTGAGAGGAGGTGCGGCCGCTTGAGAGTCGACGCTTTGTGTCGCTGGAGATGTTGCTGCCAGGAGATTGCGTTGCGCCGTTCGGGGATGCGGCAGCATCAAGAGCACGATCTTGCGCCACTGGAGGGCTCCTTCTGGAGAAGTCGCGGCCTTCGCTACCTAGAAATAGTGACCCGTGCAGAGGAACAGATCTAATCTGGATCAGACTATGCTTACAGAAAACCCCCAAACAAAAATCCTCTCAAACTTGATGATTGAAAAACTAGGGTTTTTGTTCAGAAATCCTGGAGTGTCTGGAGCATGAACAGATCTTGGAACAAAACTCCATAATGTTCTTTCAAGAATAATTAGAAATAACTTCTCGTAATCGAATCTCAGATGAAACATGAACACAAGAATAAATCTCTAAAAATCAACCAAGAATGACTCGCTCTGATACCATGTTAGAAAATATAATGCGGAAGCGTATCAGAGAAATAAAGATAAAACATTTAGAATAGCAGGATTTTACGTGGAACCCTATTCCCTAAAGAGTGGGATGAAACCACGGGAGAACGCGTCAAAGGTTGATCGTTCATTGAACGTTCTCACTGGATACAGGAGGTCCGAGGGCTTCTTATATAGCCTCCTCAGACCCTCCAAGTCTCACCACTGGTAGATGTGGGACTAAACTCTGGATGTGGTAAATGGATCTTGAAAGGATCCATTTACCCATCTTACATGATAATGGCGCATACTCTAACAATGGAAGGAGCAGTAATTGTGAGTTTGCCTTTGTTTGTATGGTTGCATTGTGTTGTTGCATTTTTTCTCATTCTGTGTATTTAATATAGATGCATTAAAAAACTAATAAATAATCCATGCATGCATTCATGTTGTGTTTACTTGACCTAAATCATATTATTGAGTAGCTTGATCATATACTTAGATCCTAATTAGCTGGACTACCAAGGTGTGTCCCCATGTTCGACCCCGAACTTATCCAGGAGACTTTAGTTGAGCCACTCCTCACGAAGATCTTACGCTTGGTTCTGATACCTCGTTAAGCGGACATATTACAGTGAGTCTTTATTAGCATAGTCGTTTAGTGAATTAGCAATGTGCGACAAGAACATGGGGGAAAAGAATGACGCTTGTATTCAGCCTATCCATGCTCTATATGGGGTTGATGAGTATGGTATGAATGGGTTACGCTCCTTGCGGTATGAGATAGACTTTTGGAATGGTATGTGTGCGTTCCTTCTCGATTTTCAGTATCTTTTCGTTCGCTTCTGGGTGATGGCAGTAGCTTTTTTTGGACTTGATTGGTTGAGTGGTGGGTCCCTAGCCTCTCTCTATCCACATTTATTTTCTGTTTTTTTGACGCTCCACATTTATTTTCTTGACCGAAGAAAGGAAGTGTGTGTTGCCTATGTGAGGGTTGGAGGGATCTGGCTACCCACTTTCAATGGTAGCTTCTTCAATCAACATCTCCGGGATTTTCGAGGTATGATGGAGCTTTTGAGCACGGTTAAAGGTCCCTCAGATGGCAGAGACCACTGGGTACGGAGGGAGGAAGACTTTTCTGTTAAGAAGACATACAAAGTTCTGATCAACAGAGAAGTGGCACAATATGAGGATTTTGTTAGGGATTACAGGATGATTTGGAACTTGAGGATTCTATTATGCATTGAAGTGTTCTTGTGGCTATTACGGCATGGGAAGATACTTACTAGGGACAGATGGGCACGTATTTTCCACTTCGAGGACAACCCTTGCGTGCTTTATGGGTGACGTCTGAGTCACCTAATCACTTGTTTATGGAGCATAAGAGGGCGATGGAGTTCTAACAAGCATTGGTAGTGGACTGGGTGAACCATGGCAACTTTTCTTCATTTTGGGAGTCCCTTTTTAACTCTTGCTTCCGCCCGAATACTGAGAGAATCAAGTCGATTGCGAGTCTTTGGGCATTATGGTCGGACAGAAATGGAGTAATTTTTCACTCGCAGTGGTTTTATGTTGAGCGAATGGGAGGAACCGTTGGTTACAAGGATGAGATGCCGATGCAGTCTGTCATCATTTGTGATGTCTTTGACGCCTGGGGCATCGACTTCATGGGCTCATTCCCTGTCAGCCATGGATTCGAATATATCCTTCTAGCGGTAGATTATTTGTCAAGGTGGGTGGAGGATATCCCAACCTGAGCCGCAGACAGCAGGATTGTCTGTAAATTCATTAGAGACCACATCATCCCTAGGTTCGGGATCCCCAAAGTGTTGATATCAGATGGGGGTAGCCACTTTGTGAACAGAGATGTGAAGAAGCTCTTGAAGGATTACGGCATCGAACACCGTGTCGCTAGTCCTTACCACCTACAGACCAATGGTATGGCTGATGTGTCGAATAGGGAGGTGAAAACCATATTGCAGAAGCTTGTCCGCCCAGACAGGAAGGACTGGTCTCAGATCTTGGATCAAGTCCTATGGGCTTATAGGACAGCTTACAAGACACCGTTAGGAACCTCCCCATTCAGGATGGTATTTGGGAAGTCGTGCCATTTGCCCACAGAGTTAGTGCACAAATCAGAATGGGCAATCAAAAAGGTCAACTGGAACACGCACCTAGGGAAGAAACAGAGAGAAATGGATCTGAATGAGCTTGTGGAAGTCAGAAACCGAGCATACGACAACAGTGTGGTGTACAAGGATAAAGTAAAGCGTTGGCATGATAGATATATCAAACGAAAGACCTTTGTTCCTGGACAGAAGGTATGGTTGTTGAATGCAAGGCTGAAGGTTTTCGAAGGCAAGCTGAAATCCAAGTGGACGGGCACATTCATTGTCCGTGCTGTGCATAATAGTGGATGTGTTGAGATCTCAGATCTCACAGATGACGCACAGACATTCCTAGTCAATGGACAACTGTTGAAGCACTTCGTCGAACCCAATGAACAGTTAGTTCATGTTGAGGAGATTGTATTCATGCGCGAGACAGACTTAGCAGATATACATAGAGTCGCGCATGAGACCTTGCATTAGTGAGCTCTCGCCATCAGCAGCATCTAGAAAGATTCAGACCGTGATCCTTGTATATACCCATTCCTGTATATTCTCCCCTCCCTCCCACGACTCTAATCACTCGCCCCATCTCTATATATTTCATCTAAGACTATACTTAGGATAACCAGATCCTAAATATAGGGGGGGAGAGTCACCTAAGTTCATTCACTATACATCCTCCATATCACATCGATCCTCATTCTCACTCCTGTCCTATACTTAGGCTGACATGAGCCTAAGTATAAGGGGGACCGATGCCCATCTTGTATATATACTCATCCACTTTCCCTCTTGACCTCGTCCGCCCAGTTTTTGATCTTCTTCTACACTTGGGCTGCTAGAGCATAAGTATAGGGGGGCAGGATGACTTCTATACATTTTTGTTCTTTCAGCTCTCCTACGCTTAGCACGAGCTATGTCTTTTTCCTCACTTTTCGTGCTCTGAGGACATAGCACACGCTAAGTATAGGGGGCGTGTATATATTACATATATACTTTACCCATAGCTCGTACTTTCACGTATTTTTGTATATACTATACAATAATTACGGGGATGGGTAAAAATGGAGAAAGTTTTTTGTAAAATATATGTATACTTGTATATTCTATAACACTTGTATAATTTGTATAATACTTATAAAATCCTTGAAAAAATTGTTGTAACATAGGAGATATACCAATTTTAAAAAAAAGCATAAAAAAATGAATCAAAATCGAAGGCTTCTTATTTACTCTTCCATATCATCCATGCATTTTAAAAAGAAAGAAAAAAGAGTCTTTCATTCATCTACATAGCATGTCATCTGCACCTCATCTGCATATCTGGCATATGTAAAGTGAAAAATTTGTGGGTTCTTAACCAAGTTGTGAGTAGATGTTTAAAAAAGGACTTGATTTGACCTTAATCCACCTAATTTCAGAGGAACCTTATAGGAACTGGAGTTAAGATTTCTCAGGTCAAGTGACTTAATTCTGAGTCCGCAAGCCTATGTTCACATGTCATCTTGATTAGTCTAAGTAAAACATCTCGTGCACACGCCTGATTCTTATAGACAGTGACCTAACTTGGACAAGCACCATGCACGTAGCTCTTTATTGATGAGGTGGTGAGGAGGTAGAATCCTTTAGTCTGGAGTAGCACACGGGTGGAAACATCCGTCCTCCTCTAGGGAGGGTAGTGCATCTCAACCTAGTCTGGTGGTGTTGACGTCTAAAGACGGGATGTTGTGGGTTGCAATAATACTTCAAAAGAGGGATAGTCGACTGGCTCAAGAGGAAAAACTCTTGATGTACATGATGCACCTTGTATATAGTTCAAAAAAAAGAAAAAGAAAAAAATGCAAGAACTCCAAAAAAAGTAGACAGGCCAGATAGAAAATAAAATACCTATCGGAGTATGTATATTAGCAA
Organism: Ottelia alismoides; assembly: GCA_037367405.1. Classification (NCBI taxonomy): domain Eukaryota; kingdom Viridiplantae; phylum Streptophyta; class Magnoliopsida; order Alismatales; family Hydrocharitaceae; genus Ottelia; species Ottelia alismoides. The sequence goes on from JAZKJV010007214.1 coordinate 232,528, forward strand.
GAAGTCTGCAACTGGATGACTTGGCTACACTGGTCAGGCATCCCGGGATAGATAGCTACACTGGCTACCGTCCATTCTTTTCTCCACCCCCTCCTCTTGAGCTGGTCGCACTTGAACTTAGAAGGGAATACCCCGCTCCTCGAAGAAAGAGTTATCGGACCGGGGAATTAGAGTTACCTTGTTAGAGGATGCTGCTTCTTAGCCATTTCTGATGTGGAGAGCTATTTTTCACTTACATAGTACAAGTAAGAATCATAGTCATCAGAAATTTGTGTTTGAAGTTTTGTTCTGACCTGACTATTAAGGCGTCTTGAATAGAAGACTTGTGGAACTTGAAGTTTGTTAGGTCTTAAGTTCAGATCCCAATAAGGTTCCGCCACACAATTAATCCAAAGGTCGAGTCAAGCTCCATTTTCAACTTTTGTTCATGACTTTGGTATGGAACCCAAAATCATTTCACTTTTGCGTTTATTAGTTGCTCGGGAACGAGCAAGGTTTAAGTATAGGGGGTTGATGAATATGTGATTCATCACTCTTAAAGTTGAAAATAGAGCCTTGTTCCTGAGTAATTAGCTGCATATTTCCACTTATAATGCATAATTAGCATTCATGCACGCATAAGTTAGCATTCACATTTGCATTAAATAAGAAGCCAAATTCACTTGTAAAAAAATCACATGTATACTCACCTTATTTCACCTATTTGTGTATATTTAATACTCACTCCAAAACCAATAAAATCAACTCTATACTATATATATTATTGACAAATAATATAAAGAAAATACCAAAAATTTCTAACTTGAATAATTACCCAATAAAACCCCAAACCCAGTTGGAGACCTTAGACCTTAGAATGCACATATCTCTCTCATACAACCTCCGATCTAGGTCTACTCACTTTTAAATTAATAAATATTCAGAGACCTTCAAAATGAGACCAATTTCATTTAAATTGGAGCTCGTATGCAAAACTTGAGTTTTGGGACCCCATTGTACACTATATATATGTACATTTGTACCCTTGTATTTTAGTACTTTATTTGACCTCATTTCTGTTTTTGATCAATATGAAACGTGTAGATCTCATTGAGATCTACAACTTTCATATTTTGAGTTTTTCCAAATTCGACCATCTTCTCTCCCTTATTTCACATTTTCTCTTAGCCATTCAGATCAGGCCATGTGGCGCCCTCTGATTGCGCCACGCGGCCCACTCCATCGCCCGCCACGCATTCCTTTTTTCTGAGCCGTCCGATCGTTCATTCTCCCTCCATATATGGGCCCTCCATACCGCATCATCTCTCCACCGTTCGATTTAACCCCAGATCTCATCAAGACCGCACGTCAGCGCCTTATCCTCAGCTCTCCACATGTCACGCTCATGACCATCAGATCTTCGCTATGATGATTAGATCTCATCCGCTCATCTTCCATTCAATCATCGCCCTTCAATCCGTCGCATGATCTAATCTCTGTCGTTCGTTAGCGTCGCGCTTCCATCACGACACGTGGCGCCCCTTGCGCCCTTCGATCTCGACCCCGGATCTAATCCTACCCGTCCCCGCGCGTCCATCTCCTGACCATTGGATCGTGAGATCCAACGAATAAGACATCGTCTTCTTCCTCCGAAAGATCCTCGCGCACGTCGCCCACTTCGCCTACTCGTCGGCCCCCCTCCTATTTTCTCCGCCACCATAGCTACTATCTCCACCCATTGACCGCTCCACGATGAAGCCCGCACTTCCTTCATCTTCGCCGACCTCCATGTCCTCCATGAATCTCGCCCACATCACCACAACCCCCACGAAACAGCGCCTTCCATCACTGCCACCTCCACCTTCTCTCTATAAAACCCCCGCCTCCGACCACCGTTACGATCATCCTGCCATAGCAGGAGGCACCCCTGAGCTCTACTCTCCCAATCGGTGACAGCGATTGGGCACGACATCGAGCAAAGATGGTCGACTACCTCCGGCGAGATCCGCGGCACACCCCCGCCGTGTAGCAGCTATTCAAACGAGCTGCTCGAGCTCGGGACGCTACCGGCCCTTGAGCAAAAACCAGGAAGCTCTTCTTCGAGCTTCTGACCCCAGGTAGACCCCTCCATCATCTTCTCTGATCTCCATCTCCTTTCCTCGCGTTTTTCTCTGATTTTATTCCGCTGCTCCGATCGTTTCCATCCTCGCCTGACCATCCCTTGAGCTCCGCCTTGGAGCTCCCATCTTCGCGAGCCATTCCATTCCCTCCGACTTCACCTCGTAATTCCCTCCAGCCAAGGCTCCGCCTTTACGGCGGAGCAAGTCACCGGACCACCTTCACTTAGCTCCAGGCCTCCCATTGCACTCGCACTCACATCACGAGCACATTACACACGCTCCCTTGCACAGACTAATCCTGCAGGTGTCATTCTCTTCATTGGTCAGAATCTCCACCGGAGCTGCATCGAGCTTCATCACCACCGGCATTCAGACCTCCCCAGCCTCATCCAGGACCTCTGGCGGTTCCCTTACGCCTCCACGACCATTCTGAGCAATCCAAGAGCCACCGGCGAACTACACCGAGCACGGGAGAAGGAGGCGGAGCCAGGAGAGCATAGCCGGAGCCCCGTCAAGTCCGCCGCAGGAGGCGGCGGACCGGAGAAGACGAAGCACAGCAACCGTTGGATCTTCCTGATCCGACGGTCCTCGTCTCGCCACGCCGCCCCGAGCCTGCCACCGTTGGATCATCCAGATCTAACGGTCCCCGTCGCACCACGTAGCAGCTGCTCCGAGCTTCAGCCTCCGTTGGATCCATCTCGATCCAACGGCCAATAGTCAGCCACGTCGCTTCACCCCAGTAGCCATCCCCACTGTTGGATCGTTCAGATCTGACGGGTCCTTGTCGCACCATGTTTCCACTCCTCGCAACTGTTGGATCATCCAGATCAAGCGGCCCAGCATCCGCCACATGGAGACTCCGAGCCTCTTCCCCGACCCTAGGCTCGGAGCAACCGAAGCAAACCCGAGGCTGATCCGAACCTCCTGAGCCACCTGAGCCTCCGCCCGAACCTCGATCGTCGTCCGAGCCTAGCCCCGCACGTGTTTCTCACGTGAGGGCTAGCTAAATTACACAGAGACCCCTGCAACTTTCAGAAATTACAAATTGGTTCCTGCCAGGCGCGTCAAGCGAGGAGGGCCTGACTTTGTGGGAATTTTGCATCCACCCCCTCCGCATTATAGGTAATTGCATTTAAGTCCCTGTCAGCACGTTTTATTTAAGTAACTTTTATTTTCTGCATTTGCAATTTGGTCCATGTCTTTGCATGCATAATTAGGTGTCCATTTAGCATCATTTTCAAATTCTAAAAATTGCATGTTGTAGCCTAACTTGTCATCTTTCTCATATGACACTTGTTTTATTTTTGTGAGTCATCTAGAAGTTAATAATATTAAATTGGTGAATTTTCTATATTTTGCCCACTGTGTGTCTTTTAATTTATATTAAATTCCTTGTTGCTCCAAAAATCGCCATAAAATCACATTAGACTTAGGATAAAGTACCCTACACTGTGCCCAAAAATCATTGCACTTGCACGCATCACGAGGCCTGAATAAATCAAACAGTGATTTTCTTAATTGATTTTTAATAGGCCCAATTCACATAGGATTTTAAGTTTATTAATTTTTCTGGATTCATCATACTTAGATCCATCTAGGATAATTTTTATATCTGGAAATAATGTGTTTTGATATTTATTAAAATAAATTTTGTAAAAATCATCCTGCATTCATCTTAAATTCATAGTAAATTCATTTAGAGACGAAAAATTCCAAAAAAATGTAGACATTAGGGTTCATAGCATTCCATGTTCTGACCAATTTTCATAATTTTTGGACTTCATTTGATCATCTTTTTAATTTAACTTGTAAAGTTGCCTTGAAATTGCATTGTCTTTCCTTTATTGCATAAAAAATTGCTAAAAAAGACCAAAAATATTCTTCTGAAAATCTGACCTCAAAATTCACTAAAAATTTACCTAAGGAGACAGTTGCCTCCCTGAGTTCGACCTTGGGCTTGCCCAAGTAAAATAAAAATATGTCGCTCGCATTTAGTTGATTATTAATTGAAGTGGTTTTTGACGAAGTCTTGATTACCCGACTGCAACGAACCTAACATTTAATTTGATTGTTAATTTGATTAAATTAACAAGGGTAGACTAGGGCACGTCAGAAAGGAATGGACTCTAAGTTGAACCATGATGCAAACCAATGTTGATGTCAAAATAATCAAATCAAAGTAAAAAGGAATGGACTCAAAATGTCAAATGAGACATAGTAATCTTGGAAGATTATACTAACATTTTTTAGTAGCCTACTAGCCATTAAAAACAAATACATGTATGATAAATCATAGAATGTAAAAATCATTTCGTGTTCCATTAAAATATCCAAGGGCCTACAGTAGGTGTCAACCAATTCGTGTCATTTGGATACTTGCGAAGCCACGACTGGGATTGCACTCTGTGTTGATGCACTCTGATGTAGCGTGACCCCAAATTATAGGGTCGCATTTATTTAAATTAGTTAATTGTCAATTTTATTTACGTTTTTAAGTTGTCGTAAATGTCTAATTGAATAATTGAGATCGCCTGTGATCTCAACGTTATTTCGTAGATTTTAATTGCAATTTTGGGTCAATTAATTAATTAGAGTCTAATTAGAGTAATTAGAGGTCAATTAGGATTTGTTAGAGTCCAATTAGGCAAGTCGGTTGTCAACTTAATTTAGTTTACTATTTTTGTAAACCCCTCTCTCCTATATAAAGAGAGGGTAGTCCATTGTTTTAGGGGGAAGATTATGAAGTAAAATTTGAGATTGTTATCTCTAGCCCCTCTCCCTCTCTCTCTCCCTCCTCGTGATCTTCACGTTCTTCCTTTCAACCCCGTGCATCCCGGCGTGTTCTTCTTCTCTACCCCTCTCGTTCTTCTACCAAATATCCACCAAAAAATATATTATCATTTTTTTTGGCGACGCCGATCTCGATTTGCATCAATTGGTATCAGAGCATGGAAACCGAATCGTCCTTACGATTCGACGATCCGGTCGAGTATTGGCGTTTGAAGTTTAATCTCAGCCATCTATCTCATGGTTCGCGCTCACAATCACGATCAAAGAAATTCCGGCAGCGACTTATATCATGCCTCAAGGTCCAAGCATGGTTAGCCGCACAAATCAACGAAGAATCATCTGTCAACAACAAAAATCAGGTTGCTGCAGCCGCTGTTCAACCCGATTTCGAGGCAAAAAATGAAAGTATTTTCAATCAGGATGAGTATTTATTTAATACAATTGCTGTGCCAGAAGAAAACGAGGATCAAGGCCCCATCTTCGATGAAGAACCCTCGGAAGAAAGATACGAAATCCTCGACGACGTCTTCCCAGTTGAAGTTACTGGCCGAGCGGAACCCCATCTTCCAAGCCCTCAAACCCACATTCATGGTCAAGGCAGGCCCCGCACGCGCAACAGGCGCCGTCCTCATCGGCGGCTTCCAGACTCGGACGCACTGCCTGCGCATTTTCTCACGCACCATCTGCGCAGGTCCTGTTAACGTCGCTCTTACGCGACTCATCACCGACCGCGCGGCCAATCCTGCATTACCCGCCCCTGGCGCTGCCTCCGAGGAGGTCGCCGTCGCCGATACTTGCTCTCGGTCACGAGACCCCTTGGCGGGGGTGAGAACTCGTGCCACAAGCCCCACCCCCGTCACCGGGAGTTCCGCCCTGGCATCTCCTGCTACAGCCATGCGGCTTCACCCCTGGGTTGCCGCCGTCCACGAGAAAGGCGCGCGGGCCGCCGCCCTCCGCTCCTGGGGAGCCCCACGCGAGGTAGCCTTCCAGCCCTCGCCATCTTTCCCCTGCCCCCACGGGACCCTCTCCTCCCCCGCGATTCACCGCCCTCCCGACAGTCGCCCGGCCGCTCACCTCCACCCGACAGCCCCCGCCCTCCCGACTGCCATGCCGCCTCGCGAAAGCCGCGCCTCCCGCGCAATGCCCTGGCCGACCCCCGCCGCATCAGGCGGCGATATATGCCCGAGAAAATCGAGCGTGCCCTAACGGGCACTCCGAAGAGGGCGTATCGTGACTTCCACAGAATGTGGGATTGGGATGGGATTTGGAAAAATTGCAAAGAAAATTTCCCTCAAATCCTTATTTGCAAGAAGGTCCAAAGCCATAGAAATGTGAGGAAAATTGAGGGGGTACGGAAATTATAGGGACGCCCCCCAATTGGAAAAGACTACAGACGTAACATGGAAAATGATCGCATTGGGGGAAATTGAAGCCCCAATTCAAGGATGATTTCTCCAACGATCCACCTACATCACGCAATTCGTCAGGAGCCGAATTTTTAAAGCGGTGGAGAGTTGATGCAGCGTGACCCCAAATTATATGACCGCATTTATTTAAATTAGTTAATTGTCAATTTTATTTACGTTTTTAAGTTGTCGTAAATGTCTAATTGAATAATTGAGATCGCCTGTGATCTCAACGTTATTTCGTAGATTTTAATTGCAATTTTGGGTCAATTAATTAATTAGAGTCTAATTAGAGTAATTAGAGGTCAATTAGGATTTGTTAGAGTCCAATTAGGCAAGTCGGTTGTCAACTTAATTTAGTTTACTATTTTTGTAAACCCCTCTCTCCTATATAAAGAGAGGGTAGTCCATTGTTTTAGGGGGAAGATTATGAAGTAAAATTTGAGATTGTTATCTCTAGCCCCTCTCCCTCTCTCTCTCCCTCCTCGTGATCTTCACGTTCTTCCTTTCAACCCCGCGCATCCCGGCGTGTTCTTCTTTTCTACCCCTCTCGTTCTTCTACCAAATATCCACCAAAAAATATATTATCATTTTTTTTGGCGACGCCGATCTCGATTTGCATCACACTCTTTCTTCCCTTCCAGGTGGTCTTATGCATATGAATCCCATTAGCTGACTCTCGGTTTAGAAAGTCGGTGTGTGATATCCATTCGACAAGGCGGTCGAAAGTGAGTAACCAATTACGGTGTGGTGCATGCAAAATTTTGTGGTTTGTAGTATTTAAACAATAATAATAAATACAATAATAAATTCAACCACTAATGATTAACGTTACAAATAAATATAACATGGACAAATATAAAGCACAGACATTTAAGTATGATGTGAGCATGGCCTATTTGTCGAATTCAGACTAACATTGAATTTAGATTGAGCATTCACAAATCTGGGAGGTAAATTAGTTAGTGACTAAGATGGATGGAGAGACTGAGACTGCGATGGGCCAAAAAGTTGGAATGCATCCTTTGAAAATTGGAACTGCGTTGGGTTGGAGCAACTGTAATGGGTCTGAAAATTAGAAATAAAAGTTAAAATGCATCCTCTGAAAATTGTAGAACATAGGGTCCTAAATGATGGTATTGTCTTAGCTTATGAGCAATGATAAATTGCAAATTCTATTTTACAAAGAGAATGTACAAAGAGAGGCAACGATGCGGAGGCTGGAGCAACTTTGATGGGGAGCCTGGAGTGACGACGACGATGGGAAGGCTAAAGCAATGGCGACAAAGAGAGATGGTGGTGGACGAAGGCGTATGACGACAAAGAAAGGCAACAAGCGGTGGAGAGTGGGCATGACGGTTGAGGAAGTTGGGAACTAAGTTCCTTTGGGTTGTGAGGAGGGGTGGGAGGTCAAGGAAGAGTTAATCAAGCAATCGGATTCCATATCATAAATGGAGCCTTTGATAGGCGGTATCATAAGTGGTTTACTTGGGCCGCAAAAGCACCCTCGATGCATATACACCCCATATGGTGTATGCAATTCGTTGGACGCACTGTCTATGCCTATGTGGCCCCCTGAGCCTTCTTTTTAGGTCTTGATGACTCAATAAGAGGATATCAAATATCATAAGAAGTTCAGACCTTCACTTAGGAATGATGGCTTAAAGGACAACTGTATGAAATGAGAAGGAGCTAGGATCATAAAATACTTCATAAACACTCAACCATTTGATTGGGTTGTGTTGAGGGGAGAATGGAGAGAGAAGAAAAGAGGAAGAGAGGTTCGTGAAGGGGAAGGGAGCGAGTGCCACCAATATTGTGGGAGGGGGAGTGGAAGTAACCCAAGAGGAGGCACTAGGGCCAAGTTTCCTCGAACCCGATCAGAATGTTGTCATGGTATTTCAAGTGCAGAAAGGATGGTCATCTGACAAAGCGGTGTTCCTCGTCTTACACGTTTTGCTTTCAATGTGGGTTATCTGGGCATCTTCAAAGAGCTTGTCGTGCACGGGGTTTGGCGCACAACAGATGGTGGGAGACAAAAGGTGGTTGGAGGTGAGGCGAAAGTTGTGGGATTCAAGGAAACCATTACGGTGCTTGCAGATGGCAAAGATGTTCTTCAAAAAATCGATTGAAGGAATGCTGATTGGGGAAGGTATGGAGGAGGACTTACGTACAACAAATGAGAAAGTTGATTGGGCGAGATCAGAGGGTGTGAAGATCAATGGTGTTTGGTTAGGTGATGCTACTCTATGCATTAGAGGTTTATCCACGGAGGGTGCTTCAAGAGTAATGGTCGGGTGTTGAAGGACTTACCGATATCAATCGTTGGGCAAAATCCTCGATTTGCATATGCTTGGGATGGTTCAGCTTTCTTCTCATCATTTCGATCAGATATTTCTGATCAACGAGTTGAGGAGATGTCAAAAGTTTTGGAAGATCGGGAGGGGCCATCGCATGGGAGTGAATGTTGGAGTTGTATTGATGGGAGATTTAGTGTCCAGAAAGTATACAAGACCGTGATGAGGTCGGTGCCTTTTGAACATGGTGGGTGCATTGTTGATTGTAGGATATTCTGGCATTGGAAGGTGTCCACAAGAATTAAGGTATTTCTTTGGATTATGAGAAGAGGGCAGTTGTTGACAGATGAAAGGCTCTCTCGCTTCATGCAAGACGCAAACCCAATGTGTGCGTGTTGTTCGGTGACCAACGAAGATGTGGATCACTTGTTCTTCACTTATATGGGTTCCATGGATGTCTGATCAAAATTTGGCAACAGTGCGATTAGAATCGATTGTGCATCAAGCTTTTGGGAATCCATCGACTCTGATTAGCGTGGACTTGAGGATAATAGATTTGGGATCTTGGCTGTGATCTACGCAATATGGGTGGCGAGAAACGGGATAATATCTCGGTGGGATAGATACTATGGTGAAAATGTAATTTCGCATGCAAAATCACTAGCGGATAATTGGGCTTATGTAATTTCATGGCTTTTAAATTTTTTTGTACAAGTAACCTTGTGAATTAATGGTGAAATTTTTTGGATGCACACCCTATACTATGGTCGTCCTTTTTCCTTTCACAAAAAACACTTAACAAATTCGTTTAAGGGGAATTAATGTACTATAAGAAGATAATTGGACAAAAAAATCTGCCTATGGATACAATAGTTGTAGCAAACCACTGAACTTCAACACAAAGACAGTTGTTTAAGGAAGCAGAAAGAATTTTACGAGTAACCCATAAATCACCAAGGCATCCTCTGAATCAATTCGCATATGAATGTGACATGGCTAAATTTTATGTGGAGTAAGAAAAAAATATAGTTTAAGAGGAACCTAGAAAGAACCACTAGTTCGCATAAGGTATCCAAAACTAGCCCATATCTTATTAAAAAAAATATTCTAACTGACTAGCATCGATGTTTAAAGGACCGGATGCTAGAATAGTAAGCAGTTCTCAAGCAAACAATACGCCCATATAGTAAAATGAGAAAGCGTATGAAAGACGAGATGTTCTTAGCATAGCTCACGTAGTACTCATGAGGCTTCACTCCAAGGGTTCATTTATACAGAAGATAATAGAGAAAATACAAAGCCATACAGCGGTTTAACAGGTTACAACATTCATGCTCTACTTCTTAAATGCATTTCTAGCATTCTTTACAAATTGTAATGTTGAGAGAGACCAAGCAGAATGTGGTCGGTGCACTTATTTTGGGACTTGGCAGAAGTTATTTTGTACGAGGCCAATAGAAATTCAGAAAGGATGGCGGTGAACAACCACCACAGGAAGTAAAACTTATAAACATGAAAAGAGAATAACATTATTTTTTTCATTTTTTCAAGTAAAATGTTTATGGAGATGTTACTAATAGAATAAATGCAGGCTGGCTAAAGTGGAGAGGAGCCTCTGTTGTTCTCTGTGATAAGAAAATTCCTTTAAAAATTAAAAGGAAAGTTTTATAAAGCAGTCGTGAGACCTGCTATACTCTATGGATCTGAATGTTGGCCTGGGAACCATAGACATGTGCAGAGAATGGTTGTAGCAGAAATGAAAATGCTAAGGTGGATGTGTGGACACACACGTAAAGATCGGATTCGGAATGATGCAATCAGAAAGAAAGTTGGTGTAGCTCCGATCGAGGATAAGATGCGAGAAAACCGCTTAAGATGGTTTGGTCATTTGCAAAGAAGATCAACGGATGCACCAGTTAGGAGATGCGAGTGTTGGGATGTTGAGCCGGCTAAGAGAGGGCGAGGGCGGCCCAAGAAGTGTTGGAAAGAGACTATACGAAGGGATCTTAGTTTTTTGGATATAAGCTCGGGATTGACCCAAGATAGATCTGAATGGAGGCAAAGAATCCATGTAGCCGACCCTACTTAATTGTGGGAAAAGGCTTTGTTGTTGTTGTTTTTCAAGTAAAATGTTTATGAAAATAGAAGCTAGAGAAATACATATACGAAATAGAAATCAAATCTTTTTCTATATAGCAGGAAAATACAAATTAACAAAAATATGTATATATTCTTTTTGCGAAGAAAAAGGGTGGTCTCCCAAATTGGGACCCACCGCAGTATATATAACGTACATAACAACAACAAAGCCTTTTCCCACATTAAGTAGGGTCGGCTACATGATTTTTTGCCTCCATTCAGATCTATCTTGGGCCAATCTCGGGCTTAGGTCCAAAAAACTAAGATTCCTTCATACAGTCTCATTCCAACACTTCTTTGGCCTTCATCGCCCTCTCTTAGTTGGTTCAACATCCCAAAACTCGCATCTCCTTACCGGTGCATCAGTTGACCTCCTTTGCACATGGCCAAACCATCTTAAGCGATTTTCTCGCATCTTATCCTCGATCGGAGCTACACCAACTTTCATTCTGAATGCATCATTCCTAATCTAGACTTTACGTGTGTGTTCACACATCCACCTTAGCATTTTCATTTCTGCTACTGTCATTCTCTACGCATGTCTATGGTTCACATGCCAACATTCAAATCCATAGAGCATAGCAGGTCTCACAGCAGCTTTATAAAACTTTCCTTTGATTTCCAAAGTAATTTTCTTACCACAGAGAACAGTAGAGGCTCCTCTCCACTTTAGCCAACCTGCATTTATTCTATTAGTAACATCTCCGTTAATTTCTCCATTATGTTGCAAAATAGATCCCAAGTATCTAAAAGAATACTTCTCCAGAACGTTGTTGTCATCAATCTTCATCATGATTCCTTCACCGTTGCTTCCATCAAAAGTGCACTCCATGTATTCAGTCTTAGCCCTACTTATATGAAATCATTTAGTCTATAATGCATGTCTCCAGATCTCAAGCTTCTCATTTATTCCATATCTAGTCCCATCACTCAACATAATATCATCAACGAATAACATACACCAAGGTATCTTACCCCAAATGTGACTTGTCAACTCATTTATAACCAAAGTAAATATGAATGGACTCAAAACTAAACCTTGATGCAGACTAAAGTTGATGTCAAAATAGTCAGTCTTCTCACATTGGATCCTTACGTAAGATGAAGCACTATCATACATATCCTTTATGAGGTTAATGTATCAGACAAGTATACATAATGTACATATCGATGAAAAAAAAAACATTAAATATCTGAAAATCAAGGTTTGAAATCCAACCTCCAATTTTTTCCCTTCGTGTTTCATGCTTGCAACTATTTGCTTGAATGAAACTATGTATAATGGTGGGGCAATGCTAGGGCGGCTTCCAGGGCGACGTTAGGGTAGCTTCCGGGGCGACGTGAGGGCGAGGTCTGAGGTTCGACGGCAGGCCTCTCCTCGACTGGGGCTCGCGGCCGGCAGATGGCGGCAAGTTTATCCTCGAAAATGGCGTTGTTTCCCTCAGAGGCGATGTTGGGTGGTACTAGGGCTCGATCAAGGCCTTAAATTTCGATTTCGGTCACCATTTCAGTGAGTGGCCGAAATGAAATTTCGACCAAAATTCGATCGAAATTTGACCAGCCCCCAAATTTCGACCAATATAGGCCATTTGGTCGAATTTCGGTCACCAACCGGCGTGGCGGGGAGCCACTTTGACGACTGTGGGTGCACTCCCGGTTTATGGCTTACCGGTGGTGGGGGTTTCTTCGTGGAGGGGTCTGGTGACAGGGGGTGTGGGGATGTTGTGGGTGGGCCTGCTCCATCTTTGAGCGCGGATCTGGTTCTTCCGACTGACTTGCGGATGGGATCCTCGTCAGTGGCCTCCGCTGGGGAGGGGACTCGGAGAAGAGATCGGGAAAGAGATACTGAAGGAGACAACGAGCCAAATCCGTGGCGGCGGCCCCTGCTCCGGTATCCGAGCTGTTGGCCAGTGTGGCGCGGGCGGCGGGGGTGGTGATGGTGGAAAGGGAAAGCCAGGCTGGTTTTCAATGAAGATTCTCTCCTGGAACATCAGGGGTCTGGGTGACCCAGTCAAGAGGAGTGTGATGGGGTCAAGATTTTCAGAATGGGTTTGCGATATTATCTTGTTGCAAGAGATTAAGTTGGCTTCGCTCTCGGATTCGATTTGGCGGTCCTTTGGGACGGGCCCGATCTCGGATTTTCGCTCGTTGGATGCAACTGGTTCTGCTGGCGGTTTACTTGTGAACTAGAAGGGATCTTCCTTCTCCTTGCGGGCCGAACTGAGGGGTTCTCACCTACTCACGGTGCTTCTGGAATGTCAGAGTTCGAGGCTCGCGTTTGCCCTGTCATGCGTATATGGTCCATGTGCTGCGTCTTCGCGGGATCAGCTTTGGTTGGATCTGAATGCTGCTCGGGACTCCTTCCCGGCCATCCCCTGGCTGGTGGGGGATGATTTTAACGTTACGTTGCTTTCCTCGGACCGGCCGAGGTTTGGGGGGGGAGGCAGGACCCTGGCTCGGCCTGTTTTATGGAGACCGTTGACTCTTTAGGGCTGGAGATCCTGGATGCCTCGGATGTCAGATATACTTGGAGGAGCTCTAGCTCCAGATCTCGTCTGAACCGTTTCTTGGCGTCGCCGGAGTTCATGGAGGTTTTCCCTCTTTCTTCTGTTGCTTCCAGGCCTCGCTCCTGGACGGATCACTCTCCCATCCTTTGGGACTCTGGAGAGGCCCTCGCTTCCTCGGGGCCTCTTCCATTACGAGAAGGCTTGGTTGCTTGAGGACTCCTTCCGTGGGCTGGTGGAGTCCCACTAAAGCTCCGTGGTGGTGATTGGCTCGGCAGTTGCTAGGTTCACTCGGAAGCTGGAGTCCCTCCGGGTGCGGCTTTGTATTTTCAAGCAGGATTCGAGGGCGGCTCACCAGGCGAGTCGGGCTGAGGCGGAGGCTGAGGTGGGCCGGTTTGACGGCTTGGAGGATAAGCGGCCGCTTTCGGTTGATGAGTTGCTTCTTCGGGCTGAGGCGTAGAGGAAAATAATATTAGAGGACAAAAAAGGGTGACAGAATGGAAACAAAGGTCCAGGCACAGGTGGCTTAAGGAGGGAGATGCGAACACGGCTTTCTTCCATCGGGTCGCTAGCGGTAGGCGGAGGGCTAATGTTATCAAGTCTATGTTCGTCGGCGACGTGCGAGTGGAGGGAGACAGTGAGCTTGGTAATGCTATTACAGACCATTTTCGGGAGTTCTCGGCGAGAGGGCCGGTCAGGCGTTGGCGCTGGTCTGGAGAGGGGGAGATGTGGCTTTCGGGCGCCCACGCGTCCAGCTTGACTCATGCTGTGACTTTCGAGGAGCTGAAGATGGCGGTTTGGAATCTCAACGGCGATGGGTCGTCGGGTCCTGACGGTTTCCCCGTCTCCTTCTACAGAGACTTCTGGGATCTGGTTGGCAGATAGGTGCTTGAGGTGGTTCAGGAGTGCTGCCGCTGCAATGCGGGGTTCGAGCGGGTGAACAAAGCTCTTGTTGTTCTGCTTCCAAAATTCGATGGAGCTAACAGGATTGAAGACTACATACCCATTGCTATTTCCAATGCTATCTATCTGATCGTTGTCAAGGTGTTCGCGTCAAGCCTCAGCAGGGTCCTGGAGCACATCATTTCCCCTTTTCAGTCGGCTTTCGTCCCCGATAGGCAAATTGCGGATTCTTTGGTCATGGCGGTCGAGATTGTGGCGGACTGGAAGAGATGCGGAACGAAATCTTTGCTTTGGAAGGTTGACTTCTCGAAGGCTTTTGATACTTTAGACAGGCGCTTTCTTTGGGCAGCGATGCACAGGAGAGGCTTCTCGGCCGACTAGATTGCTTGGATGAGGCGGTGCGTGACATCTTCGATGGCGGTGCTCGTTAATGGTCACCCAGAGGGCGGGTTTTTCCAACCGCAGAGGGGGGTAAGACAGGGGTGCCCCCTTGCCCCCTGCTATTCATCATTACTGCAGACGTTTTGGCTTGTATGGTGGACAGGGTGCAGTGTGGCGGGCTCACGAGGGAATTCTCGAAGGGTGATGTGCATATCCCCCTTCTTCAATATGCAGATGACACCATCTTCTTTGTCGAGGTGCTAGGGGGATGGCGGCGGTGCTTGAGCTCTTCAGTGAGATGTCTCGGCTGAGACAGAATGCTGGTAAGTCAAAGCTTGTGCCTTTCTCTTTCAATGACGACGAGGTGGACCTTTGTTGCTCGGCGTTGGGCACGCCGCGGGCCGGTCTCCCGATTCACTACCTGGGGCTCCCGCTCTCCACGGGGAGATCGAGACTGTCTGACTGGCTTTCCTTGGTGGAGAAGATTGAGGGCAGGCTGGCGGGTTGGAAGGCGAAGCTCCTTTCGAAGGGCGGGAGGTTGGTTCTCCTGAAGGTTGTGCTATCCGCGATGCATGTTTACTACTCCTCCATGAGGTTGCTTCCGGTTGGAATTAGGAAGAGGCTTGAGGAGTTGATGCGGAGATTTCTTTGGAGCAAGAGTGGCCAGGGGCAGTCTGGTATGCATCTGGTAAGCTGGGAGGACATCACGAGGCAGAAGTGCGATGGAGGGCTTAGGGTGCGACGTCTGGGCGCACTGAACGAGGCACTCTTGTTGAAATGGGTGGCGAGGATCTAGGGTGAATGAGAGGAGCTCTGCACCAGGCTCATTCGGCAGATTTACTCGCTTGGTGGTGCGGCACCGCTGCCCATTTCGGGGAGGGGGGGCTCTCTCTTTTGGGAAGGTATCCTTAAGGTTTCCCGCAGCTTCCAGGAGCTCTTTAGACCGGTGCTGAGGAATGGTGAGAGCTTTGCTTTTTGGAGGGATAATTGGACGGGTGGGGGAGATCTTGCTTCTCGATTCCCTCGCCTCTTTGCTCTCGTGGAGGATCCGAACGTGAGTGTGGGCTCGTGCTGGGCCGATGGGAACTGGATGTTGTTGTTTCGGTCGAACTTCTCGGATCAACGGATGGAGGAGTTCATGTGGTTGCTGGATGTGCTGAGGTATATGTCGGGCCCCTCGTCGGGACGTGATCATTGGGTTTGGCGCGACAAGGATTTCACGGTTCGTAGGGCGTACGTAGCGATCTCCAGACCCCCGCCCTCCCTCTTGACGGCATTGGTGAGGGACTGCGCCTTCCTTTGGGGGCTTGGCCTTCCTGAGAGGATCGGGTTCTTCTATGGATGTTCAGGAGGAAGAGGCTGATGACGCGGGACAGATGTGCCTGGCTTCTGGGGGTTGTCTCTGACAGATGCCATATTTGTGACGCGGAGATTGAGACGACTGAGCACCTTTTCTTCTCTTGTCGGGGGGTGGAGCCCCTTTGGGATGACGCGTCCCTGCGTTGGATCGACACTACGGATGTTGGGAGTTTGCAACGTTCTGGTGGAGGCAGGTCGGCGAGAGAAGAGGGAATTGTTGTGGCCGCTGGCTACGATTTGGGCCATATGGCTCTCCAGGAATGCACTTCTGTTCTCGGGTCAGAGATTTTATTTGGAAAATGTAAAACTGCAGGTGTCGAGCTCGTTAAGCTCCTGGAACCCGTAGCGCGTATTGTTGTACTTCTCTCTTCCTCTCCTTTTAATAAATTCCAGGGGTGAACGCCATTGAGCGTCTCCCCCTTTCTTGGCTTCAAAAAAAAAGAGATAAATGTGGCTCTCCTCCAATGAGAGCAAAAGAAAGTGGAGGATGGTAGTGTTCGACGCTTCGAATCGGGAGGGTGCTCGCAGGTTTCAGCCTCAGAGGAGGAAGACCCACATGGGAGGAGAGGTCTGGCGGGGGAGGTTGTGAGGGTGCTGGACGGTGAGCCCTCGGTTGGGAGTAGCGGGTCCAGGTGGGTTTGGAGGCGGGCAGGCCCTACTGGACTACGTGGGTGTGGTGCCACCGTCCAGAATTGCACGGGCTGATTTATGAAGATCCTCTCATGGAATGTCAGAGGTGTCGGGAGAGCGGAGAAGCGAATGGCGATCCAGGATCTGTGTGCAGAGGTGATGGCGGACATTATATTACTGCATGAGACAAAGATTTCTCAAGGTTTTGGCGAGTTATGTGGCTCGTTGGGAGCCTCTCGCCTGAGTGAATGGAGGGCGTTGGATGCCTAGGGAGCCTCATGAGGCATGGCGGTGGGTTGGAGTGGGGACAGCTTTGATCTTGTGGAGGAAGTGAGCAGGGAGAGTCATTTTATCTCAGTCCTTTTGCAACGGAAGGAAGACAGAGTCTGGCTGATGGTGACAAACGTGTATGGGCCACGAACTAGCCCACGATGTCTGAACTAACTGATGACTTGGATGTGCTCCATGGGAGATACCCGAATGAGGTCTGGATTATTGGGGGAATTTCAACGTGACGTTGCACCCATAAGATAGGCCTCGTAAGCGCAGAGGTGCAGATGCGGATTCGACAGTGTTAATGAGGTTCATTATTGAGGTGAGCTTCCAGATTTTTGATGTTGGTGGGTGCTGCTGCACTTGGAGAAACACTAGGTCGAGATCGCAGATTGATCGATTCTTGATGTCCTTGAAAGTGATGGTGTTGTTTCCTCTAGCAAATGTGCAGACTATGCGTCGGGCTCACTCCAATCACAACCCGATCCTGTGGTACTCCGAGGAGGAGGTGAGACCAAGGTCTTTCTTCAGATTTGAGCGTTCGTGGTTGCTGGAGGAGGGATTCCGCGACATGGTGGTGGAGTTTTGGAGGAGCACGCAGTTGGAAGGGTCAGCCTCGGTAGTTTTGGCTCGGAAGCTGGTCTTGTTGCAGAAGCGTTTAATTGAGTTGAAGAGATGCACCCGTGAGAAGAGGCGAAGTGTAAGGGTCGCGGCACGGGAGGTCGTCTCTTGGCTGGATGTTCCATGAGGTTGAAAACAGGTGTGTCTGTTTGAACCAGGTGAGTTTGGATGACAAAAAGTTAAGTAAAGGCAGAGGTCGAGGCAGAAGTGGCGGAGGGAGATAACAATACGCGCTTCTTCCATTCCATGGCTAGTGGCAGAAGGCGCCGCAATTACATTAGGAGCATTGAAGTGGGCGGGGTGCAGGCAACGAGTGACGTGGACATTGGGCAGTAGCTAAGGTCGCATCTCGTAATAACTTCTAGGAGATCTAGAGGAGCGGGCTGGGCATGGCGTGGGTGAGGTGTAGGATGTATCTCCACCCATAAGGCTGAGGGCTTGGAGGTGCCTATCACGGAGGATGAGGCCAGAAGGGCTTTGTGGCAGTTGAATGTGGATGGGCATTGGGTCCCGATGGTTTCTCAGTGTGTTTCTTCAGAGAGTTCTGGGACTGTGTGAAGGAGGAGGTGGTTGCAGTGTTGCGGGAGTTCGAGGGGGGCAACCAAGGCTTTACGCGCATGAACAAGGCATTGATGTTTCTGCTACCCAAAAGGGAGGGAGACATTCGTGTGGAGGATTTTAGGCCTATTGCGTTGTCCAATGCGATCTACCTACTCGTTGCTAAGGTCCTGGCGAACCGGTTGCAGGGGATCCTGGGGGGCATCATCTCGTCGGAGCAGACAGCTTTTGTGCCCAGTAGATAGATGGCAGACTCTTGGGTGCTGGCCTCGGAGTTGGTGCTAGATTGGAAGAAGGAGAACCAGAAAGGGTCGTTTGGAAGGTGGATTTCTCTAGGGCCTATAACTGCATGGATTGGCGTTTCATTTGGCGCTCGTTGCATAAGAGATGTTTCCCTGAGAGATTGATAGGTTGGGTGAAGAGGTGCGTCACAACAGCGTCGTATTCGGTTTTTGTGAATGGCAAACCAGCGGGAGGGTTCCATCCACAGTGGGGGTGCGGCAAGGGTGCACGCTGGCACCACTGCTCTTTGTGATTGTGGCGGATGCGCTGGCAGTTATTATGAGGCTGGCTACGGCAGAAGATTTATGTGCTAGGTATATGAGAGGCGGCACCTCCATCCCCATCTTGCAGTACGCAGAGGATACGGTGATTTTCATTGACGGGGACACAGAGCATGCGAGGCATGCGGCATGCATTATGGATATATTTGGAGAGGTATCGGGCCTGAAGTTGAACATAGACAAGTTAAAGGTCATCATGTTTGGCGTCACGCAGGAGGAGGCTCGGGTTCTTTGCAGTGTGTTACACTATCTGGAGGGATCTCTCCCGACCACGTATTTGGGGCTCCCGAGTGGCAGATTGGAAGGTAGTGTTTGATAGGGTGGAGAGTAAGGTGGCAGGTTGGAAGGCGAGAACGCTCTCCAAGGGAGGAAGCTGGTTCTCCTCAAGCATGCTCTGTCCGCTATCCCAATTTTCTTCTTCTCCGCGTGGTTGATGCCTGCGGGGGTGCGACAGAAGCTGGAGAGGATAATAAAGCATTTCTTTTGGTCAGACGGGAGGTAGGAGGGTAGAGAATTGCACCTAGTAGACTGAGACACAGTCACGTTGACGAAGAGGGAGGGAGGCCTAGAGGTCCGCAGGTTGGACCTCATGAACAAGGTCCTGTTAGCAAAATGGCCACTTAGAATCTGGGGGGAAGTCTGATGATATGGTCTGCAAGGTGATGCATAGCATCTATGGGGTCAATGCTTCGTAGAGAGCAGAGGCGTGCATGTGGTTGTCATCGCTTTGAGGGAGATTTCGTTTGTGTTGCTGGAGTTGGGTGGTCTCGTGAGACCTGTGCTGGGCGATGGACATGGCTTTGGCTTCTGGAAGGACGATTGATTGGGGTTGGATCCTCTTAGTGAGAAGTACCCACGTCTCTTCGTCATTGCGGGGGACAGGACCACATCGATGCATCATAGCTGATCGGCAGGATCTTGGTGCCCAACCTTCGTTGCTGCTTTGTCAGACCAGAGGTGCGATGAGCTCGTGGCCCTTTTGGGGTTGTTGGCGGAGTTTGATGGCCCCAGCGGGAGCAAGGACCATTTTTCTTGGAAGAATGGGAGGTTTTCTATAAGGAAGGCATATCGGCTTTCAACAGGTCGCGTGGGACACAGCAAGAGGAGGCCACTTGGGACTGCAGAATTATTTGGGCTGGCAAGGTTCCTATACGAATCAAGGTCTTCACGTGATTGGTGAGGAGCGGGAGGCTGCTTTCTAATGCACGTAGGGCAAGGCTGTTGGATTACCATGAGGTCCTTTGCGATAGATGTGGATTTGAGCAGGAGGATTCTGAACGTCTATTTTTTGGTTGTTGTACCTCGATCGTGATTTGGGAGCATGCGGATGTGCCTTGGATTCACTCGGTGGACAGCGAGTCGTACTGGCGATCGGTGAGAGCAACTTGTGGGAGCTCTCAGGACGACGTGGTTGGTCCATTTACAGTACTCTAGGGTACTGGGTTTCTAATTTGGTGGAATAAAATTGCGGTGGGTTCCAATCTTGGGACTTCACCGTCGTTCTTCTCAAAAAAAACTATCTGCTTGAATGATTTGGCTTTGGCTTCAGCATTAGAAAGTAAAGACTGCATCCAGAAAAAGTACAAATTATGATGATTTAACACACTTCCAATCAAACATAGGCATGCAGAGGATGGCAGATGTAGAATGATAATCCAATAATTCCAAAATCATACATAGGTGTGTATAAATTATAACAGCAAGTAATTGTTCTGCAATAGTCATAAGTTGCGGGACACGATTTAATCATTCCAAAAGCAGAATGGATGAAAAACATATACAGCTTTTGACATGATTTAGTCAATCTCAGATGCCACGACAAAAAATAATTGGCATATTCTGCTAATCACCATTTGGCAGCATAACGTACTTTCAATGACATAAATATGAAGGAATGCTACTTGCTAGCCCGTATAAAGTTTGTTTCGCAAAGCTGAAAGCAATATTATGTGTTGAAGTATGTAAAAGGAGTGATTGGATCTCTCCAAGATCCAATTACCCTACTCGTGTTTAATCTCACGTCATCTATAAGTGGGACTACGGTCTATCGGTGGGGCTATACACCCCCCTTTTACTACTGCAACAATATGATTTTGAACACCAAGTACCTCTGCAAACATACAACAACCAAGCCTTTTTTTCACTTCAAACCTTATTCTAGTTCAAGGGAGTCCAAAGTAGCGTCAAAAAAAAAGGGAGTCCAAAGTCTAATGTCTACATCAAAGGTTGTGTTGCAAGTAGAACAACTGGAAATAATATGTAGTTTTCCCTCTTATGTTCAATACTGAAGATTGGAGGTTCTTGAATGTTTAAGATCATTCACAAACATGATAAAGTTCAATCTTAACTAGGATTTCCGTGTACAAAACTCATCAATAGAAACTGTTGCTCTAATGAAGACTCAACAACTGTAATTAAACCAAATTTCATGGGATAAAAATGGCACAAGAAAACTAAACAGGACATATCATACTCTATTCAACATGGCTGAACATGTTAACAATGTACTAAGTCTCCCTTACCTCACCTCTTCGCTGACAAAAAGGCGTATTGAATTACGAAACAAGAAGTTCATCGGTCCTACATAAAAAAACAAAATCATCAAAAGTCCATAGGGCCAAATTTTACATTTTAAAAGTTCATATCAGCTTTGTACAAAAAAAATGATGTAGAACTGCATCTTGCAGAGAACTATTATACTCCATGTGAAACTGGCGATTGATATAATGGTTAGCAGCATACGTGAAAAATATTTACTACCATATTCTATATTTCACATATTTACTACCGTATCTATTGAGTTTCCAACATAGTACTCAGCACAAATATATTCGAAGTGTTTGTATGAGAAAAATTCAGTGGAAATGGTGGACTTCGTGATTATTTAGGAATTTAATTTTACGATTGAGACGAACAAACAAACTTCTGATCCTATGATCAAATAGGCGAAAGGCAAAAAAATACTTTTAAACTCTAAAATCCCGAATCCGGCAACGATCTCACATGTAGTAGCCGGATAAGCAGCCGCAACCAACATGCCTTCTGCACAAACAAACGAACTAGACAATGTGGGGTATCCTAATCATCCGAAAATTATATGTAACTTAAAAAAGAACAAACCTTTCAGCTTCGCAAATGCCAACTCATCGGCCTCCTTCGCATAGCTCCTGATCAGCTCCGGGCGATCAAAATCAAGCAAAGCACTATGAGGAAAACACATTTACACATGTTCTTCATCAGAAGATGACGGACTAGGGTGTATAGGGAGTGGGCGGAAGCGGTAAATCGGATCTGGGAGAGGCGCTGCATGGCGGCGTGGACGGCGGAGCTGGTGATCATCGGTCGAGATTATCCTTGATGATTAGGGCTTGATCGGTGGCGTAATCGAGCCACGGCTGCTCTTCTCTGGGGATCGCCTCAGCCTCGGGCCCTGGGGACAACGAAGCCGCTTGATCGGAATCGGCAACACCCGTCATTTTTTTTGGGCCGCGTAGCTCACACGAACGGGGCTTTGTTCCTCTACAGCGGGCCTATTTGGTTGCAGGGGTTGGGCAGGGTTGGCCCAACACTGGTTACTATTTACAGGGGTACTTCCTCCTCACAGATTACTATTCACCCACCTCAACCCAGTCCAAGCCAACCCAGCAACCAAAACAGGCCAAACTTCAGATTACATCTCCAATCGGGTTTTATCCTTCATGCACATGCAACACAACCATTCCCAACGGCCAACGTGGCTTTACAACTCCTGGTTTCTCCTTTGCACGCAAGCAGCACAAGCCTCTATACCCATCCCTATCCACACTCCTCTCCTCTCCCATCTTCAAACATTATTATTAATAATAATGAGATTACTAATGAGTTCAGTATCTTCTTCAATGAAAGTTCACATATAAGGAATATAAAATTAGCATGTTATAAAAAGGCTTGGGAGACTCGTGAGCCAACTCGAACTCAACGAGTTCGAGTTTGAGTTGGCATTCCGAGCTCGAAGCTTAACGAGTATGAGCTCAAGTCCGAGTTTTTGTTATCGAGTTTGAATCTGAGTTGGGACTGACTTGACTCGTTCAACTCGATAAACACCCCTTGGGTCATGTCCATAATAAAGGCAAATCAATTCCTGAAAATTTACCCTTTATTTGGTTTGACTACCCTGCATGTACTCCTCAATATTTAGGGTTGGAATCAAAATATATGAGGTCTCACTTTTTACGACTCAGAAAAAAATAACACAACACATTTACGTCTCAAATTTTTCAACAATGCAAATATCTACAATTGGCAAAAAGGTTGTCCATTTTACTAACCGTTCAAACAAAACTTCCTCAATATGCCTACCAAACAAAAAAGTAAATATTTTTCAAAATTTCAGTAAAACTGTTAGTATCTTGTTAATCGTAATGGTAAATGTGGATGCAACAAGTTTATATTCTAAATTGATTATATACATATATATATATTAGTATTTTTTAAATATTAGGGTATTTATACCCATAACTGATGAATCCATGATTCATCTACTCTATATGAAGTCTTTAGCAAAATCATCTCAACAAAATACTAATTAAATCCCCTAAATTTGGCTAATAATATTTAGTAAAATATGTAACTAAATAACTCTGAATTTTATCTAACTTGGGACTTTTTATCTTATACTAGGTATTTTAACTTAATTCTTCTTGTACCAAATTCTTTAACTCATTAACTAACTTTGAATTAAGAAACAAAATTCATAAAAATCACAAAACACAAAAATATAGGGTTTAATTTACAATTAATTTCTATAGAAAAATAGTATTTTGTACAGTTGATTTCTTTAGTTATTGGTCCTCATTGTAGATTTCATTGAGATCGACAACTTTCATGTTGATCACTTTTTCGATTTTGAAATTTTCTTTTATTTCTTTTCTTATTTTCTTTTATTTTGTTGCTTGATGACATTCAAAATCGCTCGAGATACTAACATCCGGTCTTGGAGGAGTCTTGGTATTCGACAAGTCGGATCTGGTAATCGTTGTATTGGATCTCTCTCGGCTCTCGGTACTCAAACAATCTGAATCAATTAACAATCAACCCATGAATAATGTATGCCATGAAAGTTAAGTGAGATGAAATTTAGTATACCCTATAAAATGTATATGATAGAGAATAGTAGGGGATGAACCACTAAAAACAATTGAGGATGGGTATAATTATTAATAATTAATAATTATTATTTGTATTTTTTATCCTTTTTCTACTTTTTTGAGGTTTTTAATTATATGTGAATTTTGAAGGATTTTCGAGTGTTTTTTATATCTTTATATTTTTAATTTCTAAATAAATTTACACTTTTTAATTCCTTTTTAATTTTTAAAATGTAATATATAATTTTATATAAATAAGAATGATAATATAGTTAATATAAGTAATATAAAGTATATAGTATATATAGGCTTTTATATTTTTAAAATATATATAATATAATCAAAATATAGTAAATAAAATGTTTTCATATTTTTATATTTTTCTTTGTTTTTTGATGATTTTCATGGATTTTTTGCTAATTTTTATGTATTTTTAAAATAATATGATGTGCAAAATAATGAATAAAATTATATAGATTAATTATTTTGAGTTTTAAAAATAGATAATGGTGAAAAAATTCTCAAAACTATTTTTAATATTCTATATATAATAAATAAAAGTATAAGATTTGGAAAATAATATTTTGGATTTTTAATGAATTTTTATTGATTTTTATACTATTTTTAGGGTTTTGCAATTTTTAAGGTTTCAGTTTTATATTTTTTTGTGGTTTTTGGATATATGGCAGAATATAGAACAATATACCTAATATTTTTTTTTGGAATTTTCAAAGGTTGTTTTATAATTTTTGGATTTTAATAAGCAAATAGGGGATAAATGCATTTTTTGATTTTTTGGAAATAGGGCATTACAATAAATGACAAACACTACAAGAAAAGGCATAATTTTACTACTACAACTGTAGTAGCAAAAAAGTGGTAAAATAGTGCGAAATGGTAGCAACACAAGTTTTGCTACCATTTGTGGTAGCAAATTCTGTAGTCGCGCCGAAATGGTCGCAAACTCTTTGAGACCACAATGTGGTAGTAGTTGTGGTCGCAAGTAGTCGTATTACAATCACAAAGTAGTGGTAAATTTTCAATAATTTGCGATTATTTAGGCATGACTTTGCAACTATTAAGGGACCGCATATACATAGGGCATAACGACCTTATGGAACACTTGTAACATCTGTTTACCACCACGATGGCACTAATTTGTTACTCTTTACCGCTATATTTCTACCATAGTAGTAGCAATGTAGTGCCATAGTAGTCGCAAATTCTGATTATATAAAAGAAAAAAATTATAATCCAAACACGCAACCTTAAACTTGGTCCTCTCTAGGATTTTTATCCTATAAATATTGAACAATAAAATAATACTATCCATTCTGACTACTTATATTATCAATAAAATCATCACAAAGTATAAATACAATTAATATGGAGACATGCATCCAAAATTATAATGTGCAATAGTTCATGCAGAGCTACATTAGTCATACATATTAAAAATCAAAAAGACAAGACTTGAAGTTTTATAACATCAAGTTTTAGAAGATAAAATAACTAATACTAAGGTTTTCTTTTCTCCAATTGGTAAAGGCACTATCTTTTTTGTCCTTACCTTTGTCCTTTGGATTTTTCTTTTCTTTTCTTCATATTCTCCCTATGTTCTGAAATGATAACCCCCTTCTTTTGTGATACCTTGTATGTCGTGGCATCATCCTCGATCTCCTCATTGTCGTCATCATGCTCCTTATTTCCTTCATCCTCTTCATCTTCATCGTCCTCCTCTTCCATTTCCTCGTGATCAAGTCTAGATTGCATTTTTCTACAAAGCACGAAAGGGATATTTAAATTCTAGGAAAATAACTAATTATTTAACTAGGATCTAAAATTGCATGATGATGAAAATGTTAGCTATATACCTCAGATAGTCAATGACCTTAACAACCTTGTTGAAAGAGCCTAAATTTGAATGAATGTCATCCACATTATTTACCAACACACTCACTATCTGTGCGAGTTGTACAAACTCGGTCTTGGATACATCAGATATCGGCATGTTGCATGTTGAGGGTGTCTCAAAAAAAAAACAGATGCTCCATTGGAACTAATAGAGGATGTGAACTTAGGTGGCAAACCACCCAAAGTCTGTCTTCTATTAGGCCCCACCTCATGCTCACTAATGACTTCTTTCCACAAACTATCACTGAAGTCTATTTCTTCATCGGAAATGGAAACACCAAATTTGGCTCTATACAGGTCCATGTAACGATCCTACAAATTATTTTTTTTAGTTTAATATGAAAGAATTAAAATATACATAAGTGATAAGAAACGTACCAACACCGCCTTTGAGTCAGGTGTAGCCCAATCTCTCCCACTTGTATGAGCCGCGGTCCACCATTTAATAAACGTTGGAGGACGTTTATCAGCTCCAAGCTATATTGCCAGCATAATAGTCGTCAACACAAAGTTACAAATGATAATGTAAAACCAAATTTTGTTATCTCTACATACCATTTCATGCCTCACAGTTCCATGGCTCTCCGATCCATTAGTTGATCTAATACTCTGTTTTTCTCTATTTATCTTCCCTGTTTCAGACCTCTTCTGAATTTTTTCTTGAATGAAAAGGTCACAATAGCGACTCCACCTCGCTGGAGTGCACCATGATGGCATGCATAATTTTACTCTCTCCCGATCTTCTGCACCATCCAGCTTATTGATTGCAGCTTTTCTTGCCCTGTAAACATTGTCTTTTACTCGGTCTGTTTCTAGATTTAATGGAGCAAATTGATATATTTCTTTTGTACGACCAGGTAGTAGTGCATACAGGTTATGCATATCAAGTTTCAGTTATTATAATTATTTTGAAAATAATCAATAAATAACATCACGTAATGAATCTTACATAAACACCATTTAAGATTCACTCTTGTTCTTTTGGAGTCATGCAACTCCATCTATAATCCGAGCAATCTTGCATATCTCGGAAGGCCTTCGTGAGTGTTTGAGTCACAACATGTTGATTATCAAGGGTGTACATGAATTCTAAAATTACTTTTACAAATAAATACGCATGATAAATAAGCATGCATATATAGTAATTAAAAGAATTGTTTATAAAGTAGATACCCATCTAGTAGATATTGCAAGTATTTCCAAAGATCTTGAGTTGGGGCCAAGACTTGACGTTGAGGAGTGTTATGGGGTTGGGAAGGACCTTGAGTAATGGGTGGACCTGAACCTAGTGGAGGAGGTTGGGGAGGAATCTGATACTGGCCAGGGCTATGATGATGGATAGAGGATTGTGGAGTGGGCTGGCGAGAGCTTGTAACACTTGGAGGTGTTCCTGCCAAAGAAATGTTAATGTCCATACTGTGAAGGGACCTCTATGCCAGTATCAAGCATATAAGAAACAAGTCTTGCAACATCTTCATTATGCTCACCTATTGTAGAAACAAGCATGTAATAATCATAACTATTTTTTAAAAGTATTATTATAAGGAACCATACCATCGATGTCTGGAGTATGTCGATCTGAAATATGATCATCGTCATGATGCATTCTGCTCCCGCTCCCTCTAGAACCTCGTCCACGCATAATACGCATTTCCTGTAAACATCAATATGTCATGATATGAAAAATTAAGAAAGAGATACTGCAAATAAATAACTTATTAAACTTCAGTCTTAATCAACTCACAATGATTATATGAGTATATTGCTATACTATGTGGTTGCTCAAAGTCTGGAACAAATACAGTTGGCGAGTCATCTATATTCAATTGTTCATTATAATCCGTATAAATACGTGACATCTTCTTTAAAACTGTAAAATGATCATCTCTTTTTCGCTTTTTCTCCACTATTGGAACATAATATATCTGATCAACTTGTGAGCTAAGGACAAAGGTTCAAATCTTCGAATATATTTTCGGGCAATGACATCTACAATATCATTTATGGTCATCAACCACACCATATTGTGGATCGTACCAGTCACACGAAAATAAGAAGAGCTTATTAGGAGGTGTCATATGATATTCAAGCTCAAGCACCTCCTTAAGAATCCCGTATAATTCAAACTATCCTCACCGTAACATGATCCTTATACCATAACACCAGAGTTGTATGTAGTTAATTTGTGGTTGTATCCATACAATGAAATCTACGCCCATTAGTAAAAAACCACCATACGATATCACCAATGATTGGGACCAAGTGATAGGTCATTGAGCATCTTGTGTTTAGGATTTGTCGGATCAATCAGCTTTACACGCTCTTTAAACCAATTTGAGAAATTTCTTCCTGAATTCATACACAACTGCATCTTCAGTAAATTAGCATATATTCTGACCCTGATTATTGTATTTAATTGGTAACCTTTTTTCTTTGTTTTTATATTTTATCAAAACTCCTTTAATTAGATTAAATATTGTATATATTTATTTTGGCTTTTAAAAGAAATTAAAAATACAAAAATCTCAAAACCACAAAACATGATGTTTTTTTACCTATTAAAAAATGCCCCCAAAAATGCATCTTTGTACAATGACCTCGTTTAACTTTTTGTTCAACATGAAACTTGTAGATCTCATCAACATCTACAACTTTCATGTTTTGACTTTTTGTTGATTAAGCTTCTAATTATTTTTTTATTTTTCCTTTATTTTATTAATTTCTGAATTTTCTAGAGCGACGACATACCACTTTCTGGAGCTGCCACGTAGTCACCCCTCCTTGTGCCACCCGCCAACTCTCTGTGTTGTCTGATCACTCTGAGCATCTGCATCTTAACTGCTCACTTTCAGTGAATCACAGCCCTCGGATCCGACTACCAGATCTAATCTCCACCGCTCACAGCCACCTTCATCTTAGCCATCAGATGCTTATGTATCTCATGGCCCTGCTTCCTCCACGTTGCCACTCCCCTCCTCACTGTTGGATCTCCTCTCCCCGCCCGAATCTTCACCGTCTAGAGCCACCTTTAATACCTACTGTGAGATCAAACCCCAGTCATGCATATGGACCACGCACACCCGCCACTCCTTAGCCACTCGAATCTGAGCTCTCCATTTGCGCCTTAATCAGGGTCGTTGGATCGCAAGATCCAACAGCTCTGCCTCATCGTCCTCCTGTAAATGTCTCCCGCTCCAGACGTTACACCTCGCGACAACCCCTCCCCCTTTCCATTTTAGCTCCTTCCTCCATAGCCCTCTTCGCTCCCTAACGGCCCCTCCACGTAGCCCTAAGCTCCGCCATTTTCGCACCTCCATTACTGAGTCTCCCCATCATTCCACGCACCCACGCCAGCCGTTGCAAAACACGATGCCACCACCAGCAACGGCCAAGCTCCTCCACCTATAAAAACGCATGCTCCGCCTCCCGTACACCTCGTCCACCATTTCACGGGCTGGAGCCCAGCTTCCCTCGCCTTTCCGGTGACAACGGAGAGGCCAATTGGTGCGGTGATGACGACTTCTTCTCGAGGTAATGACCCACGGTGTTGACTGTTGTGCCTTGGCACCTAGCGTCCAATCGAGCCCCCTGGACCCGTCGGCCAGGTTGAGCGACGACCAGAGGGTCAAATAGACCCTCAGCACAGACCACTTCTCCACTGTAGCTACACCTCCGATCATGTAACTTCCTTCACCTATTTTTTTCTTCATTTTTCTCTTAATTTTTTGATGCACACACTCACCCTCACCATCATCCGACCACCCTGCAAGCTTCGCCACTCAACCCTTACCTTCGCCACACCCTCCGCTCACCCCCTTCCCTTCTCCAAAGCCTTGATCACCTCGCCCCATTTCATATCCGGGCCGCCAGAGATGAAGCCCAGGGCCCCCACTTCCTCCACCTCCGCTGGACCTCCACTCGTCTCACAAAGTTCACGTACTTCACGTCATTGCTTCGGCTATACTAACATTGCAGGAAACTCAATGGTCAGAGCCCGTGCCTCCTCTCAGGTCTCCAGCTTCGCCTCCGGTGATGATTCATCGACAACCACCTCCAACTACCCTCGCAATCTCCTCTCCAGTCAGCCACCTTCGCCAGGTGGCCACAATGCTTCAGCAACCTTCTATGATCACGGAGGAGCTCAGTGGCGCTCAAGCGATCTCGTTGTAGTCCTGTTTGCGTTGTCACCTTCACGGTGGAGGATGAAGCACAGTTGCCATTGGATGGCACCTCTCGACAACCATCCAACGACCTAGATGGAGCCACGTTGCACATCCGGACCGATAGACTTGTCCCATCCACGTCACCTGTTGAAGCTACCATCAACCCTCACATGTCACCCGAAGCTATGCCCACCCGAACCTAGCTTGCTCACTGGGCACGCGAGGAGTTGGGTAATTTGTAGAAGAACCCTCGGTTTTTTCAGAATTACAACGAGGTCTTCAAGCACGTGCCCCACGTGCATGCCTGTGATCTTTGCACAATTGTCTAGTTGGGTTTCATTATTTGCAGAAAGGTCCCTTCGTGCAAAAGAGAAAATTACAGAAGGACCCCTCTATTTTTTGCTTTTTGTATTTTTATTACATTTATGCCCATCATACTGCTTCTTTCTTATCTTGATCATTTTAGATCCAAATTGAATGATTTTAGTTTCATTTTGAAGCTTATTTGATTCTCTATCTAATGACACATGTTATTCATTGATTTGACACCTAACTAAATATGCTAATTTTTATATGATCTATAGTTCTCTTTCTCTATAAATATTTGCCATTGACAAATGTTTGATCTTGATTTTGATGCTCTGTTTGTCGCTGAAATCGACCCTTAAGTTATTGTTCATTAATTTGAAAATTTTTGGGTATATTTGTATAGCATTCTCTTGCATGTTTGCATGTGCATTTCATCATGCATTATGATCATATTTCATCTTATTTAATTGCATCTAAAAATCAAATAAATATTGCATTCACCATTGGTCTGAGCATTATTTTATCTACATTGCACATCGCATCTGTATGAAGACCTATGCCTTTGAAAATAATCACTCAATTATTAATCCATAATTTTCAATAAATAGACGAAGAGGCTCGTATCCCTGAGTTCAACCTTGGTATACTTGCCAAGTAAATTAACCTCCACATATTCAAAAGTGTGATTTTTGCTGATCCAAATTTGCCTCCTATACTACGATAATACGATATTATTAAAGAGGTAAATTTACGCTTAATCAATTATATGTAATTTTTATAGATTTTCAAGTTTTTTATATTTTTAAATTTTTTATTTTTAATTTCTGTATATCTTTGCAATTTTTAATTCTTTTTAAAATTAAACTATAATATATAATTATATATAATAAGAATGATAATATAATCAATATAAGTAATATATATAGTATATAACATATATAGGGTTTATATTTTTAAATATATATAAATATAATCAAATATAATAATAGATTTTTTCTTGTCTTTATATTTTTCTCTATTTTTGATAATTTTCATGGTTTTCCCCCTATTTTTTATGTATTTTTAAAGTAATAGACTGTACAAAAAATGAATAAAATAATATAATTGAATTATTTTGGGTTTTAAAAATAAATAATAGTGTCCGAAATTTCCAGAACTATTTTTAATATATTATATATATAATAAATAAAAATATAAGATAGAAAATAATATTTTGGGTTTTAAATGAATTTTTATTTATTTATATTGTATTTTTAGGTTTGTAATTTTTAAGGTTTCAGTTTTAAATTTTTCATGGTTTTTGGATATATATAGAATATATAATAATATACCAAATATATATTTTTGGAATATTCAAAGGTGGTTTTATCATTTTTAGATTTTAATAAGCAAATAGGGGATAAATGGATCTTTTAGATTTTTAGAAAATAAGTTATTATAATAAATGATAAATAAAAATATAAGCGTAAATAATCAACGTGTCAGATACACAATGTACTTTTCCTACAATTTTTGGAATAACAAAACTATTTAATAAAAATAGAAGATAGGAAATAAAAATCTTAAGCTAGCATGGACCTATTTGCAATTTAATGAAACATGTAATCCGTTTAATAACATGTCCTTTAAATTATAGGGGCATTAACATAATTTTTACAGTGCAACATGTGCCCCCACACATGATTCACGAAGATGCAATAGTAAATAGCAAAAAGTCTGGGGGGTCTTGAGCAATTTATACAAAAACTTACATTATATTAAATATTTACAAGATGGTTTAATAAATGCAAAAGGCGGTGGGGATACTTGTAAATTTACCCACTAACAAGTGCGATGAATGGCACTGGAGGCGCCAAGTGGCTCCACTTAAGGAGACCAACGGTCACAAGGGGGACTTCATTTCATTTCACTTCAAAGGCCCATATTAGATCTGGGCCTCGTTGGGCATCTGACGGCTCTTAGGGGCCCAGGAAAAACACACAAGAACTGCCCCATGAGCTTTGATTCGATTAGTGTTTCCTCGTGCCTCTAGAGTCTTTCTTTAGTTCTGATCATCCCAACACATCGTTGGAGTATGTCTGCACCAGTAGGAGGTCCTCAAGGAGTCTAGGTCCCAACGATGGGGACCTGGAGCATCTTCCTTTCTCGTCAACCTAGAGTCACGTGTTTTCTTCAATTCAAGCTCCAAGGGGAGCCTCCAGGTCCGAGTACCTACACAAAAGATTATAGGGCTCGAGGGGAACTCTCTCGACCCAGAATAGAAGCTTGCAGTAAGAGGAATGGATGGGACGACGAGACACCGACGTACTGGCTGAGTTGGGACTCAAACTCCCTGATCTATGTGAGGTTAGGGTTGAGGAATGAGGCCGATTGTGGAGAAATGGATGAGGAACGAAATGGAAGTAGAGTGGTGGGTCGGAACAGTGGAGATCGTAGTGAGACCATGGTCGGAGCTTGCAACTTCAACGAACAAAAAGACCAGATTTAACCCTAACCCGCTTATTAACTGAATAAAATAAATGTCACACTAATTGCAGGATGGAAAATGCGATTAAGAAAACCTAAAACTATCAGCTCAGATCTGCAATAATAGGGAGCAGAAGGCCCTCGCCGGAGCATGCTTCGGTAATGGTGATGGATCACCTCTTCCTCCTCTTTATCCACGCCGACAGGTCGGGGAGGCTCAGTTGTCACCAAAGACTCACATCCGAGAATTCCTTTTGGGTTACAAAGGCTAAAGAGGGGTTAAGAAGCAAAAAAAGGATTTGGGGGGTTATTTATAAAACAAGTTTTTGGCTGGAAAGGTCACGATATCTCAAATCAATAAACCCTCGACATGAATATTGCAGATAAGAATACAAAGAAAAATACAAATTTGATTTCATTCAAAAATAATGCATAGTGTTCCCGGGACACAGAATAAAAAACTGCAAAGAAAACTTTAAAGACCTATATCTTCTACATACTGTTGGGGTCGGTATCTTCGGGTTTTGATTCAAGATATGAAGTTAAATGCGTAGGGGTCGTTGCAACCCAAATATCCCGCAACAAACAAACATTTTTCTTCTCAAGCTACAAAACTTATTACAAGAGAATAATGAAGCAAAAGAAATTTTTGCTACTTATTTACCTGTATAGCAACAGGATCAAACTCAGAGATGCTACAATTCCTGAGGGTTATTCAAATAATCGAAAAACAATTAAAAGAAAAAATGATTCTCAAATGCAAACTATCTTGATTTTTTTTGTCTTTTTAAAATTTTTAATTTTTTTATTCCTAATTTTTTATTTTCTGATTTTCAAATTTTTAATGATTTTGATTTTTGCAATTTTTATTTTAAAAAATAAGGAACAATATGCACAAGGGAAGAAATATGCACACCACACTTTTTTATATTTTTCAAAATAGTCAGGAATGTTAAGAAAATTATAAAGAAAATATTTTTGGGTTTAAAGGCTTTGAAATATTTTTGAAATTTTGTACCAATTTTCAGATGTTTTTGGTATATTTCTAAAAAACAATCAGTGGCAAAAGTGATAAACAATGCATAACTCAGAGTAATATAAACTTAAAAATATTTTAAATGCCTAAAACTCCTGAAGACTATTTTTATGCTAAAATATAGACAAATATCTACAAACAAGAAGTGAAATCACGTTTTTTAAATTTTTATAGAGTTTTCTGTAATTTTCTAAGATTTTTTGATATTTTCCAATTTTTTGGGGTTTTGAAAAGAATCAATGCACGGAAATTAGAGAGGAGTTAAAAAATAATATAATAAAATTAATCTATTTTTTGGAATTTTTAGAGCAATATTCAAATTTTTATGAACTTTTGAATTTCAAAAAAAGAAAATGACACTATTTTTAGTTTTTTAATAATAACAAATGCAAATCAAATGCTATGAAATTATACAATGAAGATGGAACAACAGAAGTCTAACTTGATTTTTGCAAAATTTGTTGAGTAAGACAAATATTTATTCCATCAATAAAGAGCATGTAAATAAGAGTCTGGAAATGAAGGGCTGATATGCAAATTATTCAATGTTTTGGATTAAATGATAACAGAAAATAAATGCAAGATAAAATTTGCAAATTACCCAAGAATGACCTGCACAACACGTGATTTGACTCTAGAAATGGGCTGATTAGCCATTTATTTAAAACTTCAGCAGGTTCCACGCAATTTTCCCAATTATAAATGTGATATGTGCGTGCTTGAACGAGCAAGGGCTTTTTCGTAAATTTCAGAATCTCTAGGGGATTAACAGTAATATTTTCAGAATAGGACTTGAAGCTGGTGGGACGCTTTAGCAGATCTGGAAATATCGGAGGGCTTCTTTGTAATCCCCCCCCCCAAATATATTTTTTTAGGGTTCGGGCTTCTTCGTTCTGGAAATCAAGCAAACAAGGGGCACAGGGGTTGACGGGCTTCTGGCGGAGAGGGGGCTGCGACGGGCGGTCTGGTGGCGGCAAGGGAAGGGGCCGCCGCAGATCGGTGGAGTCGGTGCTTGGTGGTCGGCATCGACCGTTGGGTTGATCAACGGCTTGCAGCGAAGATTGTCGTGCTCAGTGGGTGGCCGGGACTGGGCGACACACGCCCAGTCGTGGAGGAGCGCGGTGGAGATGCCGGTCGACGGTGGGCAGTCCGGGCGAAGGGGAGGCACAACGGTGGGGGGTGGCGACCCTGTCGCCCAACTTTTTTTATTTTTTATATCAACAGAAATAGGAAATGAAAAGAAAATATTTTTTATAATTTTTTGTAAACAAAATATAAAAATCTTTTTTATTTTTATTTTTTTTAAAATAGAAATTACAGAGATATATAATTTTTAAAAAAATATTTTTATTTTTTGTAAATTCCTGCAAAACAAATGTTAAAAAGAAAGACTATATATTTTTTTTTATTTTTTTTGAAATAGGAGAGGACTCAAGTACAATGCATCATCTCTGCTTATTTAAATAATAAAAAAATTGGAAAAGATGTGAATGGGGATCCGACGAAATGGAAGAATCGAATCCGAGTCTCCGACCACCATGCTTGGTCGAAGTTGAGAGATCGTGGGCGAAAGAATGTGAACGTGGAGAGATTGAGAAAATGAGACGAGAAATCAGAATCGAAGGTGGATCAAAATCGTGATGAACTCTAAGATCTAGCTAAAAAATTGACAATGAAATTAAAGGCGAAAAAATTAAACTAAGATTAACCTAGATGAAAAATAAGAGAAAATGGATCTTACCTTAGGAGCGGAAAAGATCGTGATCGCCTCGACGAAGGCCGACTCACTGTCACCGGATGGTTCGGAGGCTAGGCACCCTTCTGCGACAAGATAACTCTCAGAGAATAGGCACCTCTCACTAAAGATTGATCAAGTTGAAATGAGGGAGAGGGAGCCATATTAATAGATAAAGAATGGAGTTTGATTTTTTTGTATTTTTGAATGAAGATAAGAGATAAGAGGAAAAAATTTGAAATGAGATAAAATTAAAATTATTTACAAAAATTATTTTTTGTATTTTCGTCACTTAATTAAATTGAATAAAAAAATGTTATTTTTTTATTTTTTGTGGTGGTTATTTAAGAATAGCAACTATATACATATACTATATACATATGGTACATTATATACATAGTTAAAAAATGAAATTAATTTTTTATTTTAAAATTTTTATTTTTTAGTTTTTATTTTAAATAATTAGTAAAAATATTTACAAATATCTACAAATACAATATGTACAAATAAATAGTAAAATTGCCCAAACCACCCTAGAAAATCGACTTTTCAACTGTAACTCCAAAAATTATGAAATCACGACCATTTTAAAGATAATTTAATTTAGAATACACTGGAAGTGAATTTGGTTCAATTTCAGTTCAAATGGAGCCAGAATTGGTCTTTCAATTATCACTTAATGACTTTTTTCGGATGTGGTTACTTTTATTCTGTACATGATTTTATTTTGTAAATATTTTTATTATTTAGGAAATATTTTTATTTACAACTTTTGTTTTGAACATTATTTATTTTGAGGTCAATTTATATACAAATAAAATAGTGTAAGTATACAAATATTTACAAGACAAACATTTTTTGGATTTTCTGATTAAGGACCCTATCTCCTCTTACTTTATTCCTAGTCGATCAGGTCAAGTCTTGACCTTCTCTCAGGGTTTGGGTCAGCATGTATCTATTACATATATACACTCTTCTTTTCTTTCTTTTGTTTCTTTTCTTTTCTTTATTTCATTTCTTTCTTTCTTTCTTCATTTTAGGTTAAAATGGTAATAAGTGTACAATATTTACACATAGATGCAAGTTGGTAAGAATATGGAGTTAGTATTATATACAGGTATTTTATAAGAGATTTTAAGCCAAAAATAAATAAATAAAGATGATGACATGCGGATTCATCATCCCCCTATGCTTTACCTTTGCTAGTCCCTTAGCAAACACTTGAAAGAATAAGTGAATAAAAGAAATAAAAAGGAAAATAAATAAATTAGGACAATATTGAGCATTAAATTTATCTTCATAACATTGTAGTATGGAGCTCTGTCAAAAATTTGGATTATTAGTGTGGCGGAACCTTAATGGAAAATGGATTTAAAACCTAACAGCCTCTAAGTTCCACAAGACTCCTATTCAGGTGTCCTCAACAGTCAGGTCAGAACAACTCTACATACACAAATTCTTATGACTATGAATCTTTACTTGTACAGTGTAAGTGAAGTATAGCTCCCCATCTCAAAAGTAGCAAAGAAACAACCTCCCTCAGCAAGGTAACTCTAGTTCCCCCAGTCTAGCAACTCTTTCCTCGAGGAGCAGGGATATTCCCTTCTAAATTCATGTACAACCAGCTCAAGAAGAGGAGATGGAGAAAAGAATGGACGGTAACCA
This sequence comes from Ottelia alismoides, assembly GCA_037367405.1. Classification (NCBI taxonomy): domain Eukaryota; kingdom Viridiplantae; phylum Streptophyta; class Magnoliopsida; order Alismatales; family Hydrocharitaceae; genus Ottelia; species Ottelia alismoides. The sequence continues at coordinate 269,465 of JAZKJV010007214.1, forward strand.
GTGTAGCTACCTATCCTTGAATGCATGACCAGCGTAGCTAAGTCATCCAGCTGCAAGCTTACAAAAATTTGACTTTGAAGCTCTTATTATTTTCTTCTTCTTTTTTTTATCCTTGTATATACACTCCGCAAGATATTTTACTTTTCAATTAGTCCTGTCCACTTTTAGAGATTATGCATTTTTCTCTTTTTTTTGAAAATATATACACGGTGCAGCATGTACATAAGGAGTTTTTCCTCTTGAACTAGTAGACCATATCTCTTTTGAAGCATTATTGCAACCCCACAACATCCTGTCTTCAGACCTCAATGCCACCAGACCAGGTTGAGACACACTTCCCTCCCTAGAGGAATATGAGAGGTTACGCCTAGATGTACTACCCTCATATGCTACTCCAAGCCAAAAGATTATGCCTCCTCACTACCTCCTCCATGAAGAGCTACGTGTAGAGTGCTTGTCCAAGATAAGCCACGGCCTGAAAGAATCATGCATGTGTTGTTAAATATTATACTTAGACTAATCAAGATAACATGTGAACATAGTATTATGGACTCAAAGAATTAAGTTACTAAGACCTGAAAAGTCTTAACTCCATTTCTTATAAGGTTCCTCTGAAATTAAGTGGATTAAGGTCCAACTAAGCTCCATTTTCAATTTTATTCCAGACTTAGTTTAAATGTCAATATTAACCTGAAAAATGCACATGGAAATGCAAGAAATATGTACAATGCAAAAAGAAAGCAAACTTTTTTTGAAACAATTTTCTAATTTTGAACTTTTTATGGGGTTTTTCTGGAAAAAAGGAAAAATGATGCACATGTGATTTTTTAATTATGCAACTTTTTATAGATTTTTGATTTTGTAGTCTTTTTAGGGTTTTTTTTCAAAAATGAAAAAGGGTTAGTAAAATATATACAAGTATATACAAGGATTTTTTTGTTTTGTTTCTTTTTTTGTTTTTTTTTGTTTTTTTTTATTTTTTTATTTTTTTTGTTTTTATTTTTGTTTTTGTTTTTATTGTTTTTTTGTTTTTGAAGGTGATACACACACATGGATTTTACGGATTTATAAGCATATCAAAAGTACGAGTTATGTCTAAAGTATATATATACAATATATAAGACACCCCCCTATACTTAGCTTGAACTATGTCCTCACAGTAATCAGCGAGCGGCAAAGGAAGACATAACTCGTGCTAAGTATAGAAAAGTGAAAAGATTTTTATGCTACAACAACTCAACGAGAAGATGAAAAGAATAGAATTCGGTTATCCCCCTATACTTAGTATCAAGTAATCTTAAGTATAAAAGACTGTACAAAAGGGAAAAACTAATGTAGAGAATGCACGGACTCAAAAACAAAAAAAATGATATGAACAATATCACCACTTATACTTAGGTTAGAGTATCCCTAGGTATAGGCAACAACAAGAGTGGTGAACATGACGAATATGAACAACACAAATCATTTACCCCCTATACTTAAGATAAAGCACATCCTAAGTATAATATATATACATATGGAAAAGGGGTGAACGATAAAACGGGAGAAGAAAGAATGAAATGAAAGGATATACAAAAGGAGTGGATGTACAAAGGTCAAGAAGGTCGAAAGTGAACCTTCTTGCGGGACCACTGAGGTATGGATCTGACAAGGTGTAGGTCGATATTAGGGTCATCATTAGACATAAACTGATCAGGATTGACCAAGAATGTATCCTCAGTAGTCTCAGAGTTTGCAGGCACGAATCGGTTAGTGGAAGTAGTGTGGTCATGTCCTGCCTGGGAAGTCTCGCAAATATCAAAGTAAAAAGGCTCGAAATCATTATAAAAAAAGTAGAATCAATTTCAGCCTGGCGAGCCTCTACTGGATCATCATCTTCATAAAAATGCCCAAATTCCTTTATAAAAGCGATCAAATCAAATCTGACCTTATAAGTCTCATCCAAATTAAGGTGAATAGGAACTGACTCATCAGTGGAAGTAGTCAAATCATGTCTATCTTGTCTAGTCTCAGAGTCTGCCTTCCGTTATAGGGTGTCTATTGTGTAATTCCCGTGGACGTCATCAATGCATCTCCACATACCAAAAGGGGGAACTCCAAGGTCTATGCTTTCCAATTCTTCCTCCTTGAAGAGGAATTCTTGGGTCTCTGTATCATCCAACATACAACAAGAATCTCTGATATTATCATCGAGGACAAGGTCCTTGGGTTGGCTAGCATGGGTACACTCTCATGGGATGCATGTCTCTGGTCAGTAATGGGTGTAGTGATCAACACATCGCTCCCTACATCAGAACTGAAACCAGATCCATAATTAATAACGGCTCTTGTAGAGGCGAGGAAAGGCCGTCCCAGGATGATGGGAGGGTGCTCCACAGGGGGTGGAGGTCTCCATGGGCAATAAGCCAAAACTAGAAATGAAGTTCATGCCTTGAATAAGAATGACAACGTTTTCTAGATTACCCTTTGGCCTCTTGATAGATCCATCAGCAAATTAACTATCATCCTGGTTTCTTGAGAGGCCCAAGATGAAGAGATTGTACCATAGAGAAGAGTATTATATTAATTGGTGAACCACCGTCAAGGAGAGTGTTATCATAAGAATAGTCATATATGGAGCAGCTCACAAGAGGTGTGGCAGTGTTCCTTTTTCTAAAATGTGGACGGTGGGAGATGGCATAGGCAGTGGCCATGGTCAAGATGTGACGCTCAGATCTGCTCCTCCGTTTTCTCTTCTTGTGTTGAGGAGCAGATAAATGGGTCATGGCCTGGTGAAGTGGGGCTTTAATGATCTCATGAATGGTGTCCATCACTTCATGTTCAATCAACATTTTTTTGAATTTTTAGACCTCCTCCATACAAGGGAGGAGATCATATTCAACATGTACATGAGGATTGCCAAGAGCAGCCTGTATAGTAAAATCCTCAAGGTCAAGGGTGGGACATATGGTGAATGACTGTGTGGGAAACTGGGTTGGCATGGGTACCCTCTCCTCACAAAATGAATCAACAATGTGTCTCCTAAAATCTTTTTGGATTTTTAATATTTTCTCATTTTTTGTATTTTGAGCGATTACAAGCTCTCATGATTATCCTCAAGTGAATCCATATCCTCAAATAGTGGAGCAGCGTTCTGGGTCTTATTTATGTTAAATAGATTGCTAATCCTCGAATTCATATGCTCCATCATATGGTTCAGGGTCTCAAGTGTGGAAATCATGAAAGGTGACTCCAAAATCCTAAGGTCTGGTGAGTGGAATGAGAGTGGGTGAGAATCAGAGTCCGTCTCCTGAAATAATGGGTTAGACGGATATGCACAAAAATCAGGAGGAAAGTTCTGGAAAAAGGAAGGTGGATCGGCTGGAGGGTACGAGGGATCCACGAAGATCGGATTAAAATAACTCCAATCGACCATCTTCGAAACAAAAGACGAGGATTGCGAGAACACGATAGTTAAGTCAAGTTATGCAAGAAAAAGGCGTAAGCGTGCAGAAGGATCGAGTATGCACACAATCAATCAAACACAAAATAAACCCCAAGTTCACCAACTCAACACAATGTGAAGACCGTGAAGGTTCAGTCAATTATCTTGTCAATTTTTAGAGTTTGGTGAGAATACAATCTTTCAGAGCGATTAAAGCGAGTTGTTAGGAAGCCAATGCTCCCAGGAGATCGTCCCAATCTCACAACTAGTTTCTCCCAACCAGGATTGGTACAGAACATTTTCTGGATATCCGATCTGCCCACTCTGCTAAGGAAATCTCGGACCGATTACCGACTATCCGGTGAAGTCCTGGAGAACAACTAATCACAAGACAGTAGTCTGAAGAGAGTTCGGGTGTGGCTCTATCATAGTGTGCGAGTCGTTCTCGCTGCAGATAAATCAAATAAGGCGGGGGTTACTCTCCCCAAAGCAATGATTTTTCCTTACGTTTATTTTATGGTTGAGTTTTCTTTAGCGGTCTCAAATTTTAAGCAGTTATCACTTGGTTTGAATATTTTCAATGAATCGCTTAGTGAGTGTCCAATTTCCTTTTTAACTTATGTGAGTGAAAATAAAGAAGGAGAACGGAAATGACAATGCGCGATTAACACAATGATGCATGCAGGGGTTACAGATGTGTACCTTGTCATCAGCACTTTACATGCAAGGTGATCCGTACAGAATTTAAATATAGAAAATAAACTAACCTATATACAAATGCAAGTGAACCATCCTAATAATAGCTTCTATTAATGGACAAGAACATGTTAATTTGACTAAGTCCAATTACGCTCTATTCTATAGATACAGAAGTTCTTGTTTAGGGTGTTTGGACCTAATTAATTACTTGGCTCAAGCAAATTAATTAAAGCAATCAATAAGTAGCTCACGAAATCTACGTGAAATAAAGAAAAATAAAGCGATGAAAATAAAATCGATGAGGTACCCCAAGTGCACCGACACTTGGCGAAACAGACCCCGCAACAAATGAATGTCCGTTTACAAGGGTTCACATGCTAAAAATAAATAAAAGAGAGTCTATTTCTTGGTCTCCTTCAATTCTTCTTCTCCCCTTCTCACGCTATCCTGCGGTTCGGTGAAGAATCAAGCCGCATGCGCGTCGCTTGGGAGCTTCGGCTCTCCTAGCATCGCCTCCTTCGCTCCACGGGGCCTCGCAAGAAAAAGAAAGAGAGAGAATGTGTAAGAAACACAATTATAAGATATGACCAGGAAAAAAATGCAGTGAATTTGAACAATGGAATAAAAGTAAAGAAATATAAACAAATATGTACAACCAAGAATAACAGGTCAGAAGAGAAACCTAACTACCCTCGTCGTGCCTTCCCGGTAACGGCGCCATTTTGTTGAGCGAGATTCTTAAGATTTTAAATTTTATTTTATTTCTCCGACAACGACGTCATTTTGTTAGCATGAGATCTTCGGGTTTAGATTCAAGATATGAAATTAAATGCTCAGTGGTCGTTGCAACCCAAATATCACACAACAAATAAACATTTTTTTATTCTCAAGCTACAAAATTAATTACAAGAGAATAATGAAGTGAGAGAATTTTTTGCAACTTATTTACCTATATAACAACATGATCGAACTCAGGGAGGCTACAATTCTCGAGGGTTATTCAAATAATCGAAAATCAATTAAAAGGTAAAAATGAATCTCAAATGCAAACTATCTTGATTTTTTGTGATTTTTTTATTTTTTTATTTATAATTTTTTATTTTATAATTTTCAAATTTTAAATGATTTTAATTTTTTGTAATTTTTTATATTTTTAAAAAAGGAACAATATGCACAAGGGAAGAAATATGTAGACCACACTTTTTTGTATTTTTCAAAATAGTCAGGAATGTTCAGAAAACTAAAGAGAAAATATTTTTGGGTTTTAAAGGCTTTGAAATATTTTTGGGAATTTTCGTAGAATTTTCAAATATTTTTGATATTTTTCTTAAAATCAAACAGTGGAAAAAGTGATACATAATGCACAACCTGGAGTAATTTAAACTTAGAAATATTTTAATGTCCAAAACTCCCGGAGATCATTTTTATGCTAAAATATATTCAAATATCTACAAATACAAAAGTGAAATCATGATTTAATTTTTTGTAGAATTTTCTATGTTTTTTCTAAGATTTTTTATATTTTTCATTTTTTTGGGTTTTGAAAAGAATCAATGCACGAAAATTGGACAAGAGTTAAAAGACAATAAAATAAAATTAATCTATTTTTTTTGGAATTTTTAGAGTAATATTCAATTTTTTTTATGAATTTTTGAATTTCAGGAAGAGAAAATGACACTATTTTTTATTTTTTAATAATAACAAATGAAAATAAAATACAATGAAATTTATATACAATGATGCACACAACATAAGTCTAACTTATTTTCGTAAAATTTATTGAGTAAGGTAAACATTTATTTCATCAGCAAAGAGCATGCAAATAAGAGTATGGAAATGAAGGGATGAGATGCAAATTATTCAATGTTTTGGATTAAATGATAATAGAAAATAAATGCGGGATAAGCTTTGCAAATTACCCAAGAATGACCTGCGCAACAAGTGATTTGTCTCTGGAAATGGGCTGATTTGCAATTTTTTAAAAAATTCAGCAGGTTCCATGCAATTTTCCCAACTATAAATGTGTTATGCACGTGCTTGAACTTTCCGCAAATTCCAGAATCTTCAGGGGATTGATGGTAATATTTTCAGAATAGGACTTGAAGCTGGTGGGACACTTTAGCAGATTTGGAAATATCGAAGGGCTTCTTATAATTTGCCCCCCCAAAAATATATTATTTTAGGGTTTGGGCTTCTTTGTTATGGAAATCAAGCAAACAAGGGGCACAGGGGTTGACGGGCTTCTGGCGGAGAGGGGGCTGCGACGGGCTGTCTGGTGGCAGCAAGGGAAGGGGCCGCCACAGATCGGTGGAGTCGGTGCTTGGTGGTTGGCATCGGTCGTTGGGTTGACCAGCGGCTTGCGGCGAAGGTCGTCGCGCGCGGTGGCTGGTCGGGACTGGGCGACACATGCCCACTCGTGGAGGAGCGTGGCAGCGATGCCAAACGATGGTGGGCGGTCCGGGCGAAGGGGAGGCACGTCAGTGGGGGGTGGCGACCCTGCTGCCCGACTTTTATTTTTTTATTTTTTTGTATTAACAGAAACAAGAAATGAAAAGAAAATATTTATATTTTTTGTAAACAGAATAAATACTTTTTTATTTTTATTTTTTCAAAAATAGAAATTACAGAGCTATATATTTTTTTAAAAAATCATTTTTATTTTATTTTATAATTTCCTGCAAAACAAATGTCAGCAAGAAAGACTATATATTTTTTATATTTTTTATTTTTTTTAAATAGAAGAGGACTCAAGTATAATGCATCACCTCTGCTTATTTAAATAATAAAAAAATTGAAAAAGATGTGAATAGGGATTCGACGAAATAAAAAGAATCAAATCCGAGTCTCCGACCACAGTGCGTGGTCGAAGTTGCGAGATCGTGGACGAATGAACATGAACGTGGAGAGATCGAGAAAATAAGATGAGAAATCGAAATCGAAGGTGGATCAAAATCATGATGAACTCTAAGATCTAGATAAAAAATTGACGATGAAATTAAAGGCGAAAAATTAAGCTAATATTAACCTAGATGAAAAATAAGAGAAAATGGATCTCACCTTAGAAGCGGAAAAGACCGTGATCGCCTTGACGAAGGTCGACTCGCTGTCACCAAACGGCTCGGAGGCTAGGCACCCTTCTACGACAAGATAGCTCTCGGAGAATAGGCTCCTCTCACCAAAGATTGATCAAGTTGAAATGAGGGAGAGGGAGCCATATTAATAGATAAAGAATGGAGTTTGAATTTTTGAATGAAGATAAGAGATAAGAGAAAAAATTGAAATGAGATAAAGTTAAAATTATTTACAGAAATTATTTTTTGTATTTTCATCACTTAACTAAATTGAATAAAAATGTTATTTTTCTATTTTTTGTGGTGGTTATTTAAGAATATCAACTATATACATATACTATATACATATGGTACATTATATACATAGTTAAATAAAGAAATTAGTTTTTTTTGTTTTAATTTTTTTGTTTTAATTTTTATTTTAATAATTAGTAAAAAATATTTACAAATATTTACAAATACAATATGTACAAATAAATGGTAAAATTTCACAAACCACCCTAGAAAACCGACTTTTCAACCGTAACTCCAAAAATTATGAAATCCCAACCATTTTAAAGATAATTTAATTTAGAATACAATAGAAGTGAGTTTGGTTCAATTTGAGTTCAAATGGAATCGGAATTGATCTTTAAATTATCGCTTAATGGCTTTTTAAAGACGTGGTTACTTTTATTCTTTACATGATTTTATTTTGCAAACATTTTTATTATTTAGGAAACCTTTTTATTTACAATTTTTGTTTTGAAAATTATTTATTTGAGGTCAATTTATGTACAAATAAAATAGTGTAAGTATACAAATATTTACATCACACACATTTTTTTGGATTTTCTGATTAAGGACCCTATCTCCCATACTTTATTCCTGGTCGATCAGGTCAAGTCTTGACCTTCTTTCGGGGTTCGGGTCAACCTGTATCTATTACATATATACAATTTTCTTTTCTTTTCTTTTCTTTATTTTTCCTTTATTTATTTATTTATTTTAGATTAAAACGGTAATAAGTGTACAATATTTACACACAGATGCAAGTTGGTAAGAATATAGAGTTACTATTATATACAGGTGTTTATAAGAGAATTTAAGTAAAATAAATGAATAAAGATGATGAAATGCAGATTCTTCAAATACCTATTCAAAATTGACCAAACTCACCTTTATTGTTCATAAAATTAAATTCTATTTAATGAAGGTGATTTTCATTTAATTTGAAGTTGAGATGCAGAAGTTGGCTTTTGAGCTCTCATTGTGCAACATACATGTATATAATAATTAATATATTTACTCTTTAGTTTTTTATCTTCATTATATTTTTATATATTTGCAAATATTATTTGAAATACATGTAAATAATAAGCATAGAATAAATACATGAAAAATACATCAAAATAAATAATATATTCCAATATATATGTAAAATATACCTATATAAATATACACTCCTATTTATTTAAGTAGATAAATAAACTTAGGAAAAAATAATAAAAATAAACAAATGTGTAAAAATGAGTTATAAATATATAAAATATGTGTATATACTAATAAAATATAAAATACTAAATAAAAATACCTCATATATAGGTAAATAAATATAAATAAAACCTAAAAATAAAAACTTAATAAATTTGTTGATAAAAATAAATAAAAATCACCTAAAAATAGTGTAAAAATAAGAAATAACTTTCATGTTTTAAAAAAAATCAAAAAAGCATTTTCTATTCATTTTCCTTTTCTTTTCTATTTTTACTCATTTTTATCTTGTAGTGGGTGACGTTGCCCAATGGGGGCGCACCCACAGTTGATCCGCCAGTCTATTGGGGCGCCTACCCCCTAGGCATGTCAACATCGCTATCCCAACCATCATCCTTGATTTTCTCTACCAAAATCTTACATTTTTAAGATAGATTCCTTCACAAAATATGCTCCTCAGTCAATGGTCTTTCACGCCCTGATGATTCCTTGATCAAATGATCCTCGTTCAAGCTGTAAACCCTAAGTCAAAGTCGCCCTCCCGTCACTGCTATAAATTCTAACCCAGGGCTTCGATCCAGATTTTGATCATTCTTGAGCCATCTTTGACCCCTTTGATCAAGCCTGAGATCGGGCCTTGGAGAGAGGAGGCGCTCTTCATCGATTCACATCGAGGAGAGGAGGATTCAAGGCCATCGACCATCATTGATGAAGCTCTGCCTTGTGGTTCTTCTCCCAGTCGTTCTACAGTAGGTGAGCCTCGATCCTTTGCATTTTAGCTTTGTAGTGTAAACCATAGAATAGTTCATGATTTTATTTCACGTGATTAGGTCTAAAATACCTCAAAAAAAGTGCGTTGGAGCACTAGGTTGCGCCCGCTGTTTCACCACCTTGATCGTCGTTCTCCTCCGCAAACCACTCCATCTCCTTCATCTTACACTTCTGCATCTCTAGCACTCCTTCATTCCCCCTGATCTCGCACAAATTAGGCGATCAAGTTCTCCTCCTTTGCCTTACGCCGAACAGTGTCACCCGATGCATCCCCGCTCGTTTAAGCCCCAAAACACACCCACGACCTTTGTTTCTCTTTACCCAAGCTAACCTTGCAAGCCTTGGGAGTGTTCAGCCTCGTTTGAGGCTATTTTGTGGCTATTGAAGGCATTCCAGTCCGCCAGAGTTCCAAGCAACACTAGGACCCCATCGATGGATCCTGGATCATTCTGACGATGCTTGCAGGAGTGGAGCAGCCCCAACTCCATTTTGCACCTCCTGCGAATCCTCTAGGTAGTTGGAGTCATGAGATCTGGTCGATCGAAGTGACCCAAGTCAATTGTTCTTCCATGTTCTTCGAGGGCCCTCCAGAGTCGTTCGGTCAAGCCCTCGTACTAGACGAAGCAACTACCATTGGATGAAGCTCCGCCCGCCGTCGATATCTCTATTGAGGTCTAATCTCAGCCACTCCTTTGTGAGGCGTCATCGTACGCTGAGGACACACCAAGTGTATAAGTGAAAGCATCCCAGCCATCCGTCGTCATCTCTTGAGGGGCATTTTGCAACCTTTGCCCCTCCATTTTTATATTTTCTTTTTAATCCCTAAACTTTCATTTGCAATTTTTTTAATATTTATATTTGAAACCCCAAACTTTCCTTGAATTGCATTTGGGTCTGATCTATGTTACCTCTCATGCTTGCGAGTGAGGGGGCTATGTATTTTATGGGATATCCTTGCGAGTTTATGTATTTATTTTTGCTCCCAAATTTTTGAATATTAGTGTAATATTTCATGGTAAATTTTCATATTGGGTCCTAAGATTTTGGATATTTGCATTTATACCCCTACCAAAGCGGATAATATTTTAAAATTGTGAAAAGTTTGATGTATTCCCCTGAACTTGTCTAATTTGTCATTAAATGCTTGGAAATTTTAAGGGAATTAATTTTAGGTCCTTGTATTGTAGATTTAATTTTGTAATTGTATTTTAATTATTAAAAATAACATTTTGCATCTAAAAATTATGGGATAACTAGCTTAAGTGCCTGAAACCATAATATATTACGCATATTTTTATTAAGGAAACTAAAATTATTTTCCTATTTATAAAAAATATAAAAATATTGCATTTTCTCTTTTTTTACATTTAAAAATCCATAACAATTATAAAAATATTTTGAAAAATAAAAAAAAACCGTTTGTTTATATATGCATATTTGATTTTCTGACCTTTTATTTTTACAAAATATTACCAAAAAATCCTAAAATTGAAAACATAAAAAAACTTATAAAAAATTCAAAATTTATTAGAAAATTTACAAAAAAGTGTTTTGAGTTTTTGATTTTTCTTTAGAACATCTAGTATTCATAAAATTGGAATCGACCTTTATCTGATTAGATATGTATTTATTAAGCCATTCCAAAGTCCATGATTCACTATTTTGTTTATTTTGAGTACTTCCTTATTTAAAAATACATGAAAAATTCTTAAAAATAACTAATAATAGAGAAAATTAAAAAATACAAGAACATTTTATTTTATAATTTTTGAATATATATAGCTATATTTATAAATATAAAACTATATATAGCTTATATATATATTACTATATATTACTTATATCTATTGTTATCAATTATAAACACATTAAATATATTTTAAAACCTTAAAAAAGGACTGATCTTAATTGAATTTTTTGAATTATTATATATTCATATACATATATCATATATAGTACTTATATTATAAATATTATTACATACATATATATATATATACACACTCATTATCTCTTTAAAAAGAGAAAGAAATTAAAAATCAGAAAAATAAAAAAGAAGATAAAAATTATAAAATTCAAAAATATAAAAAATGTATAAATTGAAACTCCATAAAAAGTAAAAATCAATTTAAAACCCACAAAAATTAGAAAAATCATATAGAAATACACTAAAATAATTATTGATAGTTTAGTTTGATTGTCAATGTTTGTACATATCCTCATTGCTTTCTATGGTTCAACCCCTACACTTTCTTGCTATACATACTTATTTGTGAGGTATAATAAATTTCATCTCACTTAGATTCATTGCTTATTTACTCCATGGGTTGATTGTTGAGTGAGACGTTTTGTTTGAGTGTTAAGTGTTGTGAGAGTGGCCGATACGACGATTACCAGATCCAACTTGTCGAACACCGTAAACCCTCCAAGACCATATGTTAGACACCTCATCCAAAGCGGCTTGTCAAATGGCGCCGTTGTTAGGGAGTAACACTTAGGATAGATCTTGTATGCATTATTCGTCCATCATATTCTGCTTCATTTTTCTTGAATAATTATTTATCTGTGCTAATATATCTCTTTTGTTGTCTTTGTTGCGATAGACCGCGGAGCTAGGGTAACTTTCCTAAGAGGGTTGGTGCACCCAAGTCACGTGGATATCGACTCCTTCACAAGCTGGTTGGAGAGGTAGCTTAGCCAGCTTTGGAGATTTGACTTTAGCTGGGCATTAGATTAGATTTCCCTTTTCCATTCGTGAAAGAGACTCCATTTATTGTCGTAATAATACATGTGGACACTCGGACTCTCGGGCCTATTTTATCAAGTGTTTGTTCACTTGGGGGATCACCGATTTTTATCGCATTCTCATCGTATTCTACACTTTTATTCTCCCTATTTTCCTCTTATTTTTTTCTCATAATTTGTGTTTTCTGCCTTTATTTTCATTTATTTTATGTGAATGAGCCCATAGAATTTATGGATTTCTTAATTGAGTAAGCTAGATCAAAATTCCTAATATCTGCATGCACCTATAGTCTCTAATACGATTGGGTCTAGATCAAACTCAACTTGTTCTTCACGATAACACAACTCATGCTAGGGCGATTTCACTGCTTTGCATATCGCATATAGAGTAAGTTTAAAAGTCTTATCTTGCATACCACATGGAGAGATTTGGGAAGCACTTTTTTCTGAGCATTCATCATTTTAACACATGGGTGAGATTTCCATCCTAGTGTCACCTTGCATTGCTTTGTCGTTATCTCCTTGTGGGATGCAAGGCAAGAGTTTTAAACATATTCTATATGCAATATGCAAAGCACCCTGGCATGAATTGCTATTATCATGAAGCACATGTTGAGTTGATCTAGATCCAATCTTATCAGAGACTATAGCATGCGAATATTAGGGATTTGGACCTAGCTTACTCGCTCAAGAAGTCCTAAAAATTCTATGGGCTCATTCACATAAAACAAATGAAAATAAAGGTGGAAAACACAAATCACAAGAAACAAAAGAAAATAAGAGGAAAAAAGAGGAGAATAAAAGTGTTGAAGATGATGAAAACACGATAAAAATCGGTGAGCCCCAAGTGAACAAACACTTGGTAAAATAGACATGAAAGTCCGAGCGTCCACCTATATTATTACAATAATATATGGAGTCTCTCTCTCACAAAAAGAAAAAAGAAAACCTAATATAATACCCTGCTAAAATCAGATCTCCAAAGCTAGCTAAGTTGCCTCTCCAACTGGCTCGTGAAGAAGGAGCCGATATCCACGTGACTTGGGTGCACCAACCCTCATAGGAAGGTTGCACCAGATTCACGGTCCCTCGTAACAAAGTCAGCAAAAGAGATGTATTAGCACATATAAATAATTATTCAAGAAAAATGAAGCAAAAAATGATGGAAAAATAATGTACACAAAATCTATCCTAAGCATTGCTCTCAGGCAATGACGACATTTGATGAGCAGCTTTGGATTAGGTGTCTAATGTATGGTCTTGGAGGGTATGCAATGTCTAACAAATCGGATCCGACAATTGTTGTATCAATCGCTCTCAAAACACTCAACACGCGAACAAAGTATCCCGTCCAATTGCACCATTGCCGGGGAGCAACACTTATGATAGATTTTGTAAGCATTACTCATCCATCATTTTCTGCTTCATTTCTCTTGAACAATTGTTTATCTGGGTTAATACATCTCTTTTGTTGACTTTGTTGTGAGGGATCGCTGAGCTAGGGAAACCTTCTTAGGAGGGTTGGTGCACCCAAGTCATGTGGATATTGTCTCTTTCTTCACGAGCCGGTTGGATAGGCAGTTTAGCCATATTTGGAGAACTGATTTTAGCATGACATTGGATTAGATTTTAATTTTCTTTTTGTGTGAGAAAGACTCCATTTATTATTGTAATAATACATGTGGACATTCAGACTCTCGGGCCTATTTTACCAAGTGTTTGTTCACTTTAGGGCTCACCGATTTTTGTCGTCTTCAACACTTTTATTCTCCATGTTTTCCCTCTTATTTTCTTTTCTTTCTCATGATTTGTGTTTTTCACTTTTATTTTCATTTGTTTTATGTGAATGAGCCCATAGAATTTTTAAGATTGCTTGATCGAGTAAGCTAGGTCCAAATCCCTAATATTTGCATGCACCTATAGTATCTGATACGATTGGATCTAGATCAAACTCAACTTATGCTTCACAATAATAGCATTTCATGTTAGGGTGATTTCACTACTTTGCATACTGCATATAGAATGGATTTAAAATTCTTTTCTTGCATCCCACATGGAGAGAGCCGGGAAGCACTGCAAGTCTTCTTTATAAGCATTCATCATTTTGACATAAGGGTGATATTTCCATCTTATTGTTACCTTGCATTACTTTACCACTATCTCCCTCTATTTTTGATCACTTAGGTTTTAAAGAAACCTAAAAAAATTGTTAGGTGACTATTTCTGAAAAATACTCAAAAAAGAGAAAACCCAAAAATTAAAACAACGGGACTGCTTAATAAACCTTGACCCTAATTAAAAGTCGTAATGAACATCATTGTTTGGGGTTCACAAAGCCCACATTGTACTCATGTACATTCTGGATAAAGAGGGCATTACCCTTAAGTGATAGAGCCAAAAACCTGATATGTGGCTGCCTCGATTATCACCTGGGACCAACGAAGTACCGACACTTCTATCGTACATGAATGGGTAGGGCCTTGTCGACGATGGTGTTATCGCCTTGTGTAGAACATCTGACCTGGTCTGAAGTAGTGAGCATAGGACACGCCCTCACGGGGGTGTCCATCTCATCATTTCATGTCCAAGCAGGTCCTTGTCCGTTTGCGGGTCTGATCCAAAATATTTGATTCACCATTATCGACTTCCTCTCTTATTCTTTGGCTGAGTAGCCCCCCCAAGAACGATACCAAGGACCTCAAAAGTGCAGATCACAATACACAAAAGAAGTGAAAAGTACGAGATACTTTTCTAGCAGTACTTACTCTTCTATAGAGCTAGCCATTAAGGACATGTTACAAGATTGCCTGAAACAACAACACCATTGAAAAGATAAAAATAGCCGATCCTTTATGGGTTCACTTAAGTTGAGTTGGTGAACTCCTTGTTTTGTGTTTTTTGAATCTAGTTAGGATTCAAAGGTCAGTCTCGCGCACCTGAGCCATTTTTCTTTTCTTCTATTTGCATTTCATTTTGAGTCGTTTACTTTGAGCCTTCTTCATCTCTTCATTTTGAGTTTTGTCCTCTTTGGATGGAGATTGATTTCGCTCCTTATACTTCTCCATCACTAATAACATTCAGAATTGACCCTAATTCTGAATTATTCTCTACATCCAATGCATGCATGCAAACTGATTGGGGATGTTTTCCATATATAGACCAAAAACCCGATCCAGAGCCCGATTCATAGTCAGATTTAGAGATGGCTCCCACAGAATGTGGAAAGGGACTGCAACATTTGGGTACTGAATAAGGTACAGAGCAGGGCACCAATTAGAATGATGTGAAAAGTCGGCTATTAGCCTCCATCCATGCCATACAACAACAGTTGACTGATCAATCTCTTGCTCATGTTGCCTTTCATGAGATGTTGAATGATATGGGAGAAGATCAGCGGAAATAGAGACACGAGGAGGGGGTTAGGACGACTTACATGGCGATGATGATGATGATGATGATGATGATGATGATGATGATCACTCTGTAGATGGACCTCGTGGAGGCGAGGGAGAGGGAAGGAGAGATCGACCCAAATCCACACTCTAGCAGACTAACAACCCTATGACCGATCGGAATACTGAGTGGATCCAGATTCCTCCGATCCTCGGGCACTTTGATATGAAACCATATCTTCTTTCTCTTCTCCCCACCTTCCAGAGGAATTCCAATGAAGAACCTTACTTTAATATGAAATCATAGCTCTTTCTCTTCTCCCCACCTTCCAGAGGAATTCCAAGGAAGAACCTTACATCCATCTATAACAATTCAGATGCATCTACAGCACCACTACCCCAACATCCTGTTGGGCGTAGTCAAGAAGACTGCTTTCCCTTTCATTCTTCATGACAAGGCGCTTTACTAGATAAACCATTTGGGCAAAGTGGTGACGACGTGGGAAGAACTGAAGTCTACTTTCCTGCACAAGTGATGTAGGTTGAGAGGTAGCAAGCTCATTTTTGTAGATTCTTTATCAGTCAAGCGATCGCTTATGCTTCTATCACACCAATAAGGCTACTTCAAGGCCACTATCCTCTACACACAAGCATCTTAGGCGTCTATCTACAGAGTGTCCGATCGGCCTATTCATTTGACCACTTCAGAAGGATTCTCTTTCCATCATTGAATCTCAAGCTTCTACCATAGCTAGCTTACAATCCCACAATGAGTTGAATACAATAACCCAAGAGTAAGCTCACACCTTTGAGTCCATAGTTCATGGTATAATTTTGGTGCATGGTTTGCCTTTACATTCCTTGTTTGCTTTAGAAGTCTATTGATTTTTTGATTTATCAACTGCATTCTTGCATTTTGTCTTAAAATCCCTAAAAATGCATGCAAATACAATTAATCCTCATTTCTTATTAAAACATTAAATATTGAGAACATGCTATTAGCATGTAAAAAACAAAAAATAAGAAAAGGAGTTAACTTTTGATTGAAAGTGAGTTGTCTTCAAGTCCTAATCCGGTGAATGTGGATTTGTCATAATTAGCCTTAAAGAAGGAGCCGATCGACAAATGGCAGGATTAACCTTGAGAAAGGAATTTCCTGACATGACCTTAGAGGAGTTGCCTGATATAGTGTGCAGTTGCCTTGAGTAAGAAATTTGTAAAAATTTACATGAGTTATTCACTATAAGAAAGTTATCCTATACAGTGAAAAAATCAATAAATCACCGATCTATCTCTTGATGGCTAAATATCCAACAATGAAAAATATTTATTGCACAAAAGTCAATGATATATTTTGAAATCCACCATGAAATAAAAAATATCTATCACAATATCATCGCTCAGATGGATTGTACAAAGATGATTATCAATTATAAGAATTTTCTCTTTTAATCATGGATAATTTGGCAACAAATAACATACATTTCAAAGAAAAAGTGCAAAAAGATAACTACTTTTATATAAACTACTGCTGGCAACGAATAATACTCATTGTTGAATAAATAACATGGGATAATAATATGTTAACGAATTTCAAAATATTCGTTGTTATAAATCGATATTATCGTGGTGATTCACATATCTACGTGTGAGACTTTACTAAACACGTAAGCTTTTCATTATTTTGATGCTGACAAAATAGTTTGATAACTATTTCGTTGTTAGATGCGAAGCACGTGGAGGCGGGGATGGAGATGAGTTAGATATACTCTATATATTGAATACAGGAAGATGATCCTCTGCTGTAGGGGATATTGCAGCAGAAGTACCGTAAAGCTCAATAATTTTTTTTGTGATTTAGATTCTAAAATCCAACCTTATAGATTGAATCTTAGGTTAATGCCGTACATATCCTCTATATTTCGCTTGAATCTGACATTATTTGCTATTTTATCTTAATAGTTCAAGATTCGGATCTTTTTTAAATAGAGTTCAAGTTGCTTAGATCTTGACCGATTGTTTGACCATTAAGATAAAATAGCAAATAATGCCAGATTTAAGCGAAATTTGGAGGATATATAGAGCATTAACATAAAATTTAATCTATAAAGTTGGATTTTAAAATCTAAATGACAAAAAATATATTAAAGTTTA
This sequence comes from Ottelia alismoides, assembly GCA_037367405.1. Taxonomy (NCBI): domain Eukaryota; kingdom Viridiplantae; phylum Streptophyta; class Magnoliopsida; order Alismatales; family Hydrocharitaceae; genus Ottelia; species Ottelia alismoides. The sequence goes on from JAZKJV010007214.1 coordinate 287,197, forward strand.
CAACACCTCTGCTGCAATACCCTCTACTCTAGAGGATCCTCTCCCTTGAATACAACGGTCATGTAAGGTGAAACGATCACCGGGACTCGTATCCCAGAAACGCAGGTTCTACAGCTACATATGTTTAGCATATACCGCATTCGAGAGAGACCGGAGCCTTCTGGAATCCCGCGCATCTTCTGGAATCCTGCGTATCTTTAGCCATGTACCGCATTCGAGAAAGGCCGATGGCTTCTGCCTTCTCACCAGGACGAGATCCACCGATTCTTCTTCTTCTCCTTCTGCATTCTGATTCTTTTTCTCGAGAATTCCCAAACGTGCACTCCCCGTTTGACCAAGAACACCACTGATTCCTGCCGCCGTCCGTCCGCAGATAACTCCCTCAAAACCACCAATGCACCTATGCTTACCAAATATAAAATGCCATTGCATTGCCCTCCCACGTTCTATTCAAGCTTATACCTCAACCGAAAACAAACCATCATCAAATATTCATCACCACAATGGATCAGTACGACGAAGGTGGCAGCTCATTTGACCAGTACTTCCTAGATGCAGCCGACGATATCTTTCTCGCTTCAAGTGCACTCCCTGCAGAGCTGCCTCCTCTCTCCAACGACGACCTCCTCGCGTGGCTCAACGACATTGATCGTGGTGATCCCACGACAGCTGGCGACGGCCAGGACACAGCCAGCGTCTGCAGCAGTGTCCAGCCGGCACCCACTAATAGCTACTGTAGATCGCCCCTCTCTCCGAGGAAGCAGAGGGACCGTGCTGCACATAGCCGCTGCGAGCGTGTACGTACTACCCGGAACCTAACAGCAAGCAACGCCGCTAATGTCGTGGCACGTATATATATAGAAACTCACACGTGTTGGCTCTTTATTACTTTCAGAAGAGGAGAGCTAAGATCAACAAGAAGATCAAGACGCTTCAGGAACTCGTGCCCACGTCCCATAAGGTACGACATCCTACCAACATGGCTCTTTAATATTTATGGTAAGTTTCGACTTCGAGCAATGCAAGGTCACTGAATTTGACAAACTTCCATCCAATAGAATGACAACAGGGCGAAGTTACTGGAGAAGACCATCGAGCACATCAAGCAGTTGCAAGAAAGGAGGAACACGGGCTCGATGGCGCCTCAGATGGGGATGTGCAGTGTGGTACCGATGGATCGACGTACGCGAGCCATGCCGATGATCGTGCATCCGATGGCGTTCGTCCCGGTTCCTGGTGGTGGTGGGATCGTGCAAACGAGCAACTGGGGACCGTACCCGGCGCCTGATGCTTACTGGGGATACATGGCTTACCAGTTCCAGCCTCGTCGTGCAGCCTTACTGTAACATTGAATGGGATGTGACTCTCCTGGAGAATGGCGACCACCGCGATGTGGTATGTAGGAAATCTCGAGAGGCAAAGATGCCAATCGCCTCCAATTGCGGTTCGGAGTAAGCGAGAAAATCCTCCGCTGTAGAGCATAGGACTGCTGTAATCCGTGAGCAAGCAGCTCAATCAAGGGTTTTTGTGATCCTTACCGTGAGAATCACTCGATCTTGGTAGAGCGGCTAGTGCGTGCTAAGGATTACAGCAGTCCTCTGTTGGGTCGGCCACGATATGAGCCGACGACACGGCAAAGGGACATGTATAGCGTTGCCTCGATCTTTTCCTTCCATCTGCAAATCATTTTTCATCAATATTGTTAATATATTTTCTCTTCTTTTCATTTCTTTTTATATCCGTTTAGTTTGTTAGATAAACGATCAGGATTTTATGTCATTAAAACAAAAAAGGGAAAATTCTCGGTCCGATCCGAGGATCCAGACACGCATCAAGCGAAACAAAAGATAAAGACTTAGGAGCCAATGGTATTTAGTATAACCGTCATGCATCCTAAGGACAAAAGGCAATATAATTAAAGAGAATTTTTTTGTGACAAGAGAAACAACAAGAAAACGTTGTGAGATCATGCCTACACTACGAGCTTCTTGGGTCTCTGATTTCAACTGGCTGGTGGTTCATTTGGAATATTTTTGCTTTGCTGCAATCTGCCAACAGGTACGCGTGGCGGTTTCTCAATTGGCTGGAGACTTCACTCCAATAGTTTGGGGCAAAAACTAATGTTGCTTATGATACTATACTTTGGCCAAGTTTAATAGGCCGAATGGATATGGATAAATAATGTATCTTCAACAACTACAAAAGGATGATCGGGAATTGTCTTAGAACATCCTCGTACAACATTGCTTCCAGATCAACTACCAGGTTGATGCTTGGTTGGTGATTATCTGACATTGGGATGGGGAAAGTGGATGTGAATCATGAAAAGTGAAAAAAATCCTCAAGGCTCCTACTGAAATTTGATATATTTAATATTTTCAGTTTCATGGATGAAGGGCAACCTAGAAACAAGTGGGTTATGGTTCCATAATTTGAGAGGTAAAGGGGCAAGCATTTGTGGATGGAATATCTGGATTAAGGGACAATTTTGTGCCCAAAATTTGTTATGGTTCATAGACCATAAAAGAGGGATACTCGAGGATGGAAGGGTTTTTGTCTAGAAGTTCATGTTTTGTTTTGGTCCCAAACCACCATGGTTAATCGTATCATAGATATCCCGCGTCAGTCTTAGCATGGCCCGTCATGGAATAGAGATTTGGTTGGATGATGATGGGGAGGGGTGGTGGTTGGTGAGGAAGAGCTTGAGTATTTGTAGCTTCGGGTGTTTGTTTACTCTTCGGGAAATGGCTTTTGGCCAATTTTGTCTAGCATTGAGAGCAGCGTTGATAGCTGTAGATCGATAAGAGGTGTCTAATGTCCGGTCTTGGAAGAGCCTATGGTATCCGACAAGTCAGATCCAACAATCGCAGTATCGACCCTCTCTCGGTTCTCGACATATCAATCAATCAATAGATCAAAAATCAACCCACAATAATGATAAAATAATAAAGAAATATGGGGAGAGATTTATTATACCCAAGATAAAGATGTATATAGACGACAAGTGTAGCGGTCGAACCACTGAGAGAAAATCACAAATAGGTATAATTATTGTTAATTAATAAAAATAATAACAATTATTTTGTACTTTTCTTCTTTTTATTTTTTGTGGATTTTAAAGTATATTTAATTTTTATGGTTTTTTTATTTTATATATTTATATATTTTTAATTTTTAGTTTCCTTTTTCTTTTAGCAAATTTTTAATTTCATTTTGTTTCTAAGATATAATATATATCTATATACTAATAATATGTATATTATAAATACTACATATATCAGATATATAATAAATAAATATAAAAATATAGGAAATATCTACTAGAACAATCCTTTTATAAGGGTTTTAAATATATATTTGGTATTTATAAATAATAATGCTAATAATAATAAGTATATAAATTTTATTAAGTATATCTAGTCTATATAGGGTTTTATATTTTTAATTATATCTATATATAGTCAAAATATATAAAATATTTTTTCTATTTTTAATATTTTCTCTATTTTTGTGATATTTATTGTAATTTTTTTTTGCATATTTTTTAGGTATTTTTAAAGTATATAAATATACAAAACAATAACTATATTAATAGGCAGAATTATTTTGGATTTTTGAAATATATAACAAGTTCAAGAATTCCCAAAACTATTTCTAATATATACTATGTAATATAAATAAAAATAAGAAACAAATACATATTTTTGAATTTTTACAGGAATTTTTATGATTTTTAAAAGGTTTTTTAGGGGTTTTTCAAAATTTAGTATTTTCTTTTATATTTTTTGTGATTTTTGGTCTGGAGGTATATTATATAGTAATGTATGCTATATATACATTTGGAATTTTTAAAGTAGGTTTCATAATTTTTTGTATTTTTATTATTAAATAGGGGATAAATAGCTACTATTATATTTTTAATAAATGGAAAAATATAAGAAAATGCTAAATAGAATATAACTGAGTATAAGAATCAAATCAAGCATCTCATGGATTTTTACAAAAATTTATAGAGCACAGGAAGTAATTTATAAAATATAAAGATAAGAATCAATTACACTACTAGCAGGGGCGTATTTGCAATAAAAGTTACAAGGAATTCTAATCAAATAACCCAAAAGTTTTACACTATTTTTACAATTTAATAAACTAAAAAATAAAAACCCATAGTCTGAGGTGATAACTAGCGATCGTAGAGAGGTGACTAATGTCCGATCTTGGACGGTCCGCGGTGCCTGACATGTTGGGTCTAGCAATCGTTGTATCGACTGCTCACTCAACTCTCAACACATCAACAATCAACCAAATCAACAATCAACCCACAATAATGATAATGCAATAAAGAAATGCAAGGTGAAATTTGTTATACCCTACATAAAGATGTGTATAGACAACAAGTGTAGGGGTCGAACTACTAAGAGACAATCACGGATAGGCTAATTATTGTCTATTAATGAAATTAAACAACAATTGTTTTTGTAATTTTTTCGGAACATCATCAAAGTTAGGAAGTGCGACACAACATCCCTTAGTTACCACAATCCTATTATTCAGTTCAATTCACAGTCTGCTCAGAACCATCCACTTAGTCGCACACTCCCGCAACTTTGAAAATGACATGAGCCATGTGTGTGAATTTGTGAGGATATTTTAGACCCTTGCCAAAGTTGAGTCATCACCTATATTTTTCTGGATGATTTGCATGTGCTGGAGGTGATGAACCTCCAGCGTTGTTGCCTCAACAGGACGGTGAGCTGGATGCTGAGCTTTGCACGAGGCGGTGCGACGTCAACACATGTCGGTTCTGAGGCCACCCAGCTCCAAAACCTTGCTTGGATGAGGTCTTCGATCATAGGACCTGTTACACACTCGAGAGGACTCCGAAGCTCACTGAAAATGGAGTGGATAAGACAAACATGAAGAATCAAATGGGCTATATGTTCTTTATAGATGTTGAACGAGAAAATATGCATGAACTGAGGTGAAAGTTGGCAAAAACAAGATGTGTGTGGATCTATGATCCAAGAACTCTAATCAGATGAAGAGTTTGAGTAAAACATATAAGAGCATCGGGTGAAAATTTGGGAGAAGAAGGTGGGTTAACCGGTTGGTTAGGCTTGAAAGGGGAGGAAGAGGAGTTGACCACAGGTGAACATTTTTATATGGGCCAATCAGAATGACCCTGGATTAAGATAAAATAATAGAATTGAATAGACAATGATTAAAATAAATTAGAAAATGATTTTAAATTTAAAAATTATTAAAAATAAAAATATTTGTAAATTAATAAACTAATTTATGGTGATTTTTTAATAAATTTAATTAATTAATTTAAATAGTTAAATTATTTAAATACAGATATTTATAGGTATAAATTACCTATATACAATGTATACTTATTTTTAATTATTAAATTATATAATATAACAAACCATTCTATATTTTATTTATTTAAATAACATTTTTAAGGTTTTAAATGTATTTTATTTTTATAATTTAATTTAATGGGTGAATAAATACATATATGTACATTATAGGTACATTATACCTATGTAATAAACACAATTACTTATTTTCGATTATTTTAATTTTGGTATTTTTATTTGTATTTTATATAAATAATATAAATATGTACAAAACATAAAAAATACAACATGTTCACAAATATAAAGGAATAAATAAATAAGTACATAAATAGGTACAATGTATACATACATATACAATAACATTCCAAAAGCCAACTTTCACATCCTAAATCCAAATTTTATGAAATCATTTTCATTTTAAAGTTTTTTATTTTTAATCATAATGAAGTGAGTTTGATTCATTTTGAGTTCAAATGGAGTAATTATAGGTCTTTCAATTATGGCTTTACAGTTTTTCAGAGTGATGTTCCTTTTATTCTATACATGGATTATTTTTGAAAATATTTTTATTATTTAAAACACATTTTTCTGTACAAGTTTCATGAAAGAAAACATTTTTATTTGAGGTTGAATAATGATAACTAAAATAGTACAAGATATGTGCAAAGTGAATATGATGAATATGTAAAATGTGAGTTTAAGTTTTCTGAGATTTTTATAAATTATTGACCCTATCTCCCCCTACTTTATTCCTTGTCGACCATGTCAATGCTTGACCTAATCTCGGGGTTTCGGGTCAATCTGTATCTATCACATATATACAACCTTATTTGTTTCTTGTTCTTTTCTTCTTTATTTATTTTGGTATAAATAAGTGCTAAATATACAATACTAACAAATGATTTTAGAATGTTAATTAGTAAGAATTAGTTTTATTTACATGTGTTTTACTAAGGATTTAAACTAAAAATGAAAGAATAAAGATGATGAATAAGTGGTTCATCAACGATCCTTTTTCCCATCTCACTTTTTAGCCAAAAGACACAAATCATACATTAAATGTTGATATTGTTGCTTCCTAGGTCAAACTATTCCCCAATTGTGAGCTACATTTCAGTTACATTCTTTTTGATCGAAAATTCTAGATAGAATCTTTTTTATTTCTTTTACAAAATTTTGTAATTATTGTAGTTGAATTATTATTTGCGCTAAATCCATTGCAGTAAACACTTTTAGATATATTCAACACATAAAAACATAATCCAAACTATTAATGCTACTAACATGGGGATATACCATGAAGGGGAGAATATATAAATGTAAAAAATATGATCCGATCTAGTCCATAATCTGGTAGATCGGATTGGCTTGGATTTAAAAGATTAATGGATCGGATTGAGAAAAGTTATAATCTAATAAGGTTCGGTTGGTCATTGATTAAGCTAAAATTCAATCTTATTCTATCCATGTGCGCCCCTATAATTCATTCCTGAAAATAAACTTTTAAGGTAGTGGCATACGCATCACCCAAACAACCAGAACCAACAAGCAAAAATAACATAACAAAGGTAACTAACCCAAGGGGCCTCGGGGCCTCGGCATTTAGTACAACCAATGAGTACCCCTAGGGGCCAAAATCTAGGAAATGTTCAGTAAGCAAAAAGCACTAGTTTAACTACTGTAGCATAAGTTGCTGGTGACGATGACGAAGCCGCAACTAATATGGAGACCCTTCATTTCTTGCAAGGAAGTTGGCATTGGGTATGAGAGTGCAGACTTAAGGAGTTGGAGAATTCTTAGCTGCAACAATTAATGACTGACTTCTCATTGTTTCGTTCGTTATTTTTTTCACTCGTTTATATTTGATACAAGTCATGTCTTCCCAGGCTATCCTTTTGATATGCGAGGACATATCACAAGCTAAGCACATGGAATGTCGTATATATGCACATACATTTTTTCGATTTTATAACTCGTAAATTTATATATTATTAGTATGTATACAAATTTATACAATTACTTTTTAAAAGTGTGTGTGTATATAATTCATAGAATTCCAAGTTGATTATACGTATAAGTCATAAAGTTTCATTTTATGTTTCTTTTTAAAATTCTATATAGAAGAAAAGGAATTAAGTTACATTTCTTTATAAATTATGTATATAAATTTATGTAACTAAAGCTTGTAAATAAACTAGATTATAAAATACGTATAACACTTGTAAAATGTATTTAAGGAGTAAATATATAAAAAGTGTATGTCAGTCAAAAATCTGTGTAGAAATGTAAAATAAAATAGGTGCAATATCAATAAAACTTATGTACATAAAACTTGTAAAAATTAGGATACCCATAAAAATATCCTACAAAAGTAAAAAACATAAATATTTATAAACACATCAAAAGTATTCAAAATCCTATAAAAATTACACAATTATTCATATCGAGTTTAAAACTCAAAAAATATATGGCATGAAAACTTTATTATATTGTAATAACATTTTTAGAATAAATTTGATTTTGAATCAAGACTTTTAAATATCTGGAGGATGATGTTTAGTCAAAACCTTAATACAACTAGATTTACACGAAACTGATTAGGAATTGTAATATAGACTTTTCATGTCATAGTTGTCATAGTTTTTTGGGTTTGACATGTCTATGAGAAATCATAGAAAACATCTTTTATTACATAAATATATAAAATATGATAATAGTGAGGACCTATATTTCTTAATTATTATTACAATAAATAGAGATCGGGAAATTTTATATTCATAGTATTTAAATACACAGAAAACTAGATCACTTTATATATTAGTGAATATAAATCTTAATGATGATTATTTAGGAGAAGAATATTATATATATAAAAGAATAGTTTTGGAGAAAAATATTCCAATTTTAAAATTTTCAAATTTTTATTAGAAGAACAGGAATATTTATATTCATGTCAATATGCATATTGGTATTAATATTAATAAAATACTAAAACTAGAACTAAAAGTTATCAAAAAATTTATAATAAGATATTTTGCTCTCACCATTAATCATAAAGAAATCAAACCATCCAAATCTAATAAAAATGAAACCTTTTTGACTTTGACAAAAAATTGTACATTCACCTTATGTTAATATAATATGTAGAAAGATAGCGATGTATATTCTTTTAATGATGAATTTTATAAAACAATTACATATTAATCGGGTCTTTATTCTTTTGAATATTAGCCAAATATGTTTCCATGATTTACATTTTGTATCATTAAAATTGGTGTTGTTAGTAATAATAATATTTATATCAGGAATTGTAATAATTATTTTCCCTTTTTAATAATATAGAATGATTCATTTTATTCGTAAAAAGCTTAAACAAAAACCAATATGAACTCCAACACTATTAAACTTAGCTCAACCGAAACAAGGTGTTTGGAATATCATCTCAGTCTAGGATTTGCAGGTGCGAAGGGAGACGGGAGGGCTGGATATGGCGTGCGAAGGGAGACGGGTGGGCTGGATATGGCGTGCGAAGGGTCTGGGATAGGATGATCCCAGTGACGAAGATGGTTGGAAGGTGGTCAGCAGTCGCAGAAAAGCTGCTCGGAAAGGTCCACAATGCTTTCGATGTGGCCTCTTAGGCTATTGGGCGGCTTCGTGTTCAGCGGAGGTTCGTTGCTTCGCGTGTGGTGGTATTGGCCATAGGAGTTTTGGCTCTAGACGAACACCATCACCTGCCAGTAGAGAGTTGCAGTACCGATCGTGAAAAGTTAGTGAAAAAGGAAGCTTTGGACGCTCAGAGGATTAGACCGAAGAACAAGATGGCGTTGTTCGTCCCGGGGGGACGTTCCTTTGCAGCAGTAGTGGCGGAGGGGCATCGCTGCCCCGTACGATCTCCGGTGAACAGTATTCTGATCGGTAGAACGAATGAGCCTTCGGAGGTGGCTATCACAGAAGCTTATTCTTTAATGGGGGACAACTTCAAGGGGGATATCATCAGCATTTCTCCCAGGATGATTTTGGCACGGGGCCTCTCGGCTTAAGACATGGGTTCGCTCATGGCTGACGGGGGTACCTTGAAAACGATATGGAGGAGGCCGCGGTTCGCGGATGGAGAGGCGAATCCAGTTCATTTCGTGCTGCGACTGCGGGGAGTACCTTTCCTCTCAAGGTCGGAAGGAAAACTGAGAGAGCTGTTTTCAGGCGTTGGAGAAGGTTTGATCTTGCTCTCGGACGGTTTGCTGCCGTGATCGAATGCAGATGTGGTAACAGTTGCGGTTTGGTTGAGGGGTCGACCACCAGATCACCTATTGCTCAGGGTGGACCGAGCATGTTTTCGAATTTCTCTCGAGGAGTTGCCCCCACCTCCTCCACCGCGTGCAGCGGAGGAGAGGCAATCGTGCAGTGACGAAGCGAGGGACGTAACTGTCATCAATGCCGAAATTCGTGGGGCGAGTAACGAAGCGGCGTCTTCAATGCCGTTTAAAGCGGACGTTTCAGCGAACAAGAGGGAGGGTTTAAACGCCACCCCTTTTCAATTACATTCAACGGTTGGTTCTCCTCCTGCAATAAACGCCTCACCTTTTAAAATGGATGCAGAGTCTTCATTGCCTATTAATGTGGAGGTTTTGCCGAAGACATTAAAAGTCACCCCTTCTCAATCACATGTGGCGGGAGACTTTGCAATTTTGGATAATCCTAATAGGGCAGGTTTTGTTGAGGTCACTCATGAATCAATCCCAGATTTGTTGTTCATCTTGGACCCACAGGAGGGGGTTTCTGGCAATTCTGGGAATCTTGCACGAATTCCTGAGACACGTGATATGCGTGGCACACAACTACCAGACGGACACAGCTTCCAACTCCTTTGTTCGGATCCACGCAACGCTCTAGACGATGTTGGTGTCTTGTTCTTAAACCAAAGCTCGGAGAGGCCTCTACCGCCACTCGACAATCGTCTGAGCATTCAGCTCAATAATTGCGACCATGATACCTCTGACGCCCCTCCTATAAACCTTCCTCATCCGATTGTGTGCAGCAATACTGAAACTCCGGAGGTTTGCGTAGCCAATGGTGTGCTGACAGTGGACCTGTCGTGCTTCTATGTTCCGGAAAACCCCATTTTTGGGAGTAGTGGAGTTGCTAATTTGACGTCTCAGAGTTTGGAAGTGGGGGGCGGTCGTGAGGGCGGCGACGAAGAAACAGTTTTAGAATTGGCCTTACGTGGCTCTAGTGAGGGATCAAGTGTAAGGGGGATGGGCAGCACCGAAGGAAGCGCTACAGACCTCGGAAGGAGAAATCTAGAAAGAGCGGGGAGCCTACCTTTGTCGTTTCACATGTTTCACAAAGGGAGCGGAGAAATTGAATATGGCTAAGGTGGCGGGTGTGATCCCCGTCATCGGAAAAACAGACGTTTGTAAATGAAGATGGCCTCACGGAATGTGCGGGGGTTAGGAAACCCAGAGAAGAGAGGAGCTGTGGGATCCCTTCTGAACGACTGGTTAGTAGATGTCGTTTTTCTACAGGAGACGAAACTCAGTGATTGTACAGACTTGTTGTGGAGCTCTCTCAGACTAAAGCGCGTTAACAATTTCTCGGTGCTTAATGCAGTGGGCAGTTCTGGTGGTGTTGCTATTGCATGGGATGGGGACATATTCGAATCCCTGTCGGAGAGAAAGGGTATTTTTGTGCTAACAGTTGAGCTTCTCATGAGGAGTCAGGGGTCCAGAGTAGTATTATCCTGTGTTTATGGACCAAATGATCACTCGCTTCGTGGAAATCTTTGGGCTGAGTTGAGAGGCGTGAGAGATGCGTTCCCTGAGACGGCATGGAGTGTAGCTGGTGATTTCAATGTCACAATGCTATCTACTGACAGGCCAGGTCTAAGGGGAGGTCAGGATCCGGGGTCGGAAGCTTTTGTGTACCTGGTTGGAGATTTGCAAATGGAGGTTCTTGATGCAAGTGACATCAAATACACTTGGAGAAGTTCTGGATCTCGATCTAGAATAGATTGCTTCTTGGCTTCTTCAGAGGCTTTGCAGTTATTCCCCATGTGTGGTGTTTCCTCGAGACCGAGATCTAGATATGATCATTCACCTCTCATTTGGGACTCTGGTGTTGGGGATGCCCCACGTTCTTATTTCAAGTTTGAGAGGTCATGGCTACTTGAAGATGGCTTTCATGGATTGGTTACGGATCATTGGAGGTATGTGGAGGTTGAGGGTTCAGCTGCTTCTCGTCTATCGCAGAAATTAGCAAGCTTGAGGAAGAAGCTAAGTGAGTTCAAAAAAGAGGTGAGAGAGACTAGGAGGGATGGCAGATCGTTAGCAGAGGAGGGGATTGCTCGGCTGGCAGGATAGAAGACGTCAGAGATTTGTTGGAAGATGAGCTGAAAGATAGATGTGAATATTTGAGGGTTGTTTCTCTGGATGATAAGAAGAGGGCGGCGGAGTGGAAGCAAAGGTCTATGCAAAAGTGGATCAGAGAAGGAGATGCGAATACAAAATTCTTTCACGCGGTCGCAAGTGGAAGAAGAAGGAGAAATCTGATCCGATCCGTGGTGGTGGGGGAGTCGAGGGTGGAGGGAGAGAAGGAGATTGGACGGGCGATGGTGAACTACTTCAGGAATCTCTCGAGAAGGGTGGTCCCGAGGACGTGGAGGTGGGCGGGGTCAGGAGCGCCGATGCTGCTTCCTGAGCAGAGTGAGCACTTGGTGAGACCATTCTGTAAGGAGGAGTTAAAATGGGCTGTGTTCACATTGAATGGTGATGGATCCCCTGGATCGGATGGTTTTCCAGTTTGTTTCTACAGGGAATTCTGGGAGGTGGTGGGAGACGATATGTTTGCTGTTTTGGATGAGTTTAGAAGCTATAATGCAGGGTTTAACAGAATCAATAAAGCCCTTCTTTTTCTTCTTCTTCAGAAGGAGTTATCAGAACGTGCCGAGGATTATCGTCCCATCGCTCTCTCTAATGCTATCTATCTTATTATTGCCAAGGTCCTTGCAGAGAGGCTCAGTGTGGTTCTTAATGATCTAGTTTCTCCAGTACAATCAGCTTTCATCTCAGGAAGACAGATTGGAGACACTCTTGTGATGGCCTCTGAGATTATAGCAGACTGGCAGAGGCGACAAGTTGGAGGTGTGCTGTGGAAAGTAGATTTCTCCAAGGCCTACGATAGTATTGATTGGCAGTTCTTATGGTCTGCCCTGTCCAAAAGGGGTTTTCCTGATTTGTGGATCTCTTGGATGAAGAGGTGTGTGACCACTGCTTCTTATTCAATCTTGGTGAACGACCGTCCTGTGGGTGGTTTCTTCCCAGCCGCAGCGGGGTGTTCGTCAGGGTGTCCATTTGCGCCGCTCCTCTTCGTGTTAGCGGCAAATGTCCTGCCTCGTATGGTTAATCAAGTGGTGACACGTGGCCTTACGGCGAGCTACTCTCTGGGTGACTTCTCCCTTCTAGTTCTCCAATACGCAGATGATACTATCATCTTCATTGAGGGCGGATCTGCTGAGGTGAGGGGAATGTCATTGGTGTTGGAGATTTTTGGAGAACTCTCTGGTCTTAAGATCAATAGAGAAAAGTCTAGCATGATCCCCTTTGGTTTATCAGCGGAAGAGGTGGATGCTTGTAGTTTAGAGTTGGGATGTATTTGCAGTCAAAGGTCGATTAATTACTTGGGCCTTCCATTAGGTTGTGGTCGCATTCATCTTTCATATTGGCTCTCGGTAGTGGAGAAGCTTGAAAGGAAACTGGCGGGATGGAAAAGCTCCTTGCTCTCACGTGGTGGCCGCATGGTTCTTGTGAAGGCAGTCCTGGCGGCAATCCCTATATTCTTTATCTCAACAAGAATTCTTCCAGTGGTGGTTCAAAATCGGCTTGAGAAGATTATGAGGAGGTTCTTTTGGGGGAGGACAGGCGGTGATGGATATGCTATACACCTTGTAGATTGGGAGACTGTTACTCTGCCTAAGGAGGATGGTGGGCTCGGTATTCCAAGGCTGGAGTTGATGAACCGTGCTCTTATGCTCAAGTGGGCTGCGAGAATTTGAGGTGATAACGAGGACGTATGTTGTAGGCTGATACACAATATTTATGGGGCTGATGCGCACTCGATTAGTGGTCTGCGAACCATGAGGTTTGAATCGGCGTTGTGGAAGGGTATTCGTTCAGTGCTTCCTGATTTTCCCCATCTCTTTCGTCCTCGATTAGGTGATGGCTGCAGCTTTCTTTTCTGGATTGACGATTGGTCGAGAGATGGACCTCTGGCTTCTCGCTTTCCGCGTCTTTTTGCTGTAGCAGATGATAAAAATGCTCGTATCGCTGATCTTTGGGCTAATGGTAATTGAGCACCTACTTTTACAAGAGGATTCTCTGAACGTCGCAGGCATGATCTTCTACAGTTGATGGAATATTTATCTACAATTGAGGGCCCCACATTGGGTGCTGACCATTGGGTTTGGAGAGAAGGCGAATTCACTGTCAAGAAGACCTATAATATGTTGATCAGAGGACCAGAACCATCTGAACAGAATCTGGACAAGATTTACAGAATGATGTGGGAGTTAAAGGTTCCGTCACGGATTAAAGTTTTCCTGTGGCTTCTTAGACATGGGAGGCTCCTCACAAGGGAGAGGAGAGCTCGCTTTTTTCGCTCAGAGGATAACTCGTGTATCCTTTGTGGAATGATATTAGAGTCCGTTGAACACCTATTTCTTCAGTGTGAGAAGGCGAAGGATCTCTGGAGGGCATTGGATGTGGCTTGGTTGGATCATAACAGCATGCCAGCTTTATGGGAATCCCTCTTCAACTCGCGTTTCCGTCCAAATATGGAGAAGTTGTTACCAGTTGCAGGTATATGGGCATTATGGCTTGCCAGGAATGGTGTAATTTTCTGCTCGGAGAGATTTTATATTGAGAATGTTGTACACCATGCTCGGACTCTACTCGAGTCTTGGTTGTTGTAATTATATTTTTTAATATTATTGGGGCGGACACCTATGCGTGTTTCCCCCTTTTTCTGGTAAAAAAAATATATCATCTCAGTCTAAGCTTGGTATGTAGAGGGCTGCTTTGTCATGCAGGTGAATGATGAAACAATGTTTTGCTGCTTAAGAAACAAAAATCGAGTTAAATATCTAAACAAATGCATTCATGCATGCATTAATATTACTTTATTAAAACTTCATGTCTGAGAATAAAAAGCAATAAAGTAACACTTAAAACACCTAACTATATGCAAACATAGAACCAAAAACAAATAAGAAGATGCTAGACATGATATACGAGTAAATGTGATTGCATTTTGTCCAAGAAATCAAAATGATTTGGTCCACAGACCTATCTTAAGACCTATTCTCAACCCTCACCTCGAGACCAAGGTTGTAGGTCTCACTCGACTCAATAAGAAATAGGAAAAGTAAGGAAATATGAAAAAATACTAAATTGTAAATAAAATCATAATCATACATAAACAATACAATAATGTCCAAACTGTTAACATTTATATCTATTTTTTAAATAACTAAGATGACTTAATTTCTTTTGTACTAATTCAATGAAAATGCATAGACAAGTATAAAAATATTAAACAAATATCACATTACATTGTTGGCAAATAAAATCAGTTCACTTTTTTCAGTACAAGCATTTCAGATTTTAAATCTAGAGCATAAGAATTTCAATTCAACCCTATTCTATTTTAAAGTTCATCATTTAAAATATTTTAAATCTTAAAAATACTTTGAAATTGAGAAAACTCATTTATGAAAAGTCAGTTCGAGGGCCCGATTCTATAACTATGTGCGCTTCTTTAATTCTTTATTTGTATTTATTTTAACTCTTTTTTCTTGGTTTTAATTTAATTTTATTTTGTATATATTAAATTTCCCTTAAAAATAAAAGTAATAAGATAGAAAAATTGGTTTCTTAAATTCACACACATATATTATTTTTATCTTTTTTTATTTCAAAAAACTAAACATCAACAACATTATATCCAAGTAGCTTATAATATTTATTATAAAATGATGGCAAGGAGTATGTCCTGATGAGCACACACAACTTTGTGTGCCTACTAAGTTATAAATGCAAAACACATATTATGAACAAAATTATGCATTAATAAAAACATCAATGGCTTTGATTTATATTTTAATATTAAAATATCAAATTTATAGATGTAGAAACACAAACTTGCGTGTGCCCATGGGCACATTTTCTTTTTTCGCTTATATCATATAGATTAGTAATAAAAAATGTGCAAAACAAAAAATTAAATACCTATAAAATAACACACATATTCCCATATTTCAAATTAAGTTTTTTTTGTGAAAACTCCATTCTTGGAAATTGTAGATCTCAAGAGAGCAATAAAATACCTATAAAATTTCATATATATTCCCATATTTCAAGATAAGTTTTTTTGTGTGAAAACTTCCTTCTTGGAAATTGTAGATCTCACGATTGAGCAACTATTTGTTTATAATTTTTAATTTGTGATCAATTTCTATGGGTGTGTTCGGTTGGGGGGTTACCCCCTCTTTGGGTGGGTTATCCTCAAAACCCATATTCCTAACCTCCCCGTGGGGTCCACCATCTTTTCATAAAAAAATATATATTATACCATCATATCATCTAGAAATAGTAAAATACTCAACTTCTACTCACTGTTTCAAACTTCAATACAATCATATCACAACAACTACCCACTTTTTCAAATTTCAATACAATCATATCATAATAACTACATACTTTTTTAATTTTCAATACAATCACATCACACAAACCCTCCCAACCCTTAATCCACCAACCAAACACATAAACACAAAAACAGGTTATCCTCCCCAAGATAACCCACGAACCAAACGTACCCTATATATGTTTTCTAATATATTCCATTTTGGCCCTTAATGTGGACCAAGTGGCCGCACTTAACTCTCTCTCTCTCTCCCCCAGTCAATATATCAGACCCCCTCTCCTATTCGAGGAGACCCTTGCCAGTTCAGAACCTCCGTCCTTCAAGGAATTTGACCCTAGTCAACTCCCCATGCTTCTAAAATTATAAAAGACCCATCTCGACCCCCTCACCTTGATTGCCACCACCTTTCTTCCTATTGCCCAACGAGGTCCTTGACCCTGCACTTGCTGCCATATTCGCCCTCGTTCAGAGTAGCCATCCTCTCCCTCTCTATCCTAGCCACCATATGACCATCTTCGGACCATAGCGTTCGAATCATCTGCCACAAAAAAAGAGAAAGCTTAAAAATTCACATAAAGAGATAAAGAACACCAAGTGCATTTCACTTCTACCTTACACCATAATATCAGTTGACTTCTAGTTTTGACCTTGGATCACAAGCATGCAAAAAAAATAAAATCTAAAAATTATTTTGACTCGATTTTTCAAGGTACTGCAATCACACATCAATGTATGATAATCAACGAGCTTCGAATTCACCATATCAAAAACATATGCTCGTTGTGAGACCATTAAAGTCTCTCCAGATATATATGCAGAAGTCATGGCAAAGTTTATGTACAAGATCATAGATAAGGCTGACACCAATTTGCATAGATTGTTGCTTTTGTATTTTAGAGAGATGAAAATACAGACTTTTCTCTCTCTCAGAAGAGATGTTACGTTTTAGTTAAGCATGCAGCGAATTAGGCTAATGGATTGTGTTTGTGTTTAGTACTTTAGGATTAATGGACTTAATTTAGAAGGGAAACATAAGATGAATGAAAAACATATGTTTTTCATCGTTCATCATTAAATAAGTTATTGATTTACGCATGCTTCCTCCGAAATTTAGTAACAAATAAAGCAGGTCCCATAACGTGGAGAATTAGGCGATTCCTATTTTAGTTTTATTGACTAAATTGTTGGTTGCTTCAAGTAAGGTGAATATAATCATGCTGTGCATGGTTGCTTTAAATTAAAACGATTTAGATTAGTGACGACTTTCAGGATACTCTTCTGCAACGAAACGAAGGCTCAGAATCACTCCAGAAGCCTGTAGAGAGAACTCGGACATCTACCGTATCCGTGAAGCTTCTGACAAGGATCTGTTGTGTAGATAGATTATTCTATGTATTGTGCAGGTATTATATATCATAGTGTAGATAGATTATTCTATGTATTGTGTAGGTATTATATATCATGCAGGGGCGAAGCCAGAAAAATTTCATTGGTGGGGCCGATGTTTTTTAAAATATATAGATATAAAGATAATTGAAAGTACTATTATTGAGTTACAAAATTATGAAAGTGCTGGAAAAACTCTAAGAGAAACTTACATAATTTATCGAAGTTGCGCTCGACGATTTTTCATTACATAAAAATCATCCATGATTTCTTCTACGGTGACATTTTCTGCTATCTCCTTTTCTATATAAGTAATCATACAACTGCGCAGAAATCCCCATTTTATTTCGAAGCCTTGTCTTCACGAGGTTCATAGCTGAAAATGCACATTCAGTTGTAGCAGTTGAGACAGGAAGAGTCAAGATAAGCCGGATCAATCTATCGACTAAGTAATAGACTCGTGATTTTCCAGTTTCTGCCAATGCTTGACATAGTTCAGATATTCTAGTCAAATTTTCCATCTTTGGATGATGAGGGACATCAAGTTGAGAATACGTAGAACCATCTTTCACGATTTGACTTAGTACATGGCATGTCGAATCGAACAATCTTATCAAACTAGAAATTGAATGGAAATGAGATCCCCATCTGGTATCTCCCGCACGTTGTAATATTCCAATCTGATTAAGACCTCTTCCTGTTTCAATTTCATTAGCTAGAATTTTTTCAGCCAATATAGATGCTTGAACATCTTGGAGCTCGTCATTCCTCTTGGTAGAAGAACCAACAATGTTAATGACAAATGTTAATTTAGAAAAAAATTGATGAACGGAAACCACTTCTCTTGATGCTGCAATTAAGGCTAATTGGAGTCTATGAGCAAAACAATGTACATAATATGCATACTTGCAATCCACAGTAAAGAGTGCTTGAAGTCCCTTCCATTCTCCACGCATGTTGCTTGCACCATCGTAACCTTGTCCACGCATGTCTTGAATACTGAAATTATGATGAGAAAGGACATCTGAAATCGCTTTCTTTAATGTAGTTGCACTTGTATCTTTGACATGTACAATATCTAAGAATCTTTCTCTGATAAAGCCATCAGTATCAACAAAACGGATGACAATAGCCATTTGTTCTCTCTTAGATTCATCACGAGCTTCATCAACAATGATGCAATATTTTGCATTTCCAATCTCATCACGAATAACCTTTTGTATTCTAGTGGAAATAATATCCAATATCTCCTTTTGAATTGTAGGAGATGTATATTTTGCATTTTTAGGGGCATTATCTAAAACAACTCTTGCAACTTCTTCATTATATGATGCCAATAACTTTATCATTTCAATATAATTTCCCTGATTCTTGGAATCTGCAGATTCGTCATGCCCTCTAAAAGCACATGCTTGAAAAGCAAGCCATTTTGCGCAATCAATTGATGTTTTCAATCGCAATCTGTTGCACTTAATCTCTTCTGATGTTTGTCGATGTATGACATTATCAATATGGCTTGTTTGAATCATCAAATCTTTACAAGCTTGTTCAGCTATATTATGCGGTGAGCATGGATCACTTCCGATATGATGTAAAAATGCACAATCTTTTCCTCCAATTTTTTCCGATTGCAAAATCCATCAACCGTGAAGACATTTGATCCAAATCGTCCAGTGGATATTTTATTGAAAACAAAACATGGCAAACAAAACACTGCATCCTTGACTGGAGAATATTCTAATCACGAAGGATATTTCTGAAACCAAGAAGCTTGAAATCGACGTTGATGATTTTTACGGTCAGATGCTGGATATTCTAGAAGATAATGTTGATATGGCCCACATTTAATATATGCACGTCGAATCTTATCCCGCTCGTTAACCGGATATTCCCAAATTTGACGGCGCAATCTCGGATCACGAACTATAGAATATTCATCAACATGTTCATTTTGCACTTCTTGTTGATAATTTTGAACATGTATATCAAGAGGAGATGGATTGACGGTCCGAAGAGCATCATCTAAAATAGATGGAGAATTTGCAAAAGATTGCGATATATCGTTATCACAATTTTCAACCCTTGGTTTCTTGAAATAGGAGTCAATTGTTCTTTAGGCATAAGTAAACCTAAATTCACATGACACAATGTAAATAACTAATATGTTATGAATTTATGTGTCAAATAATTTATATACACCTCAAGAAAGTTCTTATGCGGCGGTGCGAGAGGGATGATTTTAAAGATCACATATTTCACTGGATACTATATGATGACAAATGTGGTTATGTGCTCCAAATGTGGATACTATATTAATCCTCCCAACAAACATATTGCTCCAAGACATTGTAGCTTTATAATACTATCATATTAGAAGTCTAGAGTATCAATTGATGTTTCTTTTTTTAAGTTAACAATACGATTGACATGGGCAACCATTGTCAACCCATGCACATGGCATATATATCTCACGGTTGTTGTTTCTCTTGCAGCGATTAGATTAAAATAAAGGATTAAAAGTTGATGAATGACTTTGCTAATTCTAAGTCGAATACAACCCAACACTAAAATCCGACAAGATACGGAAATAAAAAATCGAAATCAAGACTCGGAAGATTGGTACCTCGTGTGCGAAGTGAAAAGGTGTTGTGGATGGCTACGTCACGTGTGATCGCGTGAAGGGAGGAGAAGGAGGGTCCGAGACTCCGGCGGCGTCGAGGCGGGGAGAGGGGTGATTAGGAACTGCCGTGGGGTTGGGAGGGCGTGTGCGTGAAACTGGGAGGAAGGATTGCCCGATTCCAATTTGCCATTTTGGGGGGAGGGCGATTGGCATTCTGCGCCTGCCATCCGTGTGGAAAAATTGCCAAACCACGATTGTGTGGAAAAATTGCCAAAAGTAGTTGGCAGATTTTAATCCGTGTGGAAAAATTGCCAAACCACGATTGTGTGGAAAAATTGCCAAAAGTAGTTGGCAGATTTTACAATTTAAAACTAATAAAATGTAGATAACATGGACGGCTGTGAAATATTTTTAATGGGGGAGGGGGGCCATGGCCCCTACCCGCCCCCCCTTGCCTCCGCCCCTGATATCATGTCCGACAGTTAAGTATGGTGGATAATATAGAGGTACAGTACTGCTTCCAGATAGCGGCGACCTCTCAGAGCTTTAATTTCCGTAATTTCCGTCTCGCGAACCTTCCCTTGCGTATTTGTATCTTGTGTAGCCATCAGTTATATCATATATATCAGACGAATTCCTGACACATAGTATTTATCAAACTGGAAGTAGGGGATCCTCTGTAATCCCTTTTTTTGCGAATTCGATTCCGAAAATCCAGTGGCATACACTGAACTTATAGTTAATTGTCTACATATCCATCAAATTATGCAAAAAAAAATCGATATTATTTGCTATTTTATCTTCACGATCGAAGTACAGTTCTTTTTGATATCGGATTTTTACGAAATATGGTAGATATACAGAGGATCAACCAAGGATTCAATCTATGTGGATGGATTTTAGGGAACGAATTCTCAAAAAATAAATAAATGAGATTATAGTAACTTGAGTTACGTCCAGTTATCACGACTTGGTATCTCTCTATATTTAACAAGAAGTTAAAATCATCTAACTAATTTAGATGTAAGTCGTCATCATTTATAATGTTAAAGCTGTTTTAGGTATGTATTATATATAATTATTATTTGTCGTACAACTAATGGCAACAAATACTCGTTGCCTTTTCTTATATATCCTGCTTCTAACAATAAACTTTGTGCTATTCTTATATATCCTGCTTATATATATAATGTATATATGTTTTAGCTGTGTGTTATATATAAGGGTACTGCTCACTAAGGTGAGCTAACTTGGTTCCTCTCGTCTTATTTTCTCCATTTTTTTATTTTTTTAAATGTTTCTATGGATTTTCATTATCATATCCTTATATCATATTATTGAAATTTCGTGTGAAACAGATACTCATACGGCCTCCATTCAGATGGGGTCGATTTTAAAAATTCTACGACCTTTAAAAAATGATTGTCTAGATGGAGGTCGTAAGATTATCTGTTTCTTACGAAACTTGAATGACATAATACAAGGATATAGTGATGAATTTCCACAAATTTATTTTTCAAAAAAATATAGGAAAAATAATGTGTGGGAGCAAAGTTAGATCCTCCAAGGAGCAGACCCATTTTTCACTATATATAATTATTATTTATCTGAATATATATCCTGCTTCTAACAATAAACTTTATGCTATGCTTAAATGATCATAAAACATCAATGCTTCATTGGCTTTTCTTATAATAAGGTTGTAGTGACAGAATTTGTGTCCGCACAAAAGGTCACATAAACATGCGGAAAACAGAGTTACATCTCCACATTTGCTCGCAACATTGGTCAATTCCCTTCCTCCTCTATCCTCGCGTAAGCAACAATGGCCGTTTAAGCACGTCCTTGCGTGTAACCCCATTGGTAAATGGAGTGTAAATTTCTGTCGTGGAATATAAGAGGTTCGGAAGGGAAAATTAAATGGGAAGACTCCGTAATCTAAAAAGAGCACGCCATTTAAACACAATTTTTTAACAGGAGACCAGAATGAGATGCCTACGTAATTTTGGCTCGGGTACCCTATGGGTATGTTTGGTTGTTGAGTTGGGTTGGGTTGGAGTAACCTGATGTGAATAATAGCTGTTTGGAATGGTTATGAGGGTTGGAATAAAGAATGTGATGTGATGTCACTATGATTTATGATGAAATTCTAACACAAGAATAGGGAGGGGTAATCCGGATTACCTCGGAGTAATCAGGTTACCAAACGAGCTCTATGGGATGGCTATGAATGACACTCTAACGAGAAAGTTAAATCGTGGGGTCTCACGGCAGGTTGGGATAGAAACTATTTCACGTTGCTAAATTTAGATGACTTTGATTACCTTACGATTTTTGAATTCTAAAATCCCAATCTGATCTCTCCTGTTTGTTTCAACGTATATGGTCCACCTTCGGAGGATCACAAATCACTCTTTCTGATGGAGTTGGATTCGATGCATTTCTCAGCCTTACCCACTGTTATTGTTGGAGACATTCAACTTAATTCGGTTTAGAGAAGACCGTTTATCCAAGGCCCCTCTAAAGCAAAATGACAAGAGGTTTACCCATTGGGTTAACTCTAAGGCCCTGTTTGGTTGGAGAATAGGCCCTGAAATAAGGGGCCAATTCTCCTCCCGACACGGTTCCCAGTGGTACGACTATTCCCCATTATTCTATCTTATTTCACTCTTATTCCTATCTTTATCCCACCTTACCTACCTTTATTTCACCTTATTCTCCTTATTCCTATTCTCCAGTCGAACGAAGAATAGACCCTTACTCCCCTTATTCTCCATCTTTATTCATGCTTATTCTCCTATCGAACGGGAAAGGTTTAATCGAACTTAAGGTGAAGGATGCATTGTTCACTTGGTCTAGGTCCTCTGTGTAGCTCTTGGGCTATTCTTGATCATTTTTTTCGTCAACTCTGAATTTGTATACCTCTTTCCTCTTAATTTTATTAGGCCTCTCCTGAAACCCATTACTCTCGAAGGAGGGTCAATTCGCGAGTATGGAACCTATATTCAAAATTGAGACCTTTTGGTTGACTAAAACGTCCTTCTGCGACTTAGTTAAGCAATCTCGGAAAGAGGTAGCTATTTCGGATAATCCTTTTTACCGTTGGGCTTCCAAAATCCAAAGTATATGATCATTAGTCAAACAATGGCGCAAAGCTATTGTTCCTGATTAACAAGTAAATCAACTTTTGTGAGGAAGAACCATCTTCTCTGATCAAAGGGGGAGGTTGTGGAAGCGTCCCTGGTACATGCATCGCATTTGACCAAAGGGGATGCAAAAATGGAATGCCCCCTTTTCATATAAGGACGGGACGATTTGGGACCATCCATTTTGTGCACACTGGACGAGACGGTCAAAGAACATCCCTGTTAAGCAATCATAGGGTGGATGGTTCGAAACCGTCCCTGTTAGTGTTTGTCCTAGCCTAAGTGAGAAGAGTTATGGAGAGGGTTGTTGACCATCTCCTCAGGCCGTTAGGTTTCATGGATCGGCGCAGAAGCCCTATAGGGATGGTTTGAACTGTCCCTCCATCCTAGATGCTTCAAAACTTGGACCAGTAAGCCCATCTCTGGTTCTACCCAGGGCATCGAGTTAAATGGACAACCACGACTGATCGGGACGGTTATGACTGTCCCGCCTAGATCTGCGCCCCCAAAAATGGATCAGTAAGCCCACCTCGATCGGAGGGGACGGGTGCGGCCGTCATCTATAAATATTACAAGGGACAGTGTGACCATCCCCTCTGGTTCTCCCCGAGGTAATGGGTTAAAGAGATGAGCACAAAAAAGTCGATAGGGACGGTCATAACCGTCTCTCCTGTCCTAGCGCCCCCCCCCCCAAATTAATCAGTAAGCATGTCTCTGGTTCTCTTAAGGTATCGGGTTAAAGAGATGGGCACAGACGACCAATAGGGACAGTCAAAACCATCCTGCCTGTCCTCACATCCCTCAAAAATGGAGCAATAAGCACTTCTCTGGTTCTCCTCCAGGAATCAGGTTAACGGGATGAGCACAGAAGACCGATAGGGATGGTCAGTACCGTCCCATCTGGACCCGTGCCCCCAAAAATGGACCGGTAAGCTCACATCGACCGTAGGGGACGGTCGCGATAGTCTCCTACAGATATTACAAGGGACGGTCTGGTTTTCTCCAAGGTATCGGGTTAACGGGACATGAATAGAAGACTGTTAGGGACGACTCTAATCGTCCCGCCTGGACACGTACCCCCCCTCAAAATGGACCAGTAAGCGCACCACGATTGGAGGGGACAGGCGCAACCGTCCCCTATAAATATTATAAGGGATGATTATCGACTATCACTTCTGAACTTCATAAAGGAAAAAAATTGATACACTTGATTCAATGCCCTGCTATTGCAACAAATTTCACAAAAAAATATACAACAAAAAAGTATCTCATATCAACAACATATCAAAGTACTTCATGCATAACTTTAAAGATATTTTATCTAAAATCGAAACTGCAAACTACATTAAAGTATTCAAGTCAAGTATAAATATAAACAAAAATTCTAAAACCTAGTCTACTCCTCTCTCTCCTCCTCGCTCTCCTCTTCATGGTCGTCGGGTCGTGTAGGTGCTATCGATCGGTCTCTCTCTGGAGACGATAAATGTAAGCTATGATGTTCGCCATGTCAAAATGCATCTTTGTAATCTTCTCATCCTGCTCGGACATCTTCTCCATGTCATAACACATCATGGCCATCTCCTCTTCCTACGCGAGCATCTTCACCTTGACACCTCATAGCTCTCTCTCCAACTCTCTACCCCTCTTGCTTCATTGCGACGATGATACATACCCACTAGCACCAGTTCTGTATCACATACGAATCATCGCTCCCCGTCCACCACATTGTATACATCGAGAATGTTCCTGACATGTTGTTTGGACGAATGCCTCTTCAACAGATAGGGGTAAGGTTCTCATCCCCATGCTATCTAAGGAGCTGGTCATAGTGAGTTTGATCATCTCCTCCTATTTATTTGATTTAAAATTAAATTAAGGAAAAAATATATGGACAATTATTTTACATCATAATTAACTTACATGAACTGGTGATTATGTATCATCGACCTATTGCACTTGTTCGTCGAGGTTCGACTATTTGGCCCCACAAAAACCTCCATCCAGATGGCCTCTCTATCATTTTTCTTTGCCTAAAAATAATATAAATTCTATTTCAAAGTTTTTTCGTATTATTTAACTCGTACCAATTAAACAAACTTACAAAATTGTGCTTGAATTGATTTGTATTCTTCCTCCCCGTCTTATGTCTCGACTTGAATCCCTTCTCATGATTCATGGTATTTTTTGTCTATATCATCTGATATTATTCTAGATTAGTAAAATTAAGTAATAAATAAAGAGAAAGTACTTTACATACCACAAACTCCTCACTAGACTAGAACTTGATTAGCTCTCTTTACTGTTCCAGAGTCATGCACAGAGGAACATTCTGAACTAATTGCTCGTAAGGAATCTGAGGGTTATAATACTATAGAAAGGAATATATTATCACAAAAGATGCCATTGAATAACTGATCAAATACTTGTTAAGATTTTATCCTTGGCTTAATGTGTCCATTATAACGATGTAACATCTCTGCTGCGTGACTAAGGATTTGTCCATCAATGACAGGATCTCGATCCCAAAGCCTACAACGAAGGCATAAAAATCAGAATATCAATTGTAACATGTTTAGTTGTTATGTTAAGGTTTTACCTCTAGGTTTGATAAAATGGTAACTGATGAGCGATAGAATCCAGATCAACTAAGTTGGGAAATATGCAAAGTGTCGTTGTCCTCAATCAACCCGATCACTCAACAAGAAGTAAACCACTCAAGGAAAATCAATCAAAATCAAAGTATGTAAGCGGTTCGCTATTTTATTTACCGGGTATAGCCACCAGGGTCGAACACAAGTAGTAGAGAAAATTACGAAGTAATCAAATTTCAGAGATAAAATATTTTTAGTGGTTTTTTATTTTTCCAATTTTTAATTTTTGAATAAAAGAAAATAAGCATGAAATAAATAAAATAATCCCAACAATCTTTTTTGGATTTTTTAATAAGGCTAGAAATTCAGAAAATAAAACTAAAAATATTTTTGTATTTTTTTATTTTAAAGTATTTTTGGTAATTTTCCTGGATTTTTCAAATATTTTTGTGATTTTATAAAAACCAAATAAGACTCAAAGCTCCAAATAGTGCACAGTTAGGAATAAATGGCAAATTAAAAATATTTAAAATGCCCAAAAGTCCTGATTAGTAATTTTATAATAAAATAGAGATAAAAAGCTACAAACAGAATCGGAAATTACAATTTTGGGTTTTTCTTTAATTTTATATGATTTTTATATGATTTTGGTTGTTTTATAATTTTAGAGTTTTTATGGTGACTTTTAAAACAAAATTAATACAGGAAGTAAAACACATAAAGGCACTCACTGTAATTTTTATGGAATTTTTAAAGCTTTTTCGAATTTTTAGGATTTGTATAAGTTAAACAGGGATGTTTTTTAGGTTTTTTGAATTTTTAAAATACAAAATATAAATAAATCAAACCAATAAAATTATAATAAATATTACACACTAATAGGAGCCATGGAAATTTTTATGTAATTTTTAAGTTAATTTAATATTTATTAAGTCCAATATAAAGTATGTAATTAACCAGATTTTACAGAGACCTATTTACAATTATTTTAAGTTTCTAGCACAAACAGATAATACAGTAAAAAGCACGGGCTGAATATGCAATTAATCTAGCCAAAACGTGCACTACACGTGATCCAGGCTCGTAGGAGCATAAGTACAAATTTAAAAACTTAACATTCATACCATATCAACGTAAAAGTTCAGGATACAATATGCAAATAATCCCAAAGAACACGTGGGGACACACGTGATAGATTCAGAAGGACTAAAATGCAAATACACAAACTAAAGGTCCAAACTATAAATGTACTGAACTACATATATTATTTAATGGACTAAAGTGAAATATGGAAATATGCGGGATAAAATGTGATCCCACGTGAGGCGTGCGTGCAACGCTGACGACTCTGATCTTGCTCTGTAAAGTGATCTGATGGCTCTGATCTAGTCGGCAACGTGCGTGTCAGATGGCTCTGCAAAGCTGATGAAGGAGTGGCACAAATAGATGGTTAGATCTGACACATTGTCAGATCTAACGATCTATAGACTGTAACAGTTGAATGGTGGAGATGGTGGGTCCAGAAGAGATCCGAGCATTAAGATGGATCGTGAAGAACCAAGGGCTAGGATCTATTTTGGAGCAAAACCCCTGATCGAGCAACTACAAATGATGCTGGAAGAACTCTTGGGCTACGAACTTCGTCGGAGTGATGCCAGCGATTCGGCACACCGATGAAGCTATCAAGGCATCCAACATGAACGTGGGGGCATTCCACGTCGAATGGTCAGGTCTAATGAGGTGGATCGATGGCGGATGTGCGAGACGAGGGTAGTCGTCGAGGAGCTGCTCCGTCTGAGTAGGGAATACTCCAAAAGGCTAGTAAGATGCCTCCAAACCTGCAGGGTACACTCACGGATCGAAGGTCGAGCTTCGATCGGGGTTATTATGATCTGGAATGGAAGATACGGCGGGGGATGACGGTTGGGGTCTCCGACGAAGTTGAGGGATGGAGAACCGACCTAATCTCGACCCGATGGTCGAGCCTCAGGGTGGTAGGCCGCGCAAGAAGGTGTGGGGTGAGTCAAGGGAGCGATCGATGCAGATGGAAGAGGGTATCGAAGTTCTAGAGCTGATGGCCGGAGCTGAAGGCGTACGACGGAGCTGATATGGAAGATGGAATTGAAATGCGGAAAAGAGGCGATAAGAGTGATACTTGAAGCTTTTAAGAAGTTCAGAAATGTCAGGCGATCGCTTGGCGAGGGTTGTGGCCTCGATTCCCTGGCGGGAGGAGGAAGAGGCTTCTCGCGGTAGAGGACTCCGATCACGACGTGAGCTGCGACCAAATGCTGACCAAACCTAGCTCCGAAGGAGGCATCGAGCAACTGTCACTCTGCTGAAGCTAGCTAGGGAGAAAGGGTGGCGCGAGGCACGAGCAACCCCACACAGGATGCAAAGGAGAATATTTATAGGCAAGCCAAGGGTCTAAGAAGATTGGATGCATACGTGAAACCCTAGGCAGATCGTGTTGCACCTAGGGATCTGCGAGGATCATGGGAGTTTGGGTTTCAATCGGGCGCAGAAATGGATTCAAATGGAGCACTGAGTCGGGCACCAAAAAGCAGAGAAAACACTCCGGCGAAGCACGTGTGACCCGACCCGGCTGGGAAGGGGACGTTGACCGGGGTCAACAATCCCAGCTGGACCAATCAGAATCAAGGATTTATAAAAATAAAAGAAAATAACATTAAAAATAGTAAATGTATTTAAATTAAAAAGTCTATAGATAAAAAATAATTATTTTTTACAAGCTTTTTTCTGTGAATTTTAATTATTTTTAGGAAAAATAAAATAATGTATATATAATATATAGTAATATATATAGGTATACTTTACCTATGTATTATGTGCAAGTATTTTTATTTTATTATTTTAAAAATAATAATTTTATTTTATATTTTATTTATTTACAACATGATTATAATTTTTTATTTTATTTTTATAAATTATTTAAAGGTATAAAATAAATGAAGAATGTGGTATGTATATGTGTATTTTATACAAAGGTTGGATGATTTTATTTTTTTATTTTTTTCTGATTTTTATTTTACTTTATATTGTTTCTAAATCTATAAATAGGGAAATAAAAGAATAAAATAATTTGGTTTTATAAAAAATAAATAGATAAATAATATGTACAAGTATAGGTGATATGTACAATACATAGTTGAACCTATTTCTCTCTACTTATTTTCTTTTGCGATCAGGTCAAGTTTTGACCTTCTCTTGGGGTTTGGATCACTCTGTGTTTATTCTAAATACATCATTCTTTTTCTTTTTCTTTTATCCTTTAATTTTTCAAAATACATGCTAATTATGCATTATTAACAAGAGCATGCAAAAAGCTAAATTATTGTATCTACATGTATTTACAGGGTGATTTGCCAAAAAGAAGAGCTAAAATAAAAAAATAAAGAGTGAGAATCAGGGTTCATCACCCCCTATACTTTACCTTTGCTAGTCCCTTAGCAAACACTTATTTGAAAAAGAAGTGAAAGCAAAAAGAAAAGAAAAATAAAAAGAATCAAGGCTGATTATTAAACTTTTCTTCATTAAATTGGAGTATGGAGCTCAGTCAAACCTTTGGATTATTAGTTTGGGGAACCTTATTGGGAAATAGGTTTAAGACTCAATCGCCTCTAAGTTCCACAATTATGTGGTCAAGACTCCTCAATAAACCAGGTCAAAATAAGTCTACATACATAAACTCTAATGACTATGCATCTTTCCTTGTACTGAGTAAGTGATATGTAGCTCCCACCTTAGAAATGACAAAGAAACATCCTCCCTCAACAAGGTAACTCTAATTCCCTAGTCCAACAGCTCTTTCCTCGAGGAGCGGGGTATTCTCTTTTAAGTTCAAGTTCAACCAGCTCAAGAAGGGGGGAAAGAAGAGAATAGACCGTGACCAATGTAGCCACATATCCCTTGGAGTAAAGCCAGTGTAGCTAAGTCTCCAGCTGCAAGCTTCTATGAGATGAGAAGGTGGAATGCATGAGATTTGCTTATTCACTATATACACTCCAACATGCATTTTATTTTCAATCAGGTCTGTTCCCTTTTTTGGAGTTTTTCATATTTTTGCACTTTTTTCTGATGTGCATATATACAACATATCACATGGTGCAACATGTACATAAGGAGTTTTTCCTCTTGAGCTAGTAGACTATCCCTCTTTTGATGCATTATTGCAACCCACAGACTCATGTCTTTTGATCTCAATGCCACTAGACCGGGTTGAGATGCATATCCCTCCCTAGAGGAATATGAGAGGTTCCTCCTAGAAGTACTACCCTCGTATGTTACCCCAAGCCAAAGAACTCTACCTTCTCACCACCTCATCCATGTTGAGCTACGTGTAAGATTCGTGTTCAAGTCAAGCCATTGTCTCTAGGAGTCATGCGTGCATTGTTAAGTATCCTACTTAGGCTCATCAAGATGACATGTGAACATAGCTTAGTGGACTCAAAGAATTAAGTCACTAGTGGACCAGAAAAGTCTCAATCCCAAATCCTACAAGGTTCCTTTGAAGTTAAGTAGATTAAGGTCTTAACCAAGCTCAATTTTCTAATTTAATTACAGACTAATTTAAATGTCAACTATGATTCATAAGAATATACAAGCAAATATGTACAAAACTCTTTTGTGCAAATTTTCAAAATATGTAAAATTTTATGAATATTTTTTAATGCAAGGAAGAAGGGAAAGATCTGCAAAATATTTACAATCATTTACAAACAGACAAATTTTTGCAAACTTTTATTTTCCAAACAATTTTCAAAAATTTTGTACTATATACATATTGATACAAAAATATTTACAAACATTTTACAATCAAAACAATTTTTACAAACATTTGTACACAAATAGTTTTTACAAAAGCTATTTACAAATAATTTTGTACAAGAAAAATTTTACAATTTTTGTGATTTTTAGCCATAATATTTTAATAACACACTAACACACAAAATATGAGTTATGGCTAAAATATATATACAATATATATGCCACCCCATATACTTAGCTCGAATAATGTCCTTAGAGTGATCAAAGAGCGATGACAGGAAGACATAACTCATGCTAAGTATTGGGAAGTAAAAAGAATGCCATATCGCAAAGACGAATGAAATAATGTAATAAATAAAGGTCGGTGACCCCCTAATACTTGGTATCAAGTAATCCTAAGTATAGAAGACTGTACTCAAGGGAAAAACCGAAGGTTAGGATGTACAGGTACTACCTCCCCTATACTTAGGGTAAAATATCCCAAGTATAGACGGTAAAACGGAGGTAGTAAAATAAAAAAAATCACAAGTATGATACCCCCTATACTTAGGGTAAAGCACACGCTAAGTATAACACAATCAAAAGGTGAAGATGGGGTATTAGACAAAAAGAATGGGTGATATGGACAACTAGATCTATACAGCTACGACAGAGAAGTGAAAATCAGGCATGAGATTGTTTAACCCAAAAATCGGTGATCTTAAGTTCCACACAAGGCGGGAACTCGGTCGCTGAATCGACCACACGAAATCCGGATTAAAACAACAATTAACCCACAACAGAAATCAAGCAGTGAACAGTGCAGAGTTAAAATTTATTATAACTCTATAAAGGATGTGTATAGTATGCAAGCAGTGTAAAGGTCGAACACAGGGAGCTGACATATAGAACGGGGAAAAATGCTCAAAACCGTGAATGTAAATATTTGTCTATTTATGCTACGTTTTGTGGGTTTTTAATTTCTAAATATTTTTTAATTTTTAAAATGTTATATTTTGATTTTTAATTTCTGATTTTGTATATTTTTTTGTATTTTATATATTTTTTAATTCTTCTTCTTTAAAAAGACAAAATAAAGTATATATACAAAATAAGGAAAGAGAGAGATAAGGTATTTATAAAAATAAGTAAAAATGTCAAAAATCAGAAAATAAAATATTTTTGTGATTTTTATAATTTTCTAATGTTTTTGTGATTTTTCTGTATTTTTCTTTTTTTTTGGTATTTTTAAAGTTAAAAAATACTGAAAACAATGTAGAAAATAAAAAAGTTGAAACCAAAACGGAGAAATAAAATATCAACCAGTAACAAAAATTCTCTAAATTAATTTTAAATTAAAGATAATAAAATAAGGAAAATTCAGTATATTTTTAGATTTTTTCTGGAATTTTTAATATTTTTATGAAGATTTTTGGGGTTTTATAATTTTTATGGGTTTTCTTTTGTATTTTTTAATTATTTTTGGATTGAAGTTAAAAGACACTAAAACACACAAAATATATTTTTTTGGGAATTTTTAGAGAAGCTTTTATAATTTTTATGGATTTTCTAATGCCAACAGTGCTGAAAATGCATGTTTTTGAATTTCGATAAATATTAAAATGCAATAAAAATGCAAAATAAAAATATGGAGTGAAACTAGGATCAACAGAAACTTATGGTAATTTTTGTAAATGTTTGGGGTTTTATCAGTGCATGCAATAAATAAAGGAAACATCGAGAAAATACATCCTGCAGAGGTAATTTTGGAATTAGCAAAACATCCAGGGGCTTGCGTGCAAAATTTCCAGAAACTATATAACTTAATTAAAAACTTTTCAGGTCCAATTGCAAATAGCCTAAGATCCAAGGATGTATTCACAAAATTCCCAAAACTCACGTGCACTGGGCACGTGACTATCATGGACAAAACAATAATTAGCTAAAACTAGGAGGGCTAAGTTGAAATTTCACCAAAATATTACAACGTTTCTAGAATGATTTAGGAACACTTAGAAATATAAGAAACAACAGGCCCTTGCCTGCAAAATAGCCAAGCACACATGCTCACGCACGTGCGCCTCGCTGGCAAGGGCTTAACTGAAATTAGAAGGAGTCTGAGGGTCTTCTTGCAAAACATAAAATAGTTATAATGTAGATGAAAGCTTTAATAGATTAATTAATAAATAGACAAAAATCGCGAGGGTTAAGTCGCAAAATACCCTCGCGAAGGGCGCATCCGACGGTGGGATCTCTCCCACTTAACACGTGGCAGGCTTCAGGCGCTCGATGACGGTTCATATCAGATGGCGGAGATTAGATTATCTCCAAGTGATGAACGACCCCTGTGCGTCTGATCCAACGGCGGCTGCTTCGGCTGGGGTTCCTCGACGTTCGAACGACCGAGAACTGGTCAGGAAGAACAACCTAAGAACTCGGAGAATCCGAGCTTCGAACCACCCTCCTGACCCATTCCGGCCACCTGGGAAGCTCGGGAAGGTTCCCTGATGATCCTGCGGTGTATCTCAAGCGTCTGGGGGCGTCAAAAAGGAGAGGGTTGCACCAGGGCCTCCTTGCGACGTCGGGGACGAAACAAGGCCGCCAGGTGCTTCCGGCGTAGGCAAAAATCGCCCACATGCGAGCTTCAGGCTCCAACAACACCTGCAAAAAATTGTTAAGGAGGGCGAGGGCAAACTACCTCGCCCCTCTTGGATGTGGATGGCGGCGGAAGACGATACAAAGGTGGCTCGCCGGAGCTTGCTCTGACGAGGTGATGGTGGTTGCGATTGGCTTGGCGTGAATCAAAAAGGGAAGAGAGGATCAAATCCTAATGCTACGGGAAGAACAAAAATGCAAGAAAAACGAATAAAAACGACGACCTCGAAGTTTGAAAACCTGAGATGGGTACCTCGACGGCCAAGGCTGGAGATGGGGGTGTGGAGCGCCTCCACGGCCGCCTAGCCTTGCCTCAAGAGAGCTGGAGGACCTCCTGTCACGAGGTCCGGTCCGGAGCTCGCCAATAAGAGAGGAAGAACGGTCAAGAAGAGTTCAAGGAGCAAGGAAGGTGGCGGGTTGTTTTTGAAGATGTGGCTCTGGTGGGTTGTTCAAGGGGTGATCACGGGTGTCGCAGTGATCCAATCCTCGAGACAAACATCAGGCGAGTATGCCTGATTAACGGGGAGAACAATCCAAGAAGGAATCGACCCCAAATAGTGAAAGATGCGGTCTCCAAAATTAGGAGAAGAAGAGGGAAGAACGAGGTGTCAGGAGGGCACAGGCGTTGGGTTAGAGAGTTGACTGCTGGTCAACTCTCCAGCCCTCCTGGTTGGTCCACGTGGACCAACCAGGAAAAAGCCTGAGAAAAACATTTCTAAATTCGTTTAAAAATAGTAAACGATTTCATTAATTTTAGGTTTTAAAATACAAAATGTTTATTATTTTATAAGTTATTTTATTATTATTTTTATTTATTTTTTAGAGGTATAATAATACATGTTACCATTTTAGGCCTATATATGTATACATATATATATATTAATATTTTATTTTTATTTTGTATATTTAATTTATTTATTTTTGTTTATTATTTTATAAATTTATAAATATTTTTATACACTTAAATATATTTTTATTTTATTTTTTGATGTAATTTGTACACTTAATAAAATAGAAGTGTAATTATATAGGTATATGTACATGTATTATACCTATGTATGTTATATACAAGTATTTTATTTTGTATTTTCTTAAGATTTTTATTCTGATTTTAATGTACATATATATTATAAATATTATTTACAAAATTATAAAAATATAAAATTATGAAAATAATGAAGAATAAATAAAATGAACATTTTAATCTGTACAAGTATACAAGTGGGGGTCAAAAACTCAACTTTCAAACCATAGCTCCGCCAAATGCGAAACCACCTTCATTAAATAGATTATTTAAAATTATATACAATTAAAGGTGAGTTTGATGCGTTTCGAGTTTTTATTGGGGAGATACAGGTCCGGGAAGTTGGGATTCTAGAATATTATTCAGATCATATCTTTCTATCTGTACAATATTTTTGCATGAAATCAATTTTGTATTTTTATTTATTTAATTATCTACAACTTTCATGTACAAAGTTTATTTATTTGAAGTATAAAAAGTATAACCAAAAATAGGTCCTAAAATGAATAAAGAATGAATGAAATAAAAGGTATTTTTATTGTATTTTAACCCTTATCTCCCCATACTTTATTCCTTGTCAACCTAGTCATTGAGATGCCTAGGTCTCGAGGTTTCGGGTCATAAAATATTTACAATATTTTATTCTTTTTCTTTTCTTTTCTTTATTCTATAATTTTAGCTTTAAAAATTGTATTTTATACACTATTTACACAATAATGCATGAATGCTAAAATGCCTGATTTAACATTATTTTTACGTATTTACTAGGGTTTTAAGATCAAAATGATAGAATAAAGATGAAATGTAGATTCATCATCCCCCTATACTTGCCTTTGCTAGTCCCTAGCAAACACTTATGCAATAAGTGCAGAAAAGAAAAACAAAGAAAAGAAAAGGAAGAAATGTGGAGTAAGTTTAATTATCAAACTTATCTTCACAAAATCAAAGTTTGGAGCTTAAGTCGGACCTTTGGAATTTTAGTGCGGGCGGAACCTTAATGAGAACCAGATTTGAAATACAACAATCCCTGAGAATCCCAAAACTCTGCTCACGTCTCCTCAATAGCCATGTCAGAAATATCTCAACTCATACGCAAACCCTTACGACTATGAACCTGACTCGTACAGTTTAAGTGATAGTGGCTCTCCCCAACTAGAATGAAACAGAGACTAACTTCTCCAGCATGACAACCCAATGATTCCCTAATCAAATACCTTGAGGAGCGGGGTATTCCCTTCTAAGTTCAAGTGGCAACCAGCTCAAGAGGAGGGGGTGAAGAGAAGAATGGATGGTAGCCACTGTAGCAACCTATCCTAGGATGAAAGACCAGTGTAGTCAAGTCATCCAGCTGCAGGATCACATAATTTCACTTTGAAGCTCAAGCTTGCTTATTTTCTGTACAACATATTCACATACTTTTGCAGGCATTTTATTTTTGTACAGACCTGTCCCCCCCTTTTTTTGAAATACTATTTACAACAGCATTTACATAAGAAGTTTTTCCTCTTGAGCCAGTAGACTATCCCTCTTTTGAAGCTTTATCGCAACCCACACTCTCCTGTCTTTAGAATTCCTAATCACTGGATGGGTTGGGGTGCACTTCCCTCCCTCGAGGAGGATAAGTGTTTCCACTTGTGTGCGTCTCATACCGGCAAATCCAATCCCCTCACTACCTGAGTTGAGCCATGTGAAAGGTGCAAGTGTCCAAGTTAGGTCATTTTCAACAAGAGACGTGCGTGTGCTCCGAAATACACTACTTAGGCAGTCAAGAATCCATTGAACTAAGTCTCGTGATCCTCAAAGAATTAAGTCAACTAGACCTGAAGTACCTCAGACCCAGTTCCTATAAGGTTCCTGTTATTAGGTAGATTTTAAGGTCCAATCAAGCTCCAATCTCCGGATTTTATTTAGACTTGTTCAACTATCAAACTCAATCCGAAAAATGCTCATGCTATGCAAATGTGATGCAGAATGCAGAAAATATTTTTGTGATGCAATTTTCAAAGATTTTGAACTTTTTATGGATTTTTGAAAAGGATGATGCATATGCATTTTTTTGTATTTTTCAAAAAGATTTTTCAATGTTTTTGGATTTTAGTTTTGCAAATGTTTTTGGGAATTTTGAAAACAAAGATTTTGGCTAAAAGCTACATATTTACACGGGAGTGCTTCTTATATTTACAAGAAGTGGATTTTAAGAATTTACAAGGGTAAGTGGTCAATTTTATAGGTGTATATAATGAATTCTGGTGTGATGTATGTATTCCTCAAACTTATTTGAAAATCATTTTACAAACAATTTTCGAAAACTATAGTTCAAAATAATTTTTACAAATAATTTTACAAAAATGTACACACATTTGAAAATCATTTTGCAAAGGATTTCAAACAGTATAGATAGATTTTTCAAAATATTTTTGCAACCATTTTTCAAACCATTTGCAAATTATTTTTCAAAAATTTTTATTTCACACAAAGAAAATGAATTTCCACAACAAACATTTTCACAAAGGTTGAAAACATGTAACAAAACATTTTCCAAATAGTTTTCAAAAGATTTTCACCAAGATTTTCAAACTATTTTTCAAATATTTTGCAAAAAAACATTTTCACCTGATTTATTAATCAGTAAGTACAGAAAGAATTTGAGGAATAATCAACATCTTTTTATTAAGGATTTTAATGAATTTTTAAGAATTATTAGCCATACTTATTAATAAAAATACGAAAGTACGAGTTATGGCTAAAGTATATACGCAGTATATATGACCCCCCTATACTTAGCTTGAGCTATGTCCTCATAGATCAAAGAGAAAAGAGAAGACATAACTCGTACTGAGTATAGTTAAATCTAAAGAATAAATGAATGGAGAAATGAATGAACGAATGAACAAAAGAATGAGAAGTTGACCGTCCCCCCTATACTTAGGATCAAATAATCCTAAGTATAGCAGACTGTACACAAAGAAGGGAGGGTCAAGGGTGGGAATGAATAGATCGTACTCATATTGTCTCCCCCTATACTTAGGGTAAGATATCCCTAAGTATAGAGATGAAAAGGAGACAATGGAGAGGATCAAAATAAATGAAAAACTCGGGGTGCACACCCCCCTATACTTAGGACAAAGTACGCCCTAAGTATAGAAAATTGTCTACAAGAGACGACACCTTTTTTTGGTAGAAAAAGAGAAGAGAAAAGGAAAAGAAGAAAAGAAGAAAAGAAGAAAAGAGATCAAAAGATAGAAGAAGAGATCGTGAGAATGTGCACGTCGCTCCCCTTATACTTAGGGTAAAAGAAACCCTAAGTATAGGCAACAACATGAGTAATGAAACGGAACGACGAATGAACACTCGGCTCGTCCACCCCCCCATACTTAGGACAAAGTATGTCCTAAGTCAGGCAAACACGAGGATGGGTGGATGAGCAATACGGGGGAAAGACAGATATGAACAGAAGCGAATGTACAACAGAGGTGGATGTACACATGATCAAGAAGGCAGGAAGCGAACCTTCTTGCGGGATCGCTGAGGGATGGATCTGGTGTGGTTCATGTCAACATCGGGGTCCATAGTGGACGGAAGCCGATCAGGGTCGACAGAGTGAATATCCTCAGGAGACCTAGGGTGTGAAGGCACAGATGGATGAGTGGAAGAAGTATAGCTAGGTCTGGCCTTGGGGGTCTCGCTGATATCAAAGTGGAATGGGACGAACTCATCATCATCGGAAGTAGTGTAATCAGTGTCACCCTACGAGGTCTCGTCCGGGTCAAAAC
The DNA here is from genome assembly GCA_037367405.1 of Ottelia alismoides. NCBI lineage: Eukaryota > Viridiplantae > Streptophyta > Magnoliopsida > Alismatales > Hydrocharitaceae > Ottelia > Ottelia alismoides. The sequence continues at coordinate 325,217 of JAZKJV010007214.1, forward strand.
TAAAAGGAACGAACTCATCAGTGGAAGTAGTCGAACTCTGCTCATCCTCTATAATCTCAACTGGATCACCTTTCTCATCAAAAGGCCTGAATTCCGAATAAAAGCAATCAATCAAATTCGGCCTTGGTCTCTTCTGAATCTAAATGAATAGGCAGGGACTCATCGATGAAAGTAGTCGAAACATGTCTGTCCTGTCTGGTATCTAAATCTGCCCTCCGCTCAATGGTATCAATCGTGTAAATTCCACAGATGTCATCAACACAACGCCAAGTCCCAGAAGAAGGAACGCTGAGGTCCATGCTTTCCGAGTCTTCCTCAACAGGGAGGAATTCTCGGGTCTCAGTGGAATCCAATAAACAACAAAATTCTCTGATAGTCTCATCAAGGTCATGGTCCTCAAGGTCATCCAAGTTAGGTGTGGTCACATCAGGTGCAGGTCTTTGGTCAACTGTGGGTGCGGTGATCGACACTTCGCTCTCATCAACAGATGGAAGCGAATCTCTCCTGATCCGTAATCAATAACGACCTTCACAGAGGCGAGGAATGGTCATCCTAGGATGATTGGAGAAGGCTCCCCTGTGGAGGTCTCCATGGGCAATACGATAAAATCAACATGGTAGCTCATGCCCTGAATCGAAATGACAACATTTTCAAGGTTACCCTTCGGCCTCTTTATTGATCCATCAGCAAACTGAACGATCATTCTGGTTTTCTTGAGAGGCCCTAAGTGAAGAGACTGTACCAGCGAGAAGGGTATGATGCTAATCGAAGCACCACCGTCCAGGAGAGTGTGATTACATGTGCGATCAGAGATGGTGCTGCTAATGAAAGGTGTGGCAATGTTCTTTTCCCTAGGAATGGGACGGTGTGTGATGGCGTGGGCAGTAGCCATGGTCAAGATATGACGCTTAGATCTGCTCCTTCGCTTTCTCTTCTTGGGAAGAGGAGCAGATAATTGGGTCATGGCCTGCTGAAGTGGGGCACGGATGATCTCATGAACAATGGCCACCACTTCGGGTTCAGTCAATATTTTTTTTGAATTTTTGGACCTCCTCCATACAAGGGAGGAAGTTGGAATCATCATATATACGAGGAATGCCAAGAGCAGTCTGTACAGCGGCATCCTCGGGGTCAAAGGTGGGATGAGATGTGAAAGGTTGTGTGGTCAAATGGTCTGGCAAAGGCTCCATCTCCTCACAGTCTGAGTTGATCACTGTTGAACAAGATTTTTCACAGGTCTAAAGTAATCCACACAAGGCGGGATCACAATGTCGCTGAGGCGACCCGCGAGAAATCCTAATTCAAACAACAATTAACCCACGACGATCAAATAAGGAAATGAAGGTAAATGTGGAGTTAAAATTTATTATAACTCTACAACAAGATGTGTATAGTGCAAGTATGTGTAGAGGTCGAACACAGGGAGCAGAAAGGATAGATCTTTGCAAAATTGCTCAAAAGTGTGTGAATGTGATCAAATGTCTACTATGCTATTTTTTGTGGGTTTTTAATTTTATATATTTTTTTATTTAATTTTTGATTTTATATTTTTGTATTTTGATTTTTAATTTTCTGATTTTATATTTTCTTTTTATATTATATATATATATATTCTTTTTCTCTCTTTTTTTTCAATATAGGAAGATATAAACTATATAATAAAAGAGGTGCTAGGATATTTATAAAAATATGCAAAAATGCTCAAAAATTTCAGAAATAAAATATTTTTGGTAGTTTTATATTTTTCTACTGTTTTTGTGATTTTTGGGGATTTTTCAGAATATTTTTGGTATTTTTAAAAGTGGAAATACAAGAAAATAGTGAATTAGCTACTGACTGAAACTAAAATGAGGATGAAAAATATCAAATGGTGTCCAAAATTCCTCAAATTAATTTTAATAGAAAGGTAATGAATCAAAGAAGATACATAAACTAAAATTGCATTTTCAGGATTTTTGTAGAATTTTTAAGATTTTTATGAACGTTTTAGAGTTTTATAATTTTTATGAGTTTTCTTTTGTATTTTTTAATGATTTTTGTACTGAGGTTAAAACACACTAAAATATGTAAAATATATTTTTTGGGAATTTTTTGAGACGTTTTTATAATTTTTATGTATTTTCTAATGCAAACAGTGCTAAAAATGAGTGTTTTTGAATTTTTATAAATAATAAAATGCAATAAAAATGAAAAATAAAAATATGGCGAGATACTACAATGCAGCAGGAACTTAATGTGATTTTTGGAGATTTTTTGGGATTTTATAGATGCATGCAAAAAATAGAGACAACAACAAGAAATTACACTACTTGCAAGGACAAATATATAATTAGACAAACATCTGAGGGCCTGTATGCAAAAAGTCACAAAATCATATAACTGACTTTAAAACTTCCTGGATCAACTCTTAATACCCAAAACCGCAAGGGCCAAAGTTGCAAAATCACCAAGGTACTCGCGCCAAGCACATGCGTCAGCGTGGACCCAAACGCGATAAATTAAACTATAGGGGCAGCTATGCAAAATGCCCAAAAATTTATAACATCAAATGAAAGCTTGAGAGTTAGTTATTAAATACAAAAAGAGGCTGGTCGAGATATGCAAAATACCCAACCAAAGGGGCACGATCCGGCGACTGCTGCTCCTCGTCAAGAACGGGTCAAGATCCGATGGCTGCGGAGGAATGTGAATGAACTCGCGAAGAACAGCCTCTCGGCAAGTTTTGGCTCGATGACGTGATCTCCTCCAACGACCTAAGAAGCCCCAAGTTGGCCGAGAAGCTCCTGCGAGGCTCCCCTATCGACTGGCGGCCTCAAAATAGCGGATGCTCCGCCGGGGCGTCACCATGGCAATGAAGAACGAGGGAAGACTCTTGGAGGTTCGGCCTGCCTCAAAAACGACCCCCTGATGGAGTCCTTCGGCACCTGGACCTGTAGATGAAGTTCGCGGGCAACAGTATTAGGTTCCAGGGTCAGAAAAAGGGATGGATGGTGGCGTGGTGAAGATGGTGGTAGTTGGAGTAAACTCCAGCGAGATGATGGCGTAGGTGATTGAATAGGTGATAAGCGAAATCGGAAATGGATGCGTGGATGCTACACCTACTTCTAGGAATAGAAATGCGTGAAGAAAATAAAGTAAAATGCGAAATAAAACAGACCTCAAAGGTTTAAAAACTTGAGATGGGACCTCACGGCCAAGGGCCGGAGATGGGGGTGATGGAGCGCCTCCCGACCACTAACCTCCCTTCCGAAGAGCTGGAGGACTTGTTGTCACCAAGTCCGGTCTAAAGCACGTCCAAGAGATGAAGGAAAATGGTCAAAGAGGGTTCAAACATGGAAGGGAAGCTTGGAGGGGTTTATGTACAAGAAGAGCGATGTGGCACAAAGAACGGTGATTCTGGAGCACACCAGTGATGCACTCCCCGAGAACATCCTTGGGCGTGTATCCTCAATATATGGTGAACAAAAGTCAAGAAGGAAGCAATGCCAAATGGTGAAAGACGCGCTCTCCAAAATTCGGAGAAAATGCCAAAAAAACACAGTCTGACAACCTTCAGAACGTTGGGTAGAGAGTGGGCGAGACGGCATGAAGATTGAGGTTTATCGAGCGAATCTTCGATCCAAAGACCAATGCAAGTACTGGGCGTGTATGGTGGTTATATGGGGAGAAAAAGTGAAGAAGGGCCTGAGGTCAAAATGTGAACGATGCGAGCTCTAAAATTCCGAGAAATCGGGCCAAAACGCATTCGGACAGGCTGCAGGAGCAAGCAAGAACCAGGGAGTTGACCAGTGGTCAACTTCCACCTGGTTGGTCCACGTGGACCAACCAGGAAAATCCCTGGAAAAAACACTTGTAAAATCAATTAAAAATAGCAAATCAATTTATTAAATTATGGTTACAAAATAAAAAATGTTTATTAATTTATGAATTATTTTATTACGATTTTTATTTATTTTTATGAGGTTAATAATTACAAGTTGCCATTTATACCCTTTATAGGTATCTATATCTATATATTTTAATCTTTTATTTTTATTTTGGTGTTTTTAATTTCTTTAATTTTGTTTATTATTTTATAAAATTATAAAATACTTTTTTACACATAAATATATTTTTATTTTATTTTATTGATGTGTTTTGTATATTTAATAAAATATAAGTATGTATCATATAAGTATATTTATATGTATAATACCTATGTATTTTATATAGGTGTTTTTATTTTATGTTTCTTTTGGGTTTTTCTTCTGATTTTAATTTACATATATATTAAAAGTAACATTTACAAAATTATAAAAATATAAAAATACAAAAAATAATGAATAAATAATAAATCGAATATTTTAATCTGTACAATTATACAATGTGGGTCCAAAACTCAACTTTCGAACCGTAGCTTCGCCAAATGCGAAACTACCGCCAGTAAATGGCTTATTTTATTCTATATACAATTAAAGGTGAGTTTGATGCATTTGGAGTTTTCATTTGTAAGATACGGGTCTGGGAAGTTGGGATTCTGGATTTTTATTCAGACCATAACTTTTTATCTGTACATTATTTTTGAGTGAAATCAATTTTGTATTTTTCTATATTTAATTATCTACAACTTTCATGTACAAAGTTTCTTTATTTGAGGTATAAAAAGTGGAACCAAAAATAGGTCCCAAAATGAATAAAGAATGAATAAAATAAAAGGGATTTGTATTGTATTTTGGCCCTTATCTCCCCCTACTTTATTCCTTGTCGACCTAGTCATCGAGATGCCTAGGTCTCGGGGTTTCGGGTCATAAAATATTGACAATATTTTATTCTTTTTCTTTTCTTTTCTTTATTCTATAATTTTGGCTTTAAAAACCGCATTTTATACAATATTTACACAATGATGCATGAATGCTAAAATGTATATTTTAAGCCTAATTACATGCATTTACTGGGGTTTTTAAGGCCAAAATGATAGAATAAATATGATGAAATGTAGATTCATCATCTCCCTATACTTGCCTTTGCTAGTCCCTAGCAAACACTTATGCAATAAGTGCAGAATAGAAAAATAAAGAAAAGAAAAAGAAGAAGGTGGATTAAGTGTAATTATCAAACTTGTCTTCACAAAATCGAAGTTTGGAGCTTAAGTCGGACCTTTGGAATTTTAGTGCGGGCGGAACCTTATTGAGAATAGAATTTGAAATCCAACAGTCCCTGAGAATCCAAATTCCGCTCAAGTCTCCTCAATATCCAGGTCAGAAATATCTCAATTCATACGCAGACTCTTACGACTATGAATCTGACTCGTACAGTGTAAGTGATGGTGGCTCTCCCCAACTAGAATGACAACGAAACTGACTTCTCCAGTACGACAACCCAATGATTCCCCAATCCAACAACTCCAATATCGAGGAGCGGGGTATTCCCTTCTAAGTTCAAGTGGCAACCAGCTCAAGAGGAGGGGGTGAAAAGAAGAATGGACGGTAGCCAACGTAGCTACCTATCCTCGGATGCAAGACCAGTGTAGTCAAGTCATCCAGCTGCAGGCTCACATATTTGACTTTGGAACTCAAGCTTGCTTATTGACTTTACAACATATTCACATACTTTGCAGGCATTTTATTTTTTTTACAAGCCTGTCTCTTTTTTTTTCTTTCTTTTTTTTGAAATACTATTCACAACAGCATTTACATAAGGAGTTTTTCCTCTTGAGTCAGTAGACTATCCCTCTTTTGAAGCTTTATTGCAACCCACACTCTCCTGTCTTTAGACTTCCTCATTACTGGACAGGTTGGGGTGCACTTCCCTCCCTAGAGGAGGACAAGTGTTTCCACTTGTGTGCATCTCATACCGGCAAATTCAACCCCCTCACCACTCCAACTGAATTGAGCCAAGTGAAAGGTGCAGGTGTCCAAGTTAGGTCATTATCAACAAGAGTCATGCGTGTGCTCTGAAATACTCTACTTAGGCAGTCAAGAATCCATTGAACCAAGTCCCGTGATCCTCAAATAATTAAGTCAACTAGACCTGAAGTACCTCAATTCCAGCTCCTATAAGGTTCCTGTTAATTAAGGTAGATTTTAAGGTCCAATCAAGCTCCAATCTCCGGATTTTACTTAGACTTGTTCAACTATCAAACTCAATCCGAAAAATACGAATGCTATGCAATGCAATGCATAAAATATTTTTGTGATGCAATTTTAAAAGATTTTGAACTTTTTATGGATTTTTGAAAAGATGATGATGATGATGCATATGCAATTTTTTTGTCTTTTTCAAAAAGATTTTTCAAATGTTTTTGGGATTTTTGAAAAACAAAAAGATTTTGGCTGAAAACAAGGTGAAAAATCTGTACACGGGAGTGATTCTTATATATACAAGAGGTGGATTTTAAGAATTTACAAGGGTTAGCGCTCTATTTTATACATATATAAATAATGGATTTTGGTGAGATGTATATATTCCTCAAATTTATTTGACACTAGTTTTTCAAACAATTTTTGAAAACTATAGTCCAAACTAATTTTTACAAACATTTTACAAACATATACACACATTTGAAAATCATTTTGCAAAGGTTTTCAAAACAGTATGTATAGATTTTTCAAAACATTTCTGCCACCATTTTTCAAACCATTTGCAAATCATTTTTCAAACATTTTATTTCACACAAAGAAAATAAATTTTACAAACCACACATTTTTACAAAGGATGAAAACATGTAACAAAACATTTTTAATATAGTTTTCAATAAATGTTCACAAGGATTTTCAAACTATTTTTCAAACATTTTGCAAAAAACATTTTCACCTGATTTATTAATCAGTAAATACAAAAAGAATTTGAGGAACAAAACACCTTTTTATTAAGGTTTTTAATGAATTTTAAAGAATTATTAGCCATATTATTAAGAAAATACGAAAGTACGAGTTATGACTTAAGTATATACGCAGTATATACGACCCTCCTATACTTAGATTGAGCTATGTCCTCATAGATCAGAGAGAAAAGAGAACACATAACTCGTACTGAGTATAGAAAAGTCTAAAGAATAAAGAACGAATGAAGGAATGAATGAATGAGAAGTTGACCATCCCCCCTATACTTAGGATCAAATAATCCTAAGTATAGCAGACTATACACAAAGCAGGGAGGGTCAAGGGTGGGAATGAACATATCATACTCAGATTGTCTCCCCCTATACTTAAGGTAAGATATCCCTAAGTATAGACAAGAAGAGGAGACAATGGAGAGGATCGAAAAGAATGAAAACTCGGGGTGCACATCCCCCCTATATTTAGGACAAAGTACATCCTAAGTATAGAAGACTGTCTACAAGGGGTGACACCTTTTTGATAGAAAAAGAAGATAAAAGAGGAAAAGAAGAAAAGAAGAAAAGAGATGAAGATGGAAGAAGAGATAAGAGGATATACACATCACTCCCCCTATACTTAGGGTAAAAGAAGCCCTAAGTATAGGCAACAACAGGAGTGATGAAACGGAACAGTGAACACTCAGCTCGTCCACCCCCCTATACTTAGGACAAAGTACGTCCTAAGTAAGGCAAACACGAGGATGGGTGGACGAGCAAAACGGGAGATGATAGAGATGAACAAAGGAGAATGTACAACAGAGGTGAATGTAATATGATCAAGAAGGTAGAAAGCGAACCTTCTTGCGGGACCGCTGAGGAATAGATCTAGTGTGGTGCATGTCGACATCGGGGTCTACAGTGGACGGAAGCCGATCAAGGTCGACAAAGTGAAGATCCTCAGGGGCCCTAGGGTGAAGAGGCACCGACGAGGTAGTGGAAGAAGTGTGGTCAGGTTTGGCCTTAGAAATCTCGCTGATATCGAAGGGAATGGGACGAACTCATCATCATCATCAGAAGTAGTGTACTCAGTGTCGTCCTGCGAGGTCTCATCCAGGTCAAAACCAAAAGGAGCGAACTCATTAGTGGAAGTAGTCGAACTCTGTTCGTCCTCAATAGTCTCAGCCGGATCATCTTTCTCATCAAAAGGCCCGAATTCACGGATAAAAGCAATCAAATCAAATTCGGCCTTTGGCTGATCAATATCTACATGGACAGGAGCGGACCCATCAGTGGAAGTAGTCAAAACATGTCCGTCCTGTCTAGTCTCTAAATCTTCCCTCCGTTCAATGGCGTCAATCGTGTAAATCCCGCGGATGTCATCAACACAATGCCAAGTCCCAGAAGAAGGAACTCCGAGGTCCATGCTTTCCGAGTCTTCCTCAACAGGGAGGAATTCTCGGGTCTCAGTGGAATCCAATAAACATCAAAATTCTCTGATAGTATCATCAAGGTCATGGTCCTTGAGGTCAGCCAAGATAGGTATGGTCACATCAGCTGCAGTTCTCCGGTCAATGTGGGTGTGGTGATCGACGCTTCACTCTCGTCAGCAGGACGAAAGCGAATCTCTCCTGATCCGTAATCAATAACGACCCTCGCAGAGGCGAGGAATGGTCGTCCCAGGATGATTGGAGAGTGCTCCCCTGTGGAGGTCTCCATAGGCAATACGACGAAGTCCATGTGATAGCTCATGCCCTGAATCGAAATGACGACGTTTTCCAGGATACCCTTCGGCCTCTTTATTGATCCATCAGCAAACTGTACGATCGTCCTGGTCTTCTTGAGAGGCCCTAAGTGAAAAGATTGTACCGGCGAGAAGGGTATGATGCTAATCGAAGCACCGCCGTCGAGGAGAGTGTGGTCACATGTGAAGTCAGAGATGGTGCAGCTAATGAAAGGTGTGGCAGTGTTCTTTTTCCTAGGAATGGGACGATGTGAGATGGCGTGGACAGTGGCCGTGGTCAAGATATGACGCTCAGATCTGCTCCTCCGCTTTCTCTTTTTGGGAAGAGGGGCAGATAAATCGGTCATGGCCTGCTGAAGTGGGGCACGGATATTCTCATGTATGGCGGCCACCACTTCGGGTTCAGTCAATATTTTTTTGAGTTTTTGGATTTCCTCCATACAAGGGAGGAAGTCAGAATCAGCATATACACAAGGCATGCCAAGAGCAGTCTGTACAGCGGCATCCTCAGGGTCAAAGGTGGGACAAGGTGTGAAAGGCTGTGCGGTCAAAGGATCTGGCAAGTGGGCGCTCTCCTCACAGTCTGACTCGATTACAGGTCTCCCGAACTCTTTTTGTGTTTTAAAAATTTTCTCATTTTTTTGTATTTTGGGCGATTGCAAGCTCTCATGATAATCCTCAAATGAATCCTCGTCCTCGAAGAATGGAGCGACGTTCTGGTTCTTATTTTCACTAAATAGATCACTCATCCTCAAGTTCATATGCTCCATCATCTGATTCAAGGTCTCAAGTGTAGATACCATGAGAGGTGACTCCAAAATCTCAGGATCGGGTGTGTCGAATGTGGGTAGTGGGCGTGGACAAAAATCACATTCCGGATCAGGATACTCAAGGAAGAGCGGGTTATTGAAATGTGTAGGAGATGGTGGTGGAAATGCTCGGTGAAGGTCAAAATTCGAATCCTGAAATAGTGGGTTGGTCGGATATGTACAAAAATCAGGAGCTAAGTCCTCCTGGAAAAAGTGAGGTGGACTGGTTGGAGCGAACGATGGGTCCGCAAAGTCCGGACAAAATATACTCCAATCGGACATCTCGAAACAAAAGGAAAAATGATCGGGAGAGTACGAGGGTCAAGTCAAGATAAGTGTGAAGAAAGGCGCAAATGTGTAGAGATAATCTAGGACACACACAAGCAATCACAAAAAATAATACAAACCCTCAATTCACCGACTCAACTCCGTAGAGACCGAAAAGTCGGTCCTTTTATCTTGTCTTTTTTAGAGTTAGGCGAGAAGTCCAAAAGTTGCGCAAACACTTAGGGGTCTGAAATGGGATTTGGGCACTAACCTTAGTGTGTGCGCGAGCAAGTAAAAGCGAAGACAATGAGGGGATTACTCGCCCCAAGAGAATGGTTTTCTTTTTGGTCGATTTTAGGATCAAGTAATATTAGCAGTCCCAATTTTATTGATTATCACTTTTTTTTTGGATTTTTAATAAGAAATGCACGATCCTATCGGGGAGTCAATTCCTTTAAGCACCTAGGTGATCAAAATCAGAGGGAGAGTCGGAAAAGCAATGCAAGCGGCAAATCAATGATGCATGCTAAAGCGTAAATGCTCACCTTGCCTCCAGCACTCTACATGCAAGGATGCTCAGCAAAATTGAAACCTATCTATATGCAAATGCAAAGCCGATGAAATCGCCCTAAGTTTCAGAAATTGCTATTATCGGGAAGCACCACAAGCTGACCACAAATCCTCAATCCTAGAGTCCGGTCTAGGCTCACCCCTCCTCCTCTTGACAAATCGAGTTCAGGAGAAGCGCTTGGCGGGGAGAGCTCACGGCGCGACGGATCGAAGACGATGAATCAACTGTTTAAATTTGACTAAGTCCAAACGATACTATAGGCACATGCAAGGGTGATTAATGTGTTTGGACCTAATTCTATCGCAAGCAATCCTAAAACTAGGGGCTCAATCACATAAAATAAATAAAACAAAAATCGGCAAACAAAGTAAAAAAAATGCGATGAAAACCGATAAAACGCGGTGAGCCCCCAGGTGTACAAACACCTGGAAGTTAGGCCCGAATGTCCGAGGGTACCTGTATTATTACAAATATAGGTCGCTCTCTCACTTAAATTACACTAATAAATGCAATAAATAAATACACTAGAAATGTCTTCAAAATCTTCTCCTAGCTCGCCTTCGTGCTAAGTCAAGTCGCCTCATGTGAGTGCGCATGTGCTCCTGGAAGAGAGCTCCTCCCCCGATCCGCGTTCCTCGCAAGAAGTCAAACAAGAGAGGGATTGGACAATTCAAACAAGAAATATAAAAAATAAGGAAACTACAACAAGCAGAAATAAAAGCCGCAAAAGTAGACAAATAATCACAACACAAAGCAAAAATGATCTACGTGTTGTTGCTCCCCGGCAACGGCGCCATTTGTTGAACAAGATTTTTCACAGGTCTAAAGTAATCCACACAAGGCAGGATGACAATGTCGCTGAGGCGACCCACGAGAAATCCTAATTCAAACAACAATTAACCCACGACGATCAAATAAGGAAAGGAAGGTGAATGTGGAGTTAAAATTTATTATAACTCTACAACGAGATGTGTATAGTGCAAGTATGTGTAGAGGTCGAACACAGGGAGCAGAAAGGATAGATCGGGGCAAAATTGCTCAAAAGTGTGTGAATGTGATTAAATGTCTACTATGCTATTTTTTTGTGGGTTTTTAATTTTATATATTTTTTATTTTATTTTTTATTTTATATTTTTGTATTTTGATTTTTAATTTTCTGATTTTATATTTTCTTTTTATATTATATATATTTTTTCTTTTTCTCTCTTTTTTTCAATATAGGAAGATATAAACTATATAATAAAAGAGGTGCTAGGATATTTATAAAAATATGAAAAAATGCTTAAAAATTCAGAAATAAAATATTTTTGGTAGTTTTATATTTTTCTACTATTTTTGTGATTTTTGGGGATTTTTCAGAATATTTTTGGTATTTTTAAAAGTGGAAACACAAGAAAACGGTGAATTAGCTACTGGCTGAAACAAAAATGAGGATGAAAAATATCAAATGGTGTCCAAAATTCCTCAATATAATTTTAATTGAAAGGTAATGAATCAAAGAAGATACAAAAACTGAAATTGCATGTTTAGGATTTTTGTAGAAATTTTAAGATTTTTATGAAAGTTTTTAGAGTTTTATAATTTTTATGAGTTTTCTTTTGTATTTTTAATGATTTTTGTAGTGAAGTTAAAACACACTAAAATATGCAAAATATATTTTTTTGGGAATTTTGTGAGACGTTTTTATAATTTTTATGTATTTTCTAATGCAAACAGTGCTGAAAATGAGTGGTTTGAATTTTTATAAATAATAAAATGCAATAAAAATGAAAAATAAAAATATTACGAGATACTAAAATGCAGCAGAAACTTAATGTGATTTTTGGAGATTTTGTTGGGATTTTATAGATGCATGAAAAAAATAGAGTCAACAACAAGAAATTACACTACTTGCAAGGGCATATATGTAATTAGACAAACATCTGAGGGCCTGTATGCAAAAAGTCACAAAATCGTAGAACTGACTTAAAAACTTTCTAGATCAAATCTTAATACCCAAAACCACGAGGGTCGAAGTTGCAAAATCACCAAGGTACACGCGCCAAGCACGTGCGCCAGCGTGGACCCAAACGCGATAAATTAAACTACAGGGACAGCTACGCAAAATACCCAAAAGTTTATAACATCAATCGAAAGCTTGAGAGTCAGTTATTAAATACAAAAAGAGGCTGGGCGAGATATGCAAAATACCCAACCAAAGGGGCGCGATCCGGCGACTGCTGCTCCCCGTTAAGAACGGGTCAAGATCCGACGACTGCGAAGGAATGTGAATGAACTCACGAAGAACAGCCTCTCGGCGCGTTTTGGCTCGACGACGTGATCTCCTCCGACGACCTGAGAAGCCCCAAGTTGGTCGAGAAGCTCTTGCGAGGCTCCCCTATCGACTGGCGGCCTCAAAATGGCGGATGCTCCGCCGGGGTGTCACCATGGCGATGAAGAACGGGGGAAGACTCTTGGAGGTTCGGCTTGCCTCAAAAATGACCCCCTGATGGAGTCCTTCGGCACCTGGACCTGCAGATGAAGTTCGCGGGCAACAGTAATAGGTTCCAGGGTCAGAAAAAGGGGTGGATGGTGGCGTGGTGAAGATGGTGGTAGCCGGAGTAAACTCCGGTGAGATGATGGCGTAGGTGATTGAATTGGTGATAAGCGAAATCGGAAATGGATGCGTAGATGCTACAACTACTGCTAGTAATAGAAATGCGTAAAGAAAATAAAGTAAAATGCGAAATAAAACAGACCTCAAAGGTTTAAAAACATGAGATGGGACCTCACAGCCAAGGGCCGGAGATGGGGGTGATGGAGCGCCTCCTGGCCACTAACCTCCCTTCCGAAGGCCTGGAGGACTTGCTGTCACCAAGTCCGGTCCAGAGCACGTCCAAGAGATGAAGGAAAATGGTCAAAGAGGGTTCAAACATGGAAGGGAAGCTTGGAGGGGTTTATGTACAAGAAGAGCAACGGGGCACAAAGAACGATGATTCTGGAGCACACCAGTGATGCACTCCCCGAGAACATCCATGAGCGTGTATCCTCAATATATGGTGAACAAAAGTCAAGAAGGAAGCAATGCCAAATGGTGAAAGAAGCGCTCTCCAAAATTCGGAAAAAACGCCAAAAAAACACAGTTTGACAACCTTCAGAACGTTGGACAGAGAGTGGGCGAGACGACATGAAGATTGAGGTTTATTGAGCGAATCTTCGATCCAAAGACCAATGCAAGTACTGGGCGTGTATGGTGGTTATATGGGGAGAAAAAATGAAGAAGGGCCCAAGGTCAAAATGTGAACGATGCGAGCTCTAAAATTCCGAGAAATCGGGCTAAAACGCATTCTGACAGGCTGCAGGAGCAAGAACCAGGGAGTTGACCAGTGGTCAACTTCCACCTGGTTGGTCCACGTGGACCAACCAGGAAAATCCCTGGAAAAAACATTTGTAAAATCAATTAAAAATAGCAAATCAATTTATTAAATTATGGTTACAAAATAAAAAATGTTTATTAATTTATGAATTATTTTATTACGATTTTTATTTATTTTTATGAGGTTAATAATTACAAGTTGCCATTTATACCCTTTATAGGTATCTATATCTATATATTTTAATCTTTTATTTTTATTTTGGTGTTTTTAATTTCTTTAATTTTGTTTATTATTTTATAAAAATATAAAATACTTTTTTACACATAAATATATTTTTATTTTATTTTATTGATGTGTTTTGTATATTTAATAAAATATAAGTATGTATCATATAAGTATATTTATAGGTATAATACCTATGTATTTTATATAGTTGTTTTTATTTTATGCTTCTTTTAGGTTTTTCTTTTGATTTTAATGTACATATATATTACAAGTAACATTTACAAAATTATAAAAATATAAAAATACAAAAAATAATGAACAAATAATAAATCGAATATTTTAATCTGTACAATTATACAATGTGGGTCCAAAACTCAACTTTCGAATCGTACCTCCGCCAAATACAAAACCACTGCCATTAAATGGCTTATTTTATTCTATATACAATTAAAGGTGAGTTTATTGCATTTGGAGTTTTCATTTGTGAGATACGGGTCTGGGAAGTTGGGATTCTGGATTTTTATTCAGACGATAACTTTTTATCTGTACATTATTTTTGAGTGAAATCAATTTTGTATTTTTCTATATTTAATTATCTACAACTTTCATGACAAAGTTTCTTTATTTGAGGTATAAAAAGTAGAACCAAAAATAGGTTCCAAAATGAATAAAGAATGAATAAAATAAAAGGGATTTGTATTGTATTTTGGCCCTTATCTCCCCCTACTTTATTCCTTGTCGACCTAGTCATCGAGATGCCTAGGTCTCGGGGTTTCGGGTCATAAAATATTTACAATATTTTATTCTTTTTCTTTTCTTTTCATTATTCTATAATTTTGGCTTTAAAAATCGCATTTTATACAATATTTACACAATGATGCATGAATGCTAAAATGTATATTTTAAGCCTAATTACACGCATTTACTGGGGTTTTTAAGGCCAAAATGATAGAATAAAGATGATGAAACGTAGATTCATCAATCACGTGTCTTTCGAACTCTTTTTGGATTTTTAAAATTTTCTCATTTTTTTGTATTTTGGGCGATTGCAATCTCTCATGATAATCCTCAAATGAATCCGAATCCTCAAAGAATGGAGCTACATTTTGGATCTTATTTATGTTAATTATATCACTCATCCTCGAGTTCATATGCTCCATCATCTGATTCAAGGTCTCAAGTGTGGATACCATGAAAGGTGACTCCAAAATCTCAGGCTCGGGTGTGTTGAATGTGGGTGGTGGGTGTGGACAAAAGTCACATTCCGGATCAGGATACTCAAGGAAGAGCGGGTTGTCGAAATGTGTAGGAGATGGTGGTGGAAATGATTGGTGAAGGTCAAAGTTCGAATCCTGAAATAGAGGGTTGGTCGGATATGTACAAAAATCAGGAGCAAAGTCCTCCTAGAAAAAGTGAGGTGGACCGGCTGGAGCGAACGAGGGATCCGCAAAGCCCAGATAGAAAACGCTCCAGTCGGCCATCTCGAAACAAAAGAAAATGATTAGGAGAGCACAATGGTCAAGTCAAGAGAAGTGAGAAAAAGGCGCAAGTGCGTAGAGGTGATCTAGAATGCACACAAGCAATCACAAGCAAACTCACACAAGACAAACCCTCAATTCACCTACTCAACTCGGTAGAGATCGCAAATGCAGTCTTTTTATCTTGTCTGTTTTAGAGTTAGGTGAGAAGTCCAAAAGTTGCGCAAACACTTAGGAGGCTGAAATGGGATTGGGGCACTAGTCCTTAAGATGTGCACGAGCAAGTAAAACGAAGACAATGAGGGGATTGCTTGCCCAATACAAGATTTTCTTTTTTTGTTGATTTTAAGGTCAAGTAATATTAGCAGTCCCAATTTTATTGGTTATTATTATTTTTGGATTTTTAGTGAGAAATGCACGAGCCTAACGAGGAGTCAATTCCTTTAAGCACCTAGGTTGGCAAAATCAGAGGGAGAGTCGAGAAAGCAATGCAAGCGGCAAATTGATGATGAATGCTAAAGCGTAAATGCTCACCTTGCCTCCAACACTCTACATGCAACGATGCTCAGCAGAATTAAAACCTATCTATATGCAAATGCAAGCCGATGAAATCGCCCTAAGGTGAGAAGCTGCTATTAGCATGAAATATGTTTTCAAATTTTGTCTAAGTCCAAACGAGACTATAGGCACAGGCAAATATATTAGGTGTTTGGCCTTAAGACTATGTCAAGCAACTCCTACAACTAAGGGCTCAATCACACAAAATAAAGAAAACAAAATCTCAAAACAAATGAAAAAGAATGCGAAGGAAAACGCGAGAAAGCTGCGGTGAGCCCCCAAGTGTACAAACACTTGGAAATTAGGCTCGAGAGTCCAATGTCCAAGTACCTGTATTATTACAAATTAAAGGGTCTCTCACTCATGTCAAATTACAAAAATAAATACAGAAACTAAAAAGGAGCTTGGTCTTCAAAATCTCTAAGTCTCTGATGAATCCACATTTCATCATCTTTATTCTATCATTTTGGCACCAAAAACCCTAGCAAATGCCTGTAAATAGCCTTAAATCAAGCATCTTAGCATTCATGCATGTGCATCTAAACAGTGTGTAAATTACTGTAATTAAGGCCAAAATTATAGAATAAATAAAGAAAAGAAAAAGAATAAAATATTGTAAATATTTTATGACCCAAAACCCCCGAGACCTAGGCATCTTGATGAATAGGTCGACAAGGAATAAAGTAGGGGGAGATAAGGCCAAAAACACAGTCAAAATACCTATACTTGTTATTCATTCTTTATTCATTTTAGGACCTATTTTTGGTTCCACTTTTTACACATCAAATAAAGAAACTTTGTACATGAAAGTTGTAGATAATTTTATAAAGAAAAATACAAAATTGATTTCACAGAAAAAGAATGTACAGACAAAAAGATATGGTCTGAATAAGAATCCAAAATCCCAACTTCCCAGACCTGTATCTCACAACTGACAACTCCAAATGCAGTGTACTCACCTTTAATTGTATATAGAATAAAATAATCTATCCAATGGCGGTGGTTTCGCATTTGGCGGAGCTACGGTTTGAAAGTTGAGTTTTGGACCCCTATTGTATACTTGTACTGAATAAAATATTCAATTTATTCTTGATCCATTATTTATTAATTTTTATATTTTTATAATGTTGTAAATATTACTTATAATAAGTATGAGTATTAAAATCAGAATAAAAATATAAATAAAATACAAATAAAAATAGTTGTATATTCAATACATTGGTACAATACCTATACATATACCTATACAAATAATACTTTCATTTTATTAAATGTATAAAATATATCAGAAAATTAAAATAAAAATATATTTATGTATATAAAAGTATGTTATAATTTTAGAAAATAAAAACCAAAATAAAATAAATTAAAAATACCTAAAATAAAAATAAATATTAAAATACATAGGTATTATACCTATATAGGGTTAAAAAGGAAACTTGTAAAAATATAAGTCATAAAAATAAATAAAAATCAAAATAAAATACTACATAAAATTCTAAGCATTTTTTATTTTATAACTTTTATTTAATTCGGCCATTTAGTATTTTAAATAGAATTATTAATATATTTTTCCAGGGTTTTTCCTGGTTGGTCCACGTGGACCAACCAGGAGGCCAGGACTGTTGACCTCGGTCAACAGTCTGACCTACACCCTGTAGCTTGTGTCAGAGTGCGTTTTTGTCTCATTTCTCCCAATTTTCTAGGCCGAATCTTGCACTATCTCGTCTCGATTTCTTCTGTGATCCTCTTCCTCGTTCATCCCTCATGCCCGCCGAATGTTTACATCGGGGTATGGATCAATGAGGTGCTCCAGACCTCTTGGTCTTTGGACCCCTGTCATCTCGGGTCAAACCACATATAACCAACTCCCCCTCTTCCATTTCGAATTGAGTCCCCTTGGTCCACCCTTCAGCGCCACCATTGTGCTCCTGAGGTCCGTGGAGGTGACAGCTCCATCGCCAACCCTTCAGCCGAGGCGCGCGAAGTCGAGGGAAGCTCCAGCACCTCCGCCAATAGCCGGCGTCGAGGTACCCCTTTCTCCTCTGGCTCCGGCCATCGAGGGCATCCCCCCGCCTATTTCTTTGTACCATTTCGTTCCTGTTAGCTTAAGGATCATTATCCCCCCAAAAAAATCGAAGTTCCATCATCCATATCGCCCAATCGAGCACCTTGGCCGGAGCGCAACTCCGGCCGTGCATCCACCTGTCGATTCGCACCCCCTCGCGACCATCCAAGGGTCCAGGTAGTTTGCCCTGGACCCTTTGACTATTTTTGCAGGTCAAAGAACGAGCAACGACGCCTGGAGGCGAGTTTTGACGCTCGCCAGAGCGTGGCTGGACCTCCCAGCTCCGCCACCTTCACCTGAGCACCTCGGCCGCCGCCGAGGCTTTTTGCCGCCACCAGCCGATAGAGAAGGACCAGGGGTTGCTCCACGGCCATTTTGGAGCCTTGACTTCGTCGGAGGACGACGATCTGGAGCGGCGAAGTTCGCCTCACCGGCGTTCTTCGCTGTTCTTCCTCATCGCCTCCCAGCCGTTGGATCGAGGAGCCCTCCCCAGATCGCACAGCCTCCGTTGGATCATCCTTCGCCTCGACCGTCCGATCAACCAAGGAAGATCTAATCCAGGCCGTGCGTCGTCGAAGCGTCATCGACCGCTCATCGTGCGCCACGTGGATAAGTGGATCGCTTCCAGCCGCTGGATCGCGCCCTGTCGTCCCGCCGTTGGATTCGCACCACGTGTCATCATCGGAGCGTCGCGTCGAGGGTATTTTGCATCTACACCCTCACGCCTTTTGTATTTACTTTTTAGTCTTTAAACTATCGTCTGTAGTTTAAATATTTTGTAATATTTGCAAAAAGACCCCCAGACTTTATTTATTTGCATTTGGGTCCTTCGCCACGTCACCTCACGTGACCTGTACACGTGAGGGGGTGGGCATTTTGCAAGGAACCCCCGTATGTTTGTGTATTTCATTTTAGTCCTGAAACTTTCGTAGCACGTGTAATATTTTTGGATATTTTGCAAGTAGGCCCCCAGGTTTTTGTTATATTACATTTTAGTCCTTCCCAGGCGCGTGCAAGTCACGCGCCCTGGTGGGTAAATTGCTAGGAGGCCCAGGCGGTTTTTGTAATTGTCTTTTGGTGCTAAAAATTGAATATGCAGTGTATATTTTTGTGGAAAATTGCATGTATGCCCCTGGATGTTTTGGATATTGCACATATACCCCTGCCAGGACTGTTTAATGTTTGGATATTTGTCCTAATTGTTTAAAATATCATTTCAAGTCCAAAAATTCCACAAAATTAGAGTTAGGCTCCTGTGCACGTGTACTTTAACGCCATCTATTTAGTTTTTGATTTTATTTTATTTTCTTATTTATTAAAAATCAAAAACATCTATTTTGTGCACTGTCTAGCTTAGAAAATACCAAAAAAATATTAAAACACCTCTAAAAATTCCAAAAAAATTACCTAGTGTCTATTTTATCATCTTTTAGTGTCAGTCCAAAAATCATTAAAAATTTCAAAAGAAAAACACTAAAAATCTAAAAACACTGAAAAACTTCAAAAAAAATATATAAAATAGTAGAAAAATCCAAAAAATACAAACTCAGCTTTTGTTTATCCCTTATTTTGTTACTTTTGTTAGAAAAATAGTGTGAAACATTTTTGCTACTGGTTGCTATTTTTAAATTGCATTTTATTCACAGCCAGCCCTATTTCCACTGTTTTGCCTTATTTCAGTTTTTAAAAAAATATATATCAAAAACACCTTGAAAAATCCCCAAAAATCACAAAAACAGTAAAAATATTAAAAAGACCAAAAACATTTTATTTCTGGATTTTTGAGTATTTTTGTGCATTTTTATTAATATTTTACCTAGCCTTTTATTATATTGTCTTTACTTTCCAATATTGAAAAAGAATAAAAAAAATTTATATAAATTATAAAATATAAAAATCAGAAAATCAAAAATCAAAATTAAAAATTAAATAAAAAAAATCAAAATTAAAAACCCACAAAAATTGCTTTGTTCTCTTGCTTAGTGTAGACACATCACACACTCACACACTTTAGCATTTTTGCTTGAACTACCTGTTTGCTCCCTGTGTTCGAACTCTCTGCATACTTGACACTATACACCATTTGTGCAGAGTTAAAAATAAATTTTAACTCCACATTGTTTCTAATTTGTTGATCTTAGTGTGGGTTAATTGTTGATTAATTTCAGAATTTGTGTGGTCAAACACCGACTGTTGACTCGCCTTGTGAGTCGATATAACCGCATCGAATTTTGAGATTATCAAATGGCGCCGTTGCCGGGGAGCAACAGCTTGTAGTTCACATTTTTGTTTGATTGTGTGATTGTTTACCATAGCAGCATTTTTCATCTCTTACATTTTGATATATCTTGTTGAGCTGTCTGACCATCTCTTGTCTTGTCTTCTTGTGAGGGACCGCGGAGCGAGGCGGATCGCCTAGGTGACCCGACGCATCCTTGGGAAGCGGAGCCGGCTATTCTTAGCCTAGCCGGCAGGAGAGAGCAAGGAGTGAGAGAGAGAGAGAGTGCTTAGATTAGCTTGTCTTTTATTTTTGGTGAGAGAGTGATTTATTTAATTTGTAATAATACAGGTACACTTGGACTTGGACACTTGAACATTCGGGCCTAATTTCCGGGTGTCTGTTCACCCGGGGGCTCACCGCAGTTTTGACGAGTTTTCATCGCTGTCATTTGCCGGTTTTGTTTTCATTTTTCACTTTCTTTTGTGGATTGAGCTCTTAGTTCTAGGTCCTGCTTGACTCGATTAGAATAGGTCCAAACACCTAATTATCTTTGCATGCTCCTATAGATTCGTATTTGGACTTAGACTAATTAAACAGTTAGTTAGTAGCTTCCAAATCCACGCGCCGCGAGCTCACACCCGAACAAGCGCTTTCTCCTACCCCAAATGTGTTGGGCAGAGGAGGGGTGAGCCTAGACCGGACACTCGGATTAGGAGTTGCTAGCTAGCTTGTGGTTCTTCACGCTAGCAGTTGCCTGTTCTAGGACGATTTCCGCTTGCATATCACCATATAGCTTAGGTTTAAAAATTCTGCTTTGCATCCCGCATGGAGAGAGCTGGGATTCGCTGTAAGTCTTCTAACTTTGCACGCATCATCTAGGCACAAAGGTGAGATTTCCACCTTGGTGTCGACTTGCACGGCTTTTCCGACTCTATTCTCCCTCTGTTTTTGGAACAAAGTAGGATAAAGGAAAAATACAAAAATCGTTAGGCGCTTGTTTGAAATCACTCAAAAGAAGCGATAACATCAAAAAAATTAAAAAAGGGACTGCTAAAGAAAACTTGACCAAAAATAAAATCGGTAATTGGATTCATTGCTTGGGGAGAGTAACACCCTCACTTGTTTTCAGGTTGCATGGGAAGATCTCCTTCCAAGTGAGGTGAGCGCTTCGTAAGGATTAGAGCCCAAAACCCAACTTGTGGCTGCCTTGTGTATCGCCTGGATTTCCGAAGTATTGGCGCTACTATCGTACGTAGTCGAGTAGGACTTGGTCGCCATTGGTGACTCTCTATTGTGAGAGCACCGACCTTGTCCGAAGTACCGAGCTTAGGCCACGCCTTCACGGGTGTGTCTGTCTCACCGGCTGCGTCCGAGTAGGACCTTGTACGCTCACGGGTGATTCCGTCGCGAGCGAGGTCCGAAGTATCGGTTTCGCCTATCGGCTTCCTCTCTCTTTTCTTTGGCTGAGTAGGGATCCAGGAAGGGTTACAAGGACCTCAAAAAGTGCAAGTTACAGGTTACACAGGAGGAGGACAAGTACGGGGACACTTTCCCGGCAGTACTCTCGCTCCTATAGGCGTAGCGCTCTAAGGACTCGTGAAAAGATAAATACCTGAAAAACAAGCTAAAACTAACAAGATAAAAGCCGAACCTTCACGGCTTCACGAGTTGAGTTGGTGAACTTACCCTTGCTTTGTGTTTGATTGTTAGATTTATTAAGGTCAAGATCAAAAACACCGCACAATTGTGCAAACTTTTGTTGCATCTCATTTCCTTCTTTTCTTGCATTATCCCCACTCTTCTCAAATAATCAAGATGATGGGACGAAGATCTCTTAGGCCGACCTTGTCGGCACCGCTATCCAGCACTCCTCCCTACTCATCTAGGAATGCCTCGGAGAGCCCTCTCTCCGAGCCTGAGTTCACATCCACCCTGTTCCCCCTCGACCACCCTTCCCATTCTCCTTCCCTCAGTCCAATTGTGTCAGAATTCAGTGCATCGCAGAGCTAAGCTCATTCAACAGCACCTGAAATGGCCTCTTTTGCATTTTTAGAGAATCAAGCAATGGCAGACAGAGGCGAGCACCCAGATGACCACGATCACCCTCCATTCATAATTGATCAGGCGGCCATCAACAATTCCTTGCTAGCATCCCTGGAGAATATGCAGAGGCAGATCCGAGACCAGGGCGCATTCATGGGTGATCTCATGAGGGAAATAGCTCAGATGAGAGAGAACAGACCTGGAGGAGGCAGTGGCGGAGAAGGAGGAGGACCCGATGCAGGAGGCGATCCGGATGGTGAGCGACCGCCACAGACTATTATGAGGGAACTGCACAACCCAGCTTCGTCCCTCACTCACCGGTGGATCAGACTTCCGCCAATCCACGGAGACTTCGAGCTTCGGCACCACACGATTCAGCTTCTTCCCAAGTTCCATGGGCTGCCGACCGAAGAGCCGCACCTCCATCTCCAAGAGTTCGAAATGATATGCAGCACTATCCACGATCGGTTGTTGACCGAGGACACTATCAAGATGATCGCCTTCCCGTTCTCATTGGTTGATCGAGCCGCATATTGGCTCAAGCATCTAGGGCGATTCGTCGATACTTGGGCAGATCTCCGGTCCGTATATTTGAAGAAATACTATCCCCTCGGCCGGACCAACGCAGCTCGAGCCATGATCAGCAACTTCATCATGATCCCAAATGAACAGTTCCATGAAGCATGGGATCGATTTAGAGAGCTCATAGACCGGTGTCCACATCACGATATCTCCAAGCCCCACCTGGTGCAGAGTTTCTTCTGTGGGCTGACACCGGAGCTGCAGGGGCTTGTGAACGCCTCTTGCGGTGGATCATATTTCTCCAAGGGAGAAGACGACGTCTGGGCCATCTATGAAGGCATGGCAGAGAACTCCACAGTGATGACCCAGGCCAGAGTCTACAATCAGCAGAAGCCCCCGCAAGGAGCGGGATCATTTCAGAGGATTGCTCGCATCGATGCCGGTCCCAGCACAACGTCGGTCGCCGCAGCCCAAGCCGAATCAGCAGCAGCCGACATGGGCATTATCAGTGAAAAGATGGACCGCATGGAGATCCTCGAAAAGAAACAGAACCAAGGTCTAGCCCAGATGGACCTTCTCACCAAGACAATGAGTGACCTGAAAACTCAAATTCTCTGTATTCAGGAGGCACAGGCCCATTCACAACAGCCTCCCAGGTCACAGGTTGCTTCCAGCAGCAACAATCCCAACCAGGCCTCCACCTCATACCGCCAGGTGAACCATATCCAGGCGGAGCCGGTTCCATTGTTGCAGTACCATACAGAGCAACCGCCATCTCAGGAGACGCAGATGGTGGTGTACCAGCCGGAGCAGCCACTGGCAGTTCTTCCTCCACCGTCCTTCGAGCAGGAACCATTGATGGAAGTCAACGGGATTTGGTATGACCGATATCCTCAGCCCGCAATTCGTAGGGATCATCCCGGATTCCGTTGGGGTAATGGTGGATCCTCATCCCAACAACATTCCCCTGCTCAAGGACAACAGAACAGCCAGTCGACACAACACCAGCAGCCCCAGTATGCCCAGCCACAACAGTATCAGAGTGGTCCTCGTCCCGCCTATCAGGGACAGCAGTGGAGGCAGCGACAACCGCCTCAGCATTCTTATGCCTAGCCTCCCCCCCAGTATCAGCAGCAGCAACCCCATTTCCAGCAAGGACAACCATCCGGTTCTCAGGGTCTAGCCTACGAGAACCCTGCTCTTGATGATCTTGCCCGCTTGCTATCTGAACAACGAGCATCTTTCAGGCAAGAAATGGATGAGTTCCGGCAGGAAATGCGGGACATCATCAAAGGCAAAGCCGCCATACCCGCTCAGATCGAACCAAACCCTAATAATTTAAAAAGAAAATCTGAGCAGGTAGAGTTCATAGAGGATGCCTCTCCTAGTGACAATTTGAATGATATGTCTTCTTTTGTGAATGATGCTGATTTTGTGACTACTAGGAGCGGTAGGATGCCAGCCGGCGGCGCCTCTTCTGAGCGACAACCAGATGCCGAACCAGGAGCGCCAGAGGAGCAGAGGAGCGGTGCTGATGCCGCCAATGATGATGTTGAAGATGGTGGTGCTGATGCCACCAATGATGGAGTCCAGGACAACGGTGCTGATGCCGTTGTGATACCAGATGCAGACGGTGGTGCTGAAGCCACCATTTTGGGAGATGAACCAGAGCGCGGTGCTGATGCCGCGAAGTCAGGTGCTAGTGGTGGTACTGAGGCCACCACATCCACTTTTGTTGAGCCATCTGTGATGTTGCCACATTTTGTATCTAGAGACTGTGGGAACAAAAACAAAAACAAAAATATGAATAAAGGAAAGGTTTCTGTTCAAATTACGGATCCATATGTATTGAATGATGATGATTGTATGGATTCTCCATCTTCACAGGCACAGGGACCGATTCCTAGTCCTCCATCTGAGGAGGCCCCTACAATCCCCTTCCCTGAGGCACTCCGCCGAGCGAAGGGGAATAAAAAAGAAAATCCAAAAAAAGGCCAACAGGTAGAGTTCGGCAATGAAATGATTGACAGATTCCATATTCAGCTGACTCTACGAGAAGCGTTTGAGCATATCCCCTTCTTCAAGAAGAATTTGAAAGAAACAACTACTGTCCGAAGGAAGAAGAGGCACAGAGATCAAATCCATATGCTCACGCATAACACTTGCTGCGCCATTCAGAACACATTGCCAGCCAAGCGACCAGACGCAGGAGCTCCCTATGTCAGATGCGAGATTCAGGAGCAGCAGTTTGATCGTACTCTGTTAGACAACGGCTCTTCAATTAACCTCCTTCCGGCAGCCTTACTCAAGCAGTTCGAGTTTGGCCCTCTTCTTCGAAGCAGAACCGTCCTTCAGTTTGCTGATAGGTCGATTAAGAGGCCGAAGGGGTTACTGAAAGACGTGGTCGTTACCATTCAGGGCCTGAAATTCCCCGTGGACTTCGTTGTGTTGGACATGGAGATCCCTGAGTCGGTAACCGATGCCCCCATCATTCTCGGACATCCATTCTTGGCCACAGCCAAGGCGGTGACCGATCATGATAGTGGGAAGGTATGCTTTCGCGTAGAGGGCGAAACCATACAAATAGAGACGATCGAAGAGATCAGAGCCAGAGAGGCAGAATGCTCAGAGCAGTCCAGCGAAGCCGAGCAGATGACAGAGGAGGAGCTAGACATCCACCAGGTTTGTGATTTCGAGATGACTGATGATGAATCCAACTGGAAAGACCCCGTAGCACCGACCCTCCCCTTGCCGACAGATTCACTGTATCTCAAGCTCATGGCAGTCGAGAGCCGGGAGAGCACACCCCTGGATGAGGATAGTTCTGAGGCTGACAGTGTTGTGATGAGTGGTGCTGAGGAATTTCAATCTTGCTCATCGTCTTCTGATCCCTCGGATTCAGACATTGACTGGGATGACTTTGATGACTATTTACCTTGTCTGATTCCTACTGAGCCAACAACCATGACAGAGTGCGAGCCAGTGCAGTTTATTGATGATCCATCAGGCCGCCCTTCGTCAGCAATTCAAGCAGAGCGAGAGTTCTCCCATGCAGACCTGGTCGCATTTACACAGACATATCAGAAGCCAGATCTGCCACCTCCCAGTTGTCCGGAACGGAAACCTCTGCCGCAGTCAATGAAGTACAGATTCCTTGCTGTAGAGCCAGAAATGCACCCAGTCATTATCTCAGCAGATTTGACTGGAGAACAAGAATCTCGTCTGATGGAGGTTCTTGAAAGAAACCGCAAGGCAATCGGTTGGAGTATAGCTGATCTCCAGGGGCTGAGCCCAAATCTTTGCTCTCACCACATTTATCTTGAGGATAACGCTAAGCCGTCGCGTGAGTTCCAACGACGGCTGAACCCGAATCTTCGAGATGTAGTCATGAAAGAAATTTCCAAGTGGTGGAGCGCTGATTTCATCTATCCCATCTCCGACTCCAAATGGGTAAGTCTGTTACATGTGGTACCCAAGAAGACGGGTATCACTACAGTTGTTAATGAGTCCGGAGAGGAGATCGCTACCAGAGTACCAACTTCTTGGAGGGTCTGTGTGGACTACAGACGATTGAATGAGGCCACCAAGAAGGATCACTTCCCGCTACCATTTATTGATCAGATTATCGAGCGGTTAGCTGGGAAGAGCCATTACTGTTTTCTTGATGGGTACTCTGGATACAATCAAGTGGCCATTGCGCCCGAAGACCAGGAGAAAACGACATTCACCTGTCCGTTTGGGACCTATGCTTTCAGACGGATGCCCTTTGGTCTATGTAACGCTCCGGCGACATTCCAAAGGTGCATGTTGTCCATCTTCTCGGACATGGTGGGTGACTGTTTAGAGGTCTTCATGGATGACTTCTCGGTCTATGGCGACGGGTTCGACGCTTGTCTTGACTGCCTAGACCGTGTGCTTAAGCGCTGCATTGAGGTCAATCTTGTCTTATCCTGGGAGAAGAGTCATTTCATGATGACTCAGGGGACGGTCCTTGGTCATATCGTCTCCAACAGGGGCATGGAGGTCGATCCGGCTAAGGTGGATATCATCAGAAAACTCAATCCGCCGTCCAACTTGCGTCAGTTACGGTCTTTTCTGGGGCATGTCGGTTTCTACCGACGGTTCATTCAGGACTTCAGTCGAATTGCCCGACCGCTTACTGACTTGCTGACCAAAGACACCGAGTTTATTGTTAATGATAAGTGTCTTGAATCTTTTGAGACTCTCAAAAATATGGTGGTTTCAGCTCCTGTCCTTCAGCCACCCGATTGGTCTCTCCCATTCAAGATCATGACGGATGCTTCAGATTTTGCCGTTGGGGCTGTGCTTGGACAGAGGAGGGATGGTTTACCGTTTGCCATTCACTACGCCAGCCGGACTTTGGATGCCGCGCAGCGGAATTACACTGTGACTGAGAAAGAAAGGCTGGCCGTAGTCTTCGCTCTTGATAAGTATCGATCATATATTCTCGGATCTAGAGTGACAATCTACACTGATCATACCGCCATCCGGTACTTAATGGCTAAGAAGGATGCCAAAGCACGTCTCACCAGATGGATCCTTCTACTCCAGGAATTTGATATTGAAATTAAGGATAAGCCTGGAGTCAAGAATGTGGTGGCGGATCATCTCTCCAGATTGGAGAATCTTGAGGAATCTGAGCCCAGCGCACCTATCACAGAGACATTTCCAGACGAGGCGATCTTGGCTGTCACCTCACTCCCATGGTATGCTGACTTTGTAAACTATCTTGTTGCCAAGACAGTCCCTCAGGGTTGGCCCAGGCAGAAACTTGAGACCTTCCTAGCTAAGGCCAAGTTTTACCATTGGGAGGATCCCGTCCTTTATCATGAAGGAGGGGATAGTATCTGGAGGAGGTGCATTCCTCAGGAAGAGCAGCATAGCGTCCTCACATACTGCCACAAGCTTGAGGCAGGAGGACATCATTCTGGAAAAAGGACAGCACAGAAGGTGCTTCAATCCGGCCTATGGTGGCCTACTCTCTTCAAGGATTCTGATGAGTTCGTGAAGAGATGCACTGACTGTCAGAAAATGGGAACCTGCGGACAGAGAGACATGATGCCCATGCAACCTATTCACTTCTGTGAGGTTTTTGATGCATGGGGAATTGATTTCATGGGCCCATTTCCTAAAAGTCAGGGATTCGAGCATATTTTGCTCGCTGTGGATTATGTCAGCCGATGGGTTGAGGCCATCCCCGCCCGAGCCGCAGATGCTAAAACCGTTTGCAAATTTTTGAGGAAAAATATCATTTCACGGTTCGGAGTACCTAGAGTCTTGATTTCAGATGGGGGGTCTCACTTCATCAATGACAAAGTCAGGGCCCTTGCAGACGAGTTCGGCATTGACCATCGGGTTGCCACTCCTTATCACCCTCAGACTAATGGTCTTGCCGAGGTATCGAATAGGGAGATAAAGACTATCTTGTAGAAAGTTGTCCGCCCAGACCGAAAGGATTGGTCACAGCTTTTGGACTCGGTCTTGTGGGCTTATCGGACATCTTTCAAAAATCCATTGGGGACATCTCCCTTTCGTCTCGTCTATGGCAAGCCGTGCCATTTGCCAGTGGAGATTAAGCATAAATCTTTTTGGGCAGTTACTGAGTTGCTTTTAGATCCCGAGAGTATAGGAGACCAAAGAAGAGCAGAATTGGCAACCCTGGAAGAATTGAGAGACACAGCCTTCTCCAACAGCCTACAGTACAAGGAAAAAGTGAAGACATGGCACGATTCGCATATCAGCCATAACCAGTTTGAGCCAGATCAGAGAGTATGGTTGTTTGATTCCAGGCTGAAATTATTCCCAGGGAAATTACAGAGCAAGTGGAAAGGACCGTATGTGGTCAGGAAGGTACATGACAATGGCAACATCGACATATCCGAACCGTCATCTTCCTCTACCTTCCGCGTCAATGGTCAACGCTTGAAATTATATCTTGATCATGATCCGCCGACCATTGACGTTGCCCCCATTCTTCTGGTATGAGATGTGTCATTTGATTCTCATCATCTACATCTCATACATGGTGATCAAATCTATCTTCCGCTGTACAGATCCATCTGTTCATATCACTCTGTTGTCTGTCAACTTATTTTCTTATTTTCTTCTTTTCTTCTTTTCCTTTTCTATTTTCTGTATCTATCAAAAGGTGCCGCCCTTGTAGACAATTTTCCATACTTAGGACGTACTTTGTCCTAAGTATAGGGGGGTTGGCACCCTGAGTTTTGCTATTCTTTCTGATCCTCTCCATTGTCTCCTCTTCTTGTCTATACTTAGGGATATCTTACCCTAAGTATAGGGGGAGACAACCTGAGTACGATCTGTTCATTCCCACCCTTGACCCTCCCTGCGTTGTGTACAGTCTGCTATACTTAGGATTACTTGATCCTAAGTATAGGGGGGACGGTCAACTTCTCATTCATTGATTCATTCATTTATTCTTTATTATTTAGACTTGTCTATACTTAGTACGAGTTATGTCTTCTCTTTTCTCTCCGATCTATGAGGACATAGCTCAAGCTAAGTATAGGGGGGTCGTATATACTGCGTATATACTTTAGCCATAACTCGTACTTTCGTATTTTCTTAATAATATGGCTAAAAATTCTTTAAAAATTCATTAAAATTCATTAATAAAAAGATGTGGTTATTCCTCAAATTCTTTTTGTAATTACTGATTAATAAATCAGGTGAAAATGTTTTTTGCAAAATGTTTGAAAAATAGTTTGAAAAACTTTGTGAACATCTATTGAAAACTATTTTGAAAATATTTTGTTTCGTGTTTTCAACCTGTGTAAAAATGTGTGGTTTGTAAAACTTCTTTTCTTTGTGTGAAATAAAAATGTTTGAAAAATGATTTGCAAATGGTTTGAAAAATGGTTGCAAAAATGATTTGAAAAACCTATATATACTGTTTTGAAAGCCTTTGCAAAATAATTTTCAAATGTGTGTAAAATGTTTGTAAAAACTATTTTGGACTATAGTTTTCAAAAATTGTGTGAAAAGCTTGTGTCAAATAAGTTTGAGGAATATACACATCACACCAAAATCCACTATATATCTATATATGTATAAAATTGACCACTTACCCTTGTAAAATCCACTTCTTGTATATATTAGAAGCACTCCCGTGTACATATTTTCACCTAGTTTTTAGCCAAAATCTTTTTGCTTTCAAAAATTCCCAAAAACATTTGCAAAAATTAAAATCCAAAAACATCTGAAAAATCTTTTTGAAAAATACAAAAAAATGCATCTGCATATGCATCATCATATTTTCAAAAATCCATAAAAAGTTCAAAATCTTTGAAAATTGCATCACAAAAATATTTTCTGCATTGCATTGCATAGCATGAGCATTTTTCGGATTGAGTTTGATAGTTGAACAAGTCTAAGTAAAATCCGAAGATTGGAGCTTGATTGGACCTTATAATCTACCTAATAACAGGAACCTTATAGGAACTGGGTTTGAGGTACTTCAGGTCTAGTTGACTTAATTCTTTGAGGATCACGGGACTTGGTTCAATGGATTCTTGACTGCCTAAGTAGAGTATTTCGGAGCACACACATGACTCTTGTTGATAATGACCTAACTTGGACACCTGCACCTTTCACATGGCTCAACTCAGTTGGAGTGGTGAGGGGATTGGATTTGCCGGTATGAGACGCACACAAGTGGAAACACTTGTCCTCCTCTAGGGAGGGAAGTGCACCCCAACCCGTCCAGTGATTAGGAAGTCTAAAGACAGGAGGCTGTGGGTTGCGATAAAGCTTCAAAAGAGGGATAGTCTACTGGCTTAAGAGGAAAAACTCCTTATGTAAATGCTGCTGTGAATAGTATTTCAAAAAAAAAATGTTCAGGCATGTACAAAAATAAAAAGCCTGCAAGTATGTACAAAGTCAATAAGCAAGCTTGAGTTCCAAAGTCATATCATGTGAGCCTGCAGCAGGATGACTTGACTACACTGGTCTTGCATCCAAGGATAGGTAGCTACACTGGCTACCGTCCATTCTTCTCTTCACCCCCTCCTCTTGAGCTGGTTGCCACTTGAACTTAGAAGGGAATACCCCGCTCCTCGAGGATGGAGTTGCTGGATTGGGGAATCACTGGGTTGTCATACTGGAGAAGTCAGTTTCTTTGTCATTCTAATTGGGGAGAGCCACCATCACTTACACTGTACAAGTCAGATTCATAGTCGTAAGAGTTTGCATATGAGTTGAGATATTTCTGACCTGGCTATTGAGGAGACTTGAGCAGAAGTTTTGGGATTCTCAGGGACTGTTGGATTTCAAACACGGTTCTCACTAAGGTTCCGCCCGCACTAAAATTCCAAAGGTCCGACTTAAGCTCCAAACTTTGATTTTGCGAAGACAAGTTTGATAATCGAATAAAATCCAAGTTCTTCTTTTTCTTTTCTTTCCTTTTCTTTTTGCACTTATTGCATAAGTGTTTGCTAGGGACTAGCAAAGGTAAAGTATAGGGGGATGATGAATCCACATTTCATCATCTTTATTCTATCATTTTGGCACCAAAAACCCTAGCAAATGCCTGTAAATAGCCTTAAATCAAGCATCTTAGCATTCATGCATGTGCATCTAAACAGTGTGTAAATTACTGTAATTAAGGCCAAAATTATAGAATAAATAAAGAAAAGAAAAAGAATAAAATATTGTAAATATTTTATGACCCAAAACCCCCGAGACCTAGGCATCTTGATGAATAGGTCGACAAGGAATAAAGTAGGGGGAGATAAGGCCAAAAACACAGTCAAAATACCTATACTTGTTATTCATTCTTTATTCATTTTAGGACCTATTTTTGGTTCCACTTTTTACACATCAAATAAAGAAACTTTGTACATGAAAGTTGTAGATAATTTTATAAAGAAAAATACAAAATTGATTTCACAGAAAAAGAATGTACAGACAAAAAAGATATGGTCTGAATAAGAATCCAAAATCCCAACTTCCCAGACCTGTATCTCACAACTGACAACTCCAAATGCAGTGTACTCACCTTTAATTGTATATAGAATAAATAATCTATCCAATGGCGGTGGTTTCGCATTTGGCGGAGCTACGGTTTGAAAGTTGAGTTTTGGACCCCTATTGTATACTTGTACTGAATAAAATATTCAATTTATTCTTGATCCATTATTTATTCATTTTTATATTTTTATAATGTTGTAAATATTACTTATAATAAGTATGAGTATTAAAATCAGAATAAAAATATAAATAAAATACAAATAAAAATAGTTGTATATTCAATGCATTGGTACAATACCTATACATATACCTATACAAATAATACTTTCATTTTATTAAATGTATAAAATATATCAGAAAATTAAAATAAAAATATATTTATGTATATAAAAGTATGTTATAATTTTAGAAAATAAAAACCAAAATAAAATAAATTAAAAATACCTAAAATAAAAATAAATATTAAAATACATAGGTATTATACCTATATAGGGTTAAAAAGGAAACTTGTAAAAATATAAGTCATAAAAATAAATAAAAATCAAAATAAAATACTACATAAAATTCTAAGCATTTTTTATTTTATAACTTTTATTTAATTCGGCCATTTAGTATTTTAAATAGAATTATTAATATATTTTTCCAGGGTTTTTCCTGGTTGGTCCACGTGGACCAACCAGGAGGCCAGGACTGTTGACCTCGGTCAACAGTCTGACCTACACCCTGTAGCTTGTGTCAGAGTGCGTTTTTGTCTCATTTCGCCCAATTTTCTAGGCCGAATCTTGCACTATCTCGTCTCGATTTCTTCTGTGATCCTCTTCCTCGTTCAGCCCTCATGCCCGCCGAATGTTTACATCGGGGTATGGATCAATGAGGTGCTCCAGACCTCTTGGTCTTTGGACCCCTGTCATCTCGGGTCAAACCACATATAACCAACTCCCCCTCTTCCATTTCGAATTGAGTCCCCTTGGTCCACCCTTCAGCGCCACCATTGTGCTCCTGAGGTCCGTGGAGGTGACAGCTCCATCGCCAACCCTTCAGCCGAGGCGCGCGAAGTCGAGGGAAGCTCCAGCACCTCCGCCAATAGCCGGCGTCGAGGTACCCCTTTCTCCTCTGGCTCCGGCCATCGAGGGCATCCCCCCGCCTATTTCTTTGTACCATTTCGTTCCTGTTAGCTTAAGGATCATTATCCCCCAAAAAAAATCGAAGTTCCATCATCCATATCGCCCAATCGAGCACCTTGGCCGGAGCGCAACTCCGGCCGTGCATCCACCTGTCGATTCGCACCCCCTCGCGACCATCCAAGGGTCCAGGTAGTTTGCCCTGGATCCTTTGACTATTTTTGCAGGTCAAAGAACGAGCAACGACGCCTGGAGGCGAGTTTTGACGCTCGCCGGAGCGTGGCTGGACCTCCCAGCTCCGCCACCTTCACCTGAGCACCTCGGCCGCCGCCGAGGCTTTTTGCCGCCACCAGCCGATAGAGAAGGACCAAGGGTCGCTCCACGACCATTTTGGAGCCTTGACTTCGCCGGAGGACGACGATCTGGAGCGGCGAAGTTCGCCTCACCGGCGTTCTTCGCTGTTCTTCCTCATCGCCTCCCAGCCGTTGGATCGAGGAGCCCTCCCCAGATCGCACAGCCTCCGTTGGATCATCCTTCGCCTCAACCGTCCGATCAACCAAGGAAGATCTAATCCAGGCCGTGCGTCGTCGAAGCGTCATCGACCGCTCATCGTGCGCCACGTGGATAAGTGGATCGCTTCCAGCCGCTGGATCGCGCCCTGTCGTCCCGCCGTTGGATTCGCGCCACGTGTCATCATCGGAGCGTCGCGTCGAGGGTATTTTGCATCTACACCCTCGTGCCTTTTGTATTTACTTTTCAGTCTTTAAACTGTCGTCTGTAGTTTAAATATTTTGTAATATTTGCAAAAAGACCCCCAGACTTTATTTATTTGCATTTGGGTCCTTCGCCACGTCACCTCACGTGACCTGTACACGTGAGGGGGTGGGCATTTTGCAAGGAATCCCCGTATGTTTGTGTATTTCGTTTTAGTCCTGAAACTTTCGTAGCACGTGTAATATTTTTGGATATTTTGCAAGTAGGCCCCCAGGTTTTTGTTATATTACATTTTAGTCCTTCCCAGGCGCGTGCAAGTCACGCGCCCTAGTGGGTAAATTGCTAGGAGGCCCAGGCGGTTTTTGTAATTGTCTTTTGGTGCTAAAAATTGAATATGCAGTGTATATTTTTGTGGAAAATTGCATGTATGCCCCTGGATGTTTTGGATATTGCACATATACCCCTGCTAGGACTGTTTAATGTTTGGATATTTGTCCTAATTGTTTAAAATATCATTTCAAGTCCAAAAATTCCACAAAATTAGGGTTAGGCTCCTGTGCGCGTGTACTTTAACGCCATCTATTTAGTTTTTGATTTTATTTTATTTTCTTATTTATTAAAAATCAAAAACATCTATTTTGTGCACTGTCTAGCTTAGAAAATACCAAAAAAATATTAAAACACCTCTAAAAATTCCAAAAAAATTACCTAGTGTCTATTTTATCATCTTTTAGTGTCAGTCCAAAAATCATTAAAAATTTCAAAAGAAAAACACTAAAAATCTAAAAACACTGAAAAACTTCAAAAAAAATATATAAAATAGTAGAAAAATCCAAAAAATACAAACTCAGCTTCTGTTTATCCCTTATTTTGTTACTTTTGTTAGAAAAATAGTGTGAAACATTTTTGCTACTGGTTGCTATTTTTAAATTGCATTTTATTCACAGCCAGCCCTATTTCCACTGTTTTGCCTTATTTCAGTTTTTTTAAAAAATATATATCAAAAACACCTTGAAAAATCCCCAAAAATCACAAAAACAGTAAAAATATTAAAAAGACCAAAAACATTTTATTTCTGGATTTTTGAGTATTTTTGTGCATTTTTATTAATATTTTACCTAGCCTTTTATTATATTGTCTTTACTTTCCAATATTGAAAAAGAATAAAAAAAATTTATATAAATTATAAAATATAAAAATCAGAAAATCAAAAATCAAAATACAAAATTAAAAATTAAATAAAAAAAATCAAAATTAAAAACCCACAAAAATTGCTTTGTTCTCTTGCTTAGTGTAGACACATCACACACTCACACACTTTAGCATTTTTGCTTGAACTACCTGTTTGCTCCCTGTGTTCGAACTCTCTGCATACTTGACACTATACACCATTTGTGCAGAGTTAAAAATAAATTTTAACTCCACATTGTTTCTAATTTGTTGATCTTAGTGTGGGTTAATTGTTGATTAATTTCAGAATTTGTGTGGTCAAACACCGACTGTTGACTCGCCTTGTGAGTCGATATAACCGCATCGAATTTTGAGATTATCAGTCTCCTAGGTGCTAGGCTGGCAGACTGTCGCATGCTTCACGTGGGTGCGTAGGCGCCTAGGGTGGAGCGCCTCCCTCGATCCGCAGTTCCTCGCACAAAGTCAAGAAGAGAGGAGTTAGACAACTCAACAATCAATATCAAAATAAAGAAAATAAATGAAGAACAAATATAGACAAATATCTCAATCAAGCAAGAACCCGAACTACGCGTTGTTGCTCCCCGGCAACGGCACCAATTGTTTAACCCAAAAATCGGTGATCTTAAGTTCCACACAAGGCAGAAACTCAGTTGCTGAATCGACCACACGAAATCCGGATTAAAACAACAATTAACCCACAACAGAAATCAAGCAGTGAAAAGCATTGGAGTTAAAATTTATTATAACTCTACAAAGGATGTGTATATTGTGCAAGCGGTGTAGAGGTCGAACACAGGGAGCAGACGCGTAGAACGGAGCAAAATGCTCAAAACCGAGAATGTAAATATTTGTCTATTTATGCTATTTTTATGGATTTTTAATTTTTAAATATATTTTTTTAAATTTTTAATTTTATAATTTGATTTTTCATTTCTGATTTTGCATTTTCTTTTTGTATTTTATATATTTTTTAATTCTTCTTCTTTAAAAAGATAAAATAAAGTATATATACAAAATAATGAAAGAGAGAGATAAGGTATTTATAAAAATAAGTAAAAATGCTCAAATATCAGGAAATAAAATATTTTTGTGATTTTTATAATTTTCTAATGTTTTTATGATTTTCCTGGATTTTTCCTAATTTTTGGTATTTTTAAAGTTAAAAAATACTGAAAATAGTGTAGAAAATAAAAGGCTGAATCCAAAATGGAGAAATAAAATATCAATCAGTAACAAAAATTCTCCAAATTAATTTTAAATTAAAGATATTAAAATAAGGAAAATAAAAAAACAAAGATTATATTTTTAGGATTTTTCTGGAATTTTTAATATTTTTATGAATATTTTTGGGGTTTTATAATTTTTGTGGGTTTTCTTTTGTATTTTTTAAAGATTTTTGGACTGAAGTTAAAAGACACTAAAATACACAAAATTTTTTTTTGGGAATTTTTAGAGACATTTTTATAATTTTTATGGATTTTCTAATGCCAACAGTGCTGAAATGCATGTTTTTGAATTTTGATAAATATTAAAATGCAATAAAAATGCAAAACAAAATTATGGAGTGAAACTAGGATGCAACATGAACTTATGGTAATTGTTGTGAATTTTTGGGGTTTTATCAGTGCATGTAATAAATAGAGGAAACATCAAGAAAATACATCCTAGCAGGGGTAATTTTGGAATTAGCAAAACATCTAGGGACTTGCATGCAAAATTTCCAGAAACTATATAACTTAATTAAAAACTTTTCAGGTCCAATCGTAAATAGCCTAAGCTCCAAGGATGTATTCACAAAATTCCCAAAAGTCACGTGCACTGGGCACGTGACTGTTAGGGCCAAAACAGTAATTAGCTAAAACTAGGAGGGCTAAGTTGAAATTTCACCAAAATATTACAATGTTTCTGGAATGATTTAGGACCACTTGGAAATACAAGAAACAACAGGCCTTTGCCTGCAAAATAGCCAAGCGTACGTGCTCACGCACATGCGCCTCGTTGGCAATGGCTTAATTGAAATTAGAAGGAGTCTGAGGGTCTTCTTGCAAAATGTACAATAATTATAATGCAGATGAAAGCTTTAATAGATTAATTAATAAATAGACAAAAATCACGAGGGTTAAGTCGCAAAATACCCCCGCGAAGGGAGCATCCGACGGTGGGATCTCTCCCGCTTAACACGTGGCAGGCTTCAGGCGCTCTATGACAGTTCAGATCAGATGGCGGGGATTAGATTATCTCCAGGTGATGAACGACCCCTGTGCGTCTGATCCAACGTCGGCTGCTTCGGCTGGGGCTCCTCGACAATTGAACGACCGAGAACTAGTCAAGAAGAACAACCCAAGAACTCGGAGTATCCGAGCTTCGAACCACCCTCCTGACCCATTCTGGCCACCTGAGAAGCTCGAGAAGGTTCCCCGATGATCCTGCGGTGTATCTCAAGCATCTAGGGGCGTCAAAAAGGCGAGGGTTGCACCAGGGACTCCTTGCGACGTCGGGGATGAGACAAGGCCGCCAGGTGCTTCCAGTGTGGGCAAAAATCGCCCCCAGGTGAGCTTCAGGCTCCAACAACACCTGCAAAAAACTGTTAAGGAGTGCGAGGGCAAACTACCTCGCGCCTTCTAGATGTGGATGGCGGCGGAAAACAGCACAAAGGTGGCTCGTCGGAGCTTGCTCCAGCGAGGTGGTGGAGGTTGCGATTGGCTTGGCGTGAATCAAAAAGGGAAGAGGGGATCGAATCCTAATGCTAGGGGAAGAACAAAAATGCAAGAAAAACGAATAAAAACGACGACCTCGAAGGTTGAAAACCTGAGATGGGTACCTCGACGGCCAAGGCCGGAGATGGGGGGTGGAGCGCCTCCACGGCCGCCTAGCCTTGCCTCAAGAGAGCTAGAGACAAACATTGGGCGAGTATGCCTGATTAACGAGGAGAAAAATCCAAGAAGGAATCGACCCCAAATAGTGAAAGATGCGATCTCCAAAATTAGGAGAAGAAGCGAGAAGAACGAGGTGTCAGGAGGGCACATGCGTTGGGTCAGAGAGTTGAACGCTGGTCAACTCTCTGGCCCTCCTGGTTTGTCCACGTGGACCAACCAAGAAAAAGACTGAGAAAAACATTTCTAAATTCATTTAAAAATAGTAAACGATTTTATTAATTTTAGGTTTTAAAATACAAAATGTTTATTTTTTATAAATTATTTTAATATGATTTTTATTTATTTTTTAGTGGTATAATAATACAAGTTACCATTTTAGGCCTATATATGTATACATATATTCATATATTAATATTTTATTTTTATTTTGTATATTTAATATATTTATTTTTGTTTCCTTTTTTATAAATTTATAAAATATTTTTATACACTTAAATATATTTTTATTTTATTTTTTTGATGTAATTTATACACTTAATAAAATAGAAGTGTAATTATATAGGTATATGTACAGGTATTATACCTATGTATGTTATATACAAGTATCTTATTTTGTATTTTATTAAGATTTTTATTATGCTTTTAATGTACATATATATTATAAATAATATTTACAAAATTATAAAAATATAAAATTATGAAAATAATGAATAATAAATAAAATGATTATTTTAATCTGTACAAGTATACAAGTGGGGTCCAAAACTCAACTTTCAAACCGTAGCTCCACCATATACGAAACCACCTTCATTAAATAGATTATTTAAAATTATATACAATTAAAGGTGAGTTTGATGCATTTCGAGTTTTTATTAGGGAGACACAGGTCTGGGAAGTTGGGATTCTGGAATATTATTTAGATCTTATATTTTTATCTGTATAATATTTTTGCATGAAATCAATTTTGTATTTTTATTTATTTAATTATCTACAACTTTAATGTACAAAGTTTATTTATTTGAAGTATAAAAAGTAGAACCAAAAATAGGTCCCAAAATGAATAAAGAATGAATGAAATAAAAGGTATTTTTATTGTATTTTGGCCCTTATCTCCCCCTACTTTATTCCTTGTCGACCTAGTCATTGAGATGCCTAGGTCTCGGGGTTTCGAGTCATAAAATATTTATAATATTTTATTCTTTTTCTTTTCTTTATTATATAAATTTGGCTTTAAAAACTGTATTTTATACACTATTTACACAATAATGCATGGATGCTAAAATGCCTGATTTAACACTATTTTTATGTATTTACTAGGGGTTTTAAGGCCAAAATGATAGAATAAAGATGATGAAACGTAGATTCATCAGAGATGCAAATAATGTGAGTCAAAGACTATATCTCATGCAAAATGAATAGGGTCAACGTCAACGATCAACGGATCATGATCAAGATATGGCTTCAGGTGCTGACCGTTAACTCGAAAGGTGGATTCAGATGGCAACTCAGATATATCAATGCTTCCGTTGTCGTGCACCTTTCTGACCAAGTATGGTCTCTTCCATTTGCTTTGTAATTTCCCCGGAAATAATCTCAACCTAGCATCGAATAGCCATACTATCTGGTTTGACTCAAACTGTTTATGGCTGATATGAGAATCATACCGTATCTTCACTCTCTCCTTGTATTGTAGGCTATTTGAGAAGGCTGTATCTCTCAACTCCTCCGGGGCTACCAACTTTGCTTTCCTCTGATCTCCTATACTCTTGGGATCCAATAATAACTTAGTGACTGCCCATAGTGACTTATGCTTGATCTCCACGGGTAAATGGCATAGCTTGCCATAAACAAGATGAAAGGAAGATGTACCCAAAGGTGTCTTGAAGGAGGTCCGATAGGCCCACAAGATCGGGTCCAAAAGCTGTGACCAATCCTTTCGGTCTGGGCAGACAACCATATGCAATATAGTCTCAATCTCCCTGTTCAATACTTCAACAAGACCATTGGTCTGAGGGTGATATGGAGTGGCAACATGATGGTCAATGCTGAACTCGTTAGCAAGGGTCTTTACCTTGTCGTTGATAAAGTGAGTCCCCCCGTCAGATATCAAAACTCTAGGTACCCCGAACCGTGAAATGATATTTTTCCTCAAAAATATGCATATGGTCTTGGCATCTGTGGCTCGGGTGGGGATGACCTCAACCCAACGACTATCATAATCCACAACAAGCGTACTCGAATCCCTGACTCTTAGGGGATGGACCCATGAAATCGATGCCCCATGCATCAAAAACCTCACAGAAGTTAGTGGACTACATCGGCATCATATCACGCTACCCACAAGTGGCCATCCTCTGACATTCAGTACACCTCTTCGCGAATTCATCAGAATCCTTGAAGAGAGTAAGCCACCATAGGCCGGATTGGAGCACTTTCTATGTTGTCCTCCTCCCATAATGATGTCCTACTGCCTCAATCTTGTGGCAGTATGTGAGGACGTTGTGGTTCTCCTCCTGAGGAATGCACCGACGCCAGACACTATCCCCCCTCTTCATGATAAAAGGGGATCCTCCCAATGGTACGACTTGACCTTCGCTAGGAAGGTCTCAAGTCGATGCCATGGCCAACCTTGTGGAACTTTCTTGGCGACAAGATAGTTCACAATGTCAGTATACCATGGAAGCGAAGTGATAGCAAGAATCACCTCGTCTGGGAAGGTCTCTGTAATAGGTGCAATATGATCAGAATCCTCAAGGTTCTCTAAACAGGAGAGGTGATCCACCACCACATTCTTGACTCTAGGCTTATCCTTAATCTCAATATCAAACTCTTGGAGTAGAAGGATCCATCTGGTCAATCTGACTTTGGCATCCTTCTATGTCATGAGGTATCAGATGTCGGTGTGGTCTGTAAAGATAGTCACTCTAGACCCAATAATATATGATCTGAACTTGTCCAAGGCAAAGACTATGACTAGCATCTCTTTCTCAATCACAATGTATTCCACTGAGCGACATCCAAAGTCCGACTAGCGTAGTATATGGCATAAGGTAATCCATCCCTCCCCTGTCCTAGCACAGCCCCTATGACAAAATCAGAAGCATCCGTCATGATCTCGAATGGGAGAGACCAATCATGTAGCTGAAGGACAGGAGCCTCGACAACTAGTCCCTTCAAAGTCTCAAACAATGCTAGACACTTATCATCTACAATGAACTCGGTATCTTTTATCAGCAGATCAGTAAGCGGTCGGGCAATACGACTGAAATCCTGAATGAATCGTCGGTAGAAATCAACATGCCCTAGAAAAGATCGCGACTGTCGCAAATTGGACAATGGATTGAGTTTCTTGATGATGTCCACCTTGGACGGATTGAACTCCATGCTCCTGTTGGAGATGATATGGCCAAGCTGAAGTACACGATCTAGGTAGTCAAGAAAAGCATCAAACCCATCGCCATAGATCGAAAAGTCATCCATAAAGACCTCCAAACAATCACCCACCATGTCCAAGGAGATGAAATCATGCACCTTTAGAATGTAGCCGGGGCATTACATAAACCAAAGGGCATCCGTCTAAAAGCATACGTCCCAAACTGACAGGTGAATGCCATTTTCTCTTGGTCTTTGGGCGCTATGGCCACCTGGTTGTATCCGGAGAACCCGTCAAGAAAATAGTAATGACTCTTCCCAGCTAGCCTCCCGATAATCTGATCAATAAATGGCTGTGGGAAATG
The DNA here is from genome assembly GCA_037367405.1 of Ottelia alismoides. Lineage (NCBI taxonomy): Eukaryota > Viridiplantae > Streptophyta > Magnoliopsida > Alismatales > Hydrocharitaceae > Ottelia > Ottelia alismoides. The sequence continues at coordinate 366,520 of JAZKJV010007214.1, forward strand.
ATCCTTCTTGGTGGCCTGATTCAATCGTTTGTAGTCCACACGAACCCTCCAAGAAGTGGGTACTCGGGTAGCTATCTCCTCTCCAGACTCGCTCACAACTGTAGTGATACCCGTCTTCTTGGGTACCACATGTAATGGACTAATTCACTTGGAGTCGAAGATGGGGTAGATAAAATCGGCGCTCCACCACTTCGATATTTCCTTCATGACCACATCTCGAAGATTCAGGTTCAGCCATCGCTGGAACTCATGCGATAGCTTAGCGTCCTCATCAAGATAAATGTGGTGGGAGCACATGGCCGTACTTATCCCCTGAAGATCAGCTACGCTCCATCCAATCGTCTTGCGGTTTCTTTCAAGAACCTCCATTAAACGAGATTCTTGGTCTCCAGTCAAATCCGCTGAGATGATGATTGGGAACATCTCTGGTTCACCCGCAAGGAATCTGTACTTCATTGACTGCGGTAAGGTCTTCAGTTCTGGACAACTAGGAGCTGGAAAATCTCGCTTCTGAAATGTCTGATTGAAGGCTACCGGATCTACATGGGAGAATTCTCGCTGCACGTGAAAATTTGGCGAAGGTGACCTTATTGGTGTATTTGTCATATGTACTGGCTCGCTCTTCGCCCTAGCTGTCAGCTCTAAAGGAATCAAGCATGGCAAAGAACCATCAAAGTCATACCAATCAATGCCTGAATCCAATGGATCTGAATTGGAACAACATGAAATATACTCTAATTCGCTATCCTGACAATGATCATCAGCCTCAAATGTGTCCGGTGCCAAGAGTGTGCTTTCTGAACCCTCATCTGCCACAATATGTAAGTCTGCACTATCTAATGGCATGATAAGAGATCGTGATACGGGGTCTGACCAAACTGCCTCATCGTCTGTGATCACGAAATCACACTCCTTGTGGACGTCTCACTCTGCATATGTCATCTGCTCTGAATCACTGGATTGCTCAGAGCAAGTTGAATCTCTCGCTCTGGTCTCCTCGATCATCTCTATTTTTACACTTTTACCCTCGACGCGAAAGTATACATTCCCACTATCATGATCGGACACCGCCTTGGTTGTGGCCAAGAATGGGAATCCTACTATGATGGGGGTATCTGTCACAGACTCAAGGATCTCCATGTTCAATACAACAAAGTCCACGAGGAATTTCAGGCCCTGAATTGTGACGACGACATCCTTCAATAACCTCTTTGGCCTCTTGACAGATCTATCAGCAAACTGAAGGACTGTCCTGCTCTATCGAAGAGGGCCAAACTCGAATCGATTGAGTAAGGCTGCTGGAATGAGGTTATAGAAGATCCGTTGTCTAATAGGGTACGATCGAACTGCTACTCATGGATATGGCATCTGACATATGGAGCTCCTACATCAGGTCTTGGCTGGCTATCAGTTCTGAATGGAAAAGCAAGTGGCACGAGTAAGCACATGGATCTCTGCATTGTGGTTCCTCCTCTTCTCGCGGATGGAGGTCTTCTCTCTCAAGTTCTTCTAGAAGAGAAGGATGTGCTCTAGTGCCTCCCGTAGAGTCAGCTGTATCTGGAATCGATCAATCATCTACTCACTGAACTCTAGCTGGTATTTCTTTTTAGGATTTTATGATTTATTCCCCTTCGCTAAGCGGAGTGCTTAAGGGAAAGGGATGGCTGAAATCTCTCTAGAAAGATGAGGGTTAGGAATAGGTTCCTGAGCATGTAGTGAAGTAGAATTCATACCAAGATCATCATGCAACACCGATGGACTCACAGAGGATACGAAAACCTTTTCTCTATTCATATTTTTGTTCTTTTCTATATTCTATTTTTTGTATTTTTTTGTCCTGAGATACAAAATGAGGTAACACAACTGAAGAAAAATTGGTGGCATCAGTACCACCCATAGCATCTGATGTTGCGGCATCAACACCACACTCTGGCCAAGCATCTCTCATCAAGGTGGCATCAACACCACCATCTGCATTTGGAATCACATCGGCCTCACAACCGTCGGCTAGATCATCATCCTTGGTTGCTTCAATACCACTGTCATCATCATCATCATGAGTGGCATCAACACCGCTACCATCCTCGTCTAGTGCTCCGGACCCTACACGTGGTCGTCGCTCAGATGAGGCACCGCCAACTGGCATCCTACCGCTCCTAAGTGTCATAAAATCAGCAACAAATACATAGGAAGAAATATCACCCAAAGTATCACTAGGAGTGGCAGTCTCTGAAAACTGTACATGCTCAGATTTCCTCTTTAGATTGTTTGAGTTAGGTTCAATCTGAGCTGGTATGGCGGCCTTGCCTTTGATAATTTCCCTCATCTCCTGTCGGAACTCATCCATCTCTCATCGAAAGGATGCCTGTTGGTAAGAAAGTAGGTGGGCGAGGTCGTCAAGGGCTGGATTCTCATACACATGTGCATGAGAACCATACGGGTTGCCTCACTAGAAATGAGGCTGAGACTGCTGCTGGTAGTGAGGAGGAGGCTGGGAATACTGCCGAGGCTGCTGTGGCTGCCTCCACTGTTGTCCCTGATGGTAGGATGAGGACCTTGATACTAGTACTACTGGTGGGAGTGATGGGCCTGATATTGCAGGCTGCTCTGTCCGACCTGAGCTGGAGGCTACTGCTGAGACGAGGTGCCTCAAGTAGACCATCGGAAACCCGGGTGATCATGATGGATCCCGAGCTGCTGCTGGTACCGATCGTACCAAATCCTGTTGACTTCCATAAATGGCTCCTGATTGAGGGGTGGAGGGGGAAGAGCTGCCCGGGGCTGATCCGGCTGGTAGACCAACATCTGAGTGTCCTGAGATGGTGGTGGCTGCTGGTAGTGTTGTAGCTGCTGGACTGGCTCTACCTCAATGTGATGGACCTATCTGTATGTGGTAGATGGCTGGGCGGAGCTGCTGTTGGGATCATCCCGTGACCTGATACGGGGTTGAGAAGCCATCTGTGCCTCCTGGAGATACAAGATCTGAGTCTTCAGGTCACTCAGTGTCTGTGCCAACTGATCTATCTGGGTCAGGCCCTGACACTACTTCTTTTCAATGATCTTGATGCAGTCTAGCTTCTCGCCGATGATGCCCATGTCAGCGGTTGAGGACTTGGCCTATGATGCTGCCGACGAAGTAGAAGGACCAGCATCGATGCATGCAATCCTCTGGTATGAGATCACTTGTAGGAGGGCTTCCCATGAGTGTAGACCCTAGTCTGGGACATCACCGTGTAGTTTTCTACCATCTCCTCATAGATGGCACAGACTTAGTCCTCGTCCTTGGCATAATAGGACTCTCCACACGAGGCATTTACTAGCCCCTGCAGCTCCGATGTCAGCCCACAAAAGAAGCTCTGAACAAGGTTGGGCTTGGATATCTCGTGATGTGTACACCGATCAATGAGCTCTATAAATCGATCCCACACCTCGTGAAACTGCTCATTTGGGATCATCGTGAAGTTATTGATCATAGCTCGCGTTGCGTTAGTCCGACTGAGTGGATAACACTTATTCAAGTACTCGATCCGGAGCTGCTCCCAGGTAGTGACATACCTCCCCAAATGCTTCAGCCAATAGGCTGCTCTGTTAACTAAGGAGAATGGGAAGGTGATCATCTTGATCATGTCCTCGTCCATGAATCTATCATGGAAAATGCTGATCTCAAATTTCTGCAGTTGGAGCTGCGGCTCCTCGATGTCTAGCCCATGGAACTTGGGCAGTAACTGGATGGTCTGGGGGTGAAGCTCGAAGTCGCCTAGGATCTCCGGAAGACGAATCCAACGGTGGGTGAGGGTTGCACCAGGGTTGTGCAACTGCCTCATCGTCCATTGCGGTCTGGCTAGCTCCTGCTAGTCATCTGGGCATCTGTCTCCACCTCCAACTGCTAGTATCTCTCCACCGGCTGGTGTATGCGGCTCTATCCTGCCGGCTCACATCTATGTCAGCTCTCTTCGCACCTCTGCCATAAATGCTCCCCGGTCTCTAATCTATCGCTGCATGATCTCCAAGGAGGCTAATAATGTGTTGTTGATGGCGGCCTAGTCAATTTGATGAAGGTGAAAATTCACCTCTTTAAGAATCAACAATTTTAGTATAGGAGGCGAAAACCAATTCAACAAAAACCATACAGTTTGAATGTTGTGGAAATTTATACTTTGCAAATCGAATACAGGGACATGAGCTACTTTATTTTTTCTATCGAATTTTGGCCAATTAAGAGCATGTGTGAATAAGTTCTCAATTTCAGGTCTTCATGCAGATGCACAATACAAGGTGAGCAGAGTGATGCATGTATTTTTAGTGGATTTTTCGATGCAATTTAGAGTGATGCATGAGAATAATGCAAGGTTGAATGCAAGGAGTAAACATGCAAATAGTGACTTACAAATATGTCTTAAAAAGATCATTAAATTGAGCAACATATTATAGTTTGAAATCGGAGTCATTTTGAGCATAACATCATGAGTAAGCATGTATTTTATGACAAAGCCTTTGAGCAAGATACATCATCTAACATTAAAGAATCATCTCATTTAAAATGGTGTTAGATGAGAAAATTAAACATGGCATAAGATAGATGAAGAAACAAGGATTAAAACAACACTAAAATCATGCAATTTGGACATATGATGCTCAAGTTATGAAGAAAACAATGCAAGGGAATAAATGTAAATAAAATACAGGAAATAAAGTAATAAATAATTACAAATAGATCCCTGGAGGGACCTATTTACAATTAGCAAAAATCGCCTGGGCCCTTATGCAATTTTCCTATCGCACGTGGGGACTAAATGCAATTTCTGGAACATACGAGGGCATCCCTGTAAAATACCCAAGCATGCACGTGACACACGCGCTTGGGGACCAAAGTACAAATACCAAAAGTATCCAGGATCCTTCGTGTAAATTTCCCAGCCCTCACGCACAGTGCACGTGAAGGGGCCAGGCTCGGGCTCATCGCAGGTTCGGGTCCACGTGGGGGGTTGTGGTGCTTGGCACGAGGTTTGGTGGACCCGAGCCTAGAGGATCGGCAGGAGGCTTGGGTCGGCCACGTGGCTTCATCATAGCCGTCCGATCGAAACGATCAGACATTATATGTATCTTCTTCGTCCGCTATAGGTTGCTGGAGGAGGCTGCGCTCCGGTGACCTCCATCTAGTTCCACCGTGCTCTGGAAGCCTGCCTGATAGTCGAGGAAGGTTCATGAGGGCTTGGCGTTGAAGCTTGGACGGTGTAGGGGCTCCATCGATGTCTAGAAAGTCAAGGCGAAGGCAGGTAGTCGTAGTGGGTGCTCGAGACTAACGAGGAGGCGTAATGTCCGGCTATTGAAAACCTGCATGGTTAATATAGCCGATGCGTGATGTGCGTGAAGTTGTGAGGTGAATGGAAGGCCCTGGAGCGACGGGAGGCGGAGGCCAAGTGCTCCTTCTCCGGTGGACTCGAGAAGAATGGGGTCGGGGTGATGGAGGTTCTGGAAAAGGAGAAGGGTGAGTGGAGTAGTCAGCGAAGGTGGTGGGTATCAGGTAAAGCTTAATGGACGGTCAGGTGGCGGCAAGGAGCGTCATGTACGACGAGATAATTAAGAGAAAAATGAATAAAAACCAGGGGAAGAAGTACATGGAGATCGGAGAAGAAAAGGATGATCGGGGCAGTTTGGACTGAGGACCTGGGTGGTCCTCGAGTCGTCACACGGCAAGGGCAGCCTGTCCTTGGTGCTCAGCGTGCTGGAGGCACCGGGACAAGGTCGGAGACCATGGGTCAACACCTGGGCATAGAGGTCATCGTCGCCTCGCCAATTTCACCCTTTGCTGTCACCAGAGGGGTGAAGGAGGCTGGGCCTCATCCTGTGGATTGGTGGACGGGGGTGACGAGTGGCAGAGGTGATTTTTATATAGGATAGTAGATGGTGGTTATACATGATGAAGGAGGTGGTTGCAACAGTTGCAGTGAAGGCGTGGAGCGATGATGGGAGTCATTGATAGGCTGGCGAAGGTAACGGAAGTCGGTGGTACGTGGAGGGAGCGTTAGGAAGCGAAGAGGTGATGGGGATCAGTGGCTAGAAATGGAAGGGGCGGAGGAAAAAATGGGCGTAACGGACGAGAGGGGGAAGGCTGGAGGTAGGCGACGTGTCATGGGCCGCTGGATCATGTGATCCAATGGTCCAAATGGAGGCGCGAGTGGAGGGCGTGGATCAGATCTTGTGGTCTGACCGTGTGGTTACGATTAAGGCAGGAGCAAACAGTGGAGATGTGTTTAGGAGGTTCATATAAGGTCTAGGAAGGAACGGTGATGTAGAGGGTGGTTAGCCTTTTGATCTGGAGGAGATCTGTGACTGAGGTTGAAGCGCGATGGAGTGGTCAGGATTTCATCTAGAGGATGATCGGGCAGTTGTGAACAGGCGAAGCTCGAACGGATGTGATGGAGGCGGCTGGAATAGGATCTGATGGCTGGAGAAGAGGGCAGGTGGCAAGAGAAGAGGCGGACCATGTGGGCATCCCGGAGGGCGCCACGTGGCCCAATATTGGAAAAATAAAGAAAAATATAAAATAATTAATTAGAAGCAAAATTAGGAAAAAGTCAAAACTTGAAAGTTGTTCATGTTGGACAAAAATCCAAAAGAAGTCATTTGTACAAAAAGTATTTTTTGGGGTATTTTAAGGGGTTAAAAACACCGATTTTGGGCTTTTGATATTTTTATAAAATTTTAGTCTTTTTAAAGGTTAGGAAAATTATAGACAATTAATCAACCTAATTTTTAGGAGTTGTTAATAATAAAATAATTAGAAGGTAATTAAATACAATAATTACAGGGTAAACATATACAATATAATACAACATAAAATGAATGAATTATCAGTGAATTTTATTGGATTATTTAAATCAGGAGTTTAATTAGTGATTTTTAGCATAATGAATACGGGATTCATTACAAGAATATACATTGATCCATTTAGTTGCTCATCGGTGCGTCCCTCACTGTTGGCCATCTCTTGGGTCTCTGCAAAGGCAAAAGACCCCAACTCAAGTGCCGTCAAGTGAACAACTGTGCTGGCCTCTGCTCTAGCACCTCAAGACTGGTAGAAGGGTGGTCAAGGGGGAATAGGTTGGTAGCGAACTCAGGTTCAGAGAGCAGGTCTGGGCTCTCTAAATCCGCCCTAGATGAATGGAAAGGAGTGCTCAAAAGCGACGCTGTCAAACGTATCCTAAGGGACCTCCTTCCCATCATCGTGATATGGGAATTTATGAAGATTAGATCTGGAATGCAAATAAGATGTGAAGTCAAATCCCTTTTTCACCTACTCAACACTCGAGGTGATGACTGTAAAAGATTGATCCTTTCTTGTCAATTTCTATTAAGGTGATAAATCAACCTATTAGAGCGATTAAGCGAGCTGTCAGGAGTCCAATACTCCTGAAGACTGGCCCAATCTCACAGCTAGTTTTTTTCCAACCAGTATGGGTGCGGACCGTTTACCGGCTACCTGATCTGCCCAATCTGCTAAGGAAGTCCAGGACCGATTACCGTCTACCCTGTGAAATCCTCATCGAATAACAACTAACCACAAGACCGGTAGTCTGAAGAAAGATCGGACGTGGCTCTACCTAGTATACGGGTCACTCTCTTGCTGCAGATAAATCAACCAATGAAGGGGTGACTCTCCTCAAAACAAGAATTTTTAGGTGAATTGTATTTTAGGGTCAAGTTTGCATTATCAGTCCCAATTTTATCTGGTTATATCTTTTTAGGTATTTTTCCGAAATAAGACAATGTCTAACGAATTTTTTGATTTCCTTGATTATTTCAAGTCCAACAAAATAGGAGGAGGAAGTCGAAAAAGCCGATGCATGATCAAACAAAATGATGCGTGCAGAGATAGAAATGCGTACCTGACTCCAACATTCTACCTGCAGGGTGATCTGCGCATAAAAGTAAAGACAGAAAATAAACTATCTATATGATGCATGGGGAAATCGACCTTAGACGAGCAATTTATATTAATCGTTAAGCACAAGTAGCTAACTATCGGAAATAGAGACTGGAGTCCGGTTTTCGATGCCGATCGGTGGCCACCACAATGGGTCCTGCCAGCGCTGTATATGGCCTCTCTCGACATGTGGTCTCTAATCCTAATAAGTTAGCTTTCTTAATTTTATTTTAGCCAGGTACAATTATGATCTATAAGAACAAGTAGCCAATTAGGTGTAGGGCCTTAGATAATTACGTCACAATCAACAGAAATGCCTAAGTCTAGGGGCTAAAACCCCGTGAATCAAAATAGAAAGAAAATCGATAAAACAAAACCACGAAAAAATCACGGGTCCTCTGAGTACACAAGTACTCGACGAACCAGACCCCGAAGTCTAAATGTCCAAGCAAGTATCCAAGTCCACAATTATTACAACAATATTATGTTTTTTGTAGAAACTATTAGTTGATTTTTTACAAGTATTTATACAGTATTTTAGCCATATTAAAAATATGAAAGTACGATTTATGGCTAAAGTATATATACAATATAGACGACACCCTCCTATACGTAGCTCGAACTATGTCCTCATAGTGATCAAAGAGCTGCAAAGGAACACATAACTCGTGCTAGGTATAGAGAAGTGAAAAGAATGCTATACTAAAATGACGAATAAAAGAATAAAATCAATAGAGATCGGTGATCCCCCTATACTTAGGATCAAGTAGTCCTAAGTATAGAAGACTGTACACAAGGGGAAGACTGAAGATTAGGATGTACATATAATACCTCCCATATACTTAGGGTAAAATATTCCTAAGTATAGGTAGGAAAATAGAGGTAAAAAGAATCAAAAGAATAATAAAAAATCCGACACCACCCCTATAATTAGGGTAAAGTACACCCTAAGTATAGCATAATCACAAGATAAAGATGGGATGTTAGATAAAAGACTATGTGATATGGACAAAATGATCTATACAGCTGCGAGTAGGACAATGTTGAGGTGCCTCTCAACAAGCGCTAGAGTTTATGCCCCTAGCTGTGTGCAAAGGCTAGGATAACGAATTATCGAGGTTCAGGACGACATCTGTGATGCGAATATAGTAATGTTGTTGTTGTTCGATGGGAGAACAACAACGGACTCAGAATGGTCAAAAGATACACCCGAATATGCACTCAAGTGGGTGTCAACTACCGGGAAAAGAGAATACGATGTATGATCATACTCCGGTAGCACAAAAGAAATCGCCAGCTCAAGGTCTGAATGGAGTGAATGGATGGAGTCAAAGAAATCGAACGTGGAGAAGGAAGGATCTGTCAGGGAATCCTCCACTTCAATCACCGTCTCGGATAGATAAGGAAGATGAAGATCAGGAGACTCACTAAGAAAATCGATATCTGATGCATGTAATGTAGAGAAATCAGAGTCAACATAGAATAACTTGAAGATCGGGTCATCCTCGCGAGGGTTGTCGAGGAGAGAAAAATCAAACTCATGATCAGAAATATCAGAAAACTCGGTCTCATGATCCGACGAATATGATACACTCCCAGAAAGTGAAACCGAGTACACAGGGTAGGTGGCATCCTCCTGCAGATAACCCTCGAGGAGTAATGCAAAATCAGAACCGAACTGGGGATCTATGCTGCCAAATATCAGGTCCTCCAAAAATGTGTCGACCTCATCAAATGGGAGGACACACGGCTCAAAGACGGGACTATCTAGATTTGTCAAACCAAAATGGTGTCCCTTATCAAGCTCTCTGTGCTGAGATGGATCCAAATGTGTATCTGAATCTGAAAGGATACTCTGAAGAATGGACACTGAATCATCTGGACATGGATACTTAAATGACTGAAAGGACGGATGAAATGTGGTAGAATCCATGTCCTTTGAATGTTGTGTGTTGTCTGAATTGGCATGAAATGCCATACACTCAACTGGTGGTGTATCTCCGTCATGAGTTGTCCTGAATAAATCATCTCATGAATTTGGAATGTCTGAAAGTGTTCCTAAGATAGTCTCAAATAAATCCACGTCAGGATGGTGGTATGAACCACCACACGAGGTAACTACCAGTGCAATCTACTCTGTGGTCATCCCCCTCATGGTGATCTGCACAAGGTCAGTCGTCAAGATTCCATGATCTGGAAATCTCCTCAATAGGTCAAAAATCTAAGCCATGAATCTCCCAATGGCTCCTAGAGGTCAATTAAAAAATCTCGAATACAAGACCGCATCATGTCTGATTTACGCTGGGTTAAAATCTCTGCGAGAACAATGATCGTAAATCTCCCCACACAGTGAACTTCCTTCCCAATCGTTTGTGCCAACTCTTGGATCTACCCTGAAGTGAAAATGGGAAGGTAATCAACATCAACTCCTCAGAAGTGATATCAGAATATGATCGTGATCCACAAAAATCCTAAAACTCGCATATATGAATATATGGCTCCTCATGCACTCACCCTGAAAACTTCAGCAGTAGATTAATGAACTCTATATCCAGAATGAAGGGACTCAATATAGAAGCGAACTGCGCTTCTTGATCTGAGTACTCATCCATCATCTCAGGATAGAAGTCATCTAAAACTCCTCACTACTCCATGTGATCTCCTATGGAATGCACTCACATCTCAGCAAGGTGATCACCCGTGTCTTGTATCTAATCAATCTGAACTCTTTGGGTGTCTTCTCTTAGGACATCATGCCCAATATAAAGAGGGAATGGGAAGGGGGCAGAAAGATAAGGATACGAGAGGTCGATCGAGGTCTCGACCTCCCAAGAGAGTGGGCTAGAATGATGGAAATGAAAAGAAGAAGTCACAAGATCCAGCTGGGATGAAGGACGACCCATCATCATGAAAGAGGAAAGGAGAAGGGTGGGAGGGAGGGTAAAGAAAATAGATGGAAAAAGAAAAGAAGGCGTCTGCTAATGATCTATAGATGATGATCGTAACAAACTCACACTAATTACAAACAAACACAATGCAAACCCCCAATTCACCAACTTAACACAAATCTGACCGTGAGAGTTCAATCTTTATCTTTTCGATTTTAGAGCTTTGTGATCAGACAAAAGTTGTACAAACACTTAGGAAGCTTAATGGGATTTGGGCACTACTCCTTAGTGTGTACGCGAGCAATTAAAAGCACAAACAATGAGGGGATTGCTCTTCCAAAACAATGATGAATCAATTACGTTTAATTTTAAGAGTCAAGTTCAATTAGCAGTCCCAATTTTTATTCTTTGATTTTCACTTTTTTGGATTTTTCTTTTTTTCAGTGAAACGTCTATCGAGCTTTCCGAATTCCTCTTTGATTAATTTGAGTCCAAAAACATGGGCAGGAAGTCGAAAAATCCAATGCACGATGAAATACAATGATGCATGCAGAGATAGAAAATGCGTACCTTACTCTAGCACTCTACATGCAATATGATCCGCACATAAATTAAATACTGAAAGGAAACTAATAATATGATGCATGAAAAAATCGGCCTTAGACGAGCAATCTTCTATTAATCGTGAAGAACATATAGCTAACTAATCAGAGAGAGAGGCCTAAACCTGATCTCAGATGTTGATCGGTGTCCACCACAACGGATCCTACCAGTGCTGTATACGACCTCTAGCAGCGCGTGGCCTCTCAAACGATTAAGTTAACTTTATTAGTTTATTTTTTTAGCTAGGTCCAATTACGTTCTATAGGTACAGGAAAGCAATTAGGTGTTGGGTCTTAGCTAATTACGTCACAATCAATCAAAATCTTACTTCTAGGGGATAAATCCATGAGAATCAAATAAAAAGTAAGGTGGTGAAATCAAGAAAATGCGAAAACAACGGTGAGGTCCCCCAAGTGTACCAACACTTGGCGAAACATACCCCGGATAATGTCCAAGTCCAAGAAGAGTCCAAGTCTAAGTTATTACAATATAATCCAAATGTTCTCTAAAATAAAATAACTGTCTTCTTCTCTTCCCTGCTCCACCTCCTGTGCGGGTCCTCCAAAAAAACTCCAAGTTATCCTCCAAGCAGTCCCTCGCACAAAAAGCAAACAAGAGATGGTCAGAAAACAATTATAATATAGAGAGATAAGCAAAACGGAAAAATGACAACTAAGTTGTGCTCCCCGACAACAGCGCAGTTCCGATGAGCCGAAAACCGATGCGGTTAATACGAGAAAAAATGCAATGGTCGTTGTTCCCAACCAATCGATTCGGCCAACGAGAAAATATATAAACCACTTTGAAGAAATCAAGCAATGAAATGTAAGCAATTTTTGCTATTCAATTTACCTGGTATAGCGATCTGGTCAAACACAAGGAACAGATTTCAAAACTTAGTAGTCAAATTTCGAAGAAAAAAATATTTTTAGTGGTTTTTGCTTTTTCAATTTTTTATTTTCAAATAAAGCACAAGTCACAATATGCACAAGGGGATAAATATACACATGAACACTCTCTTTTGTATTTTTCAAAATATTCAAAAATGCTCAAAAAAATTCCATAGAAAATTCCTTTGTGTTTTACATATTTTAAAATATCTTTGTTAATTTTTTCAAATTTTTCTGATATTTTTATGATTTTTATAAAAATCAAACAGTGGAAACAAGAGGAAAAAGTGCACAAACAAGAGTATTTTGCACCTTAAAATTAATTTAAGTGCCCTAGAACTCCTAGAACTTATTTTTATGCTAAATTATAAACAATTATCTATACAAAGACTGAAATCACCATTTTTTTATTTTTCTAAAATTTTAAACAATTTTTATATTTTTTTTGTTTTTCATGATTTTTTGAGGTTTTATAAATGATCAATGCACGAAAATTGGATAGAAATTAAAGGGGAATAAAATACACCTGTAATAATTTTGATTTTTTAAAATATCAAATGACAAGAAAATGCAATGAAAATTTTATACAATGTTCAAGGACCTAGCAGGAGCATATACAATTTTTTGTAAAATTTCGAGAGTAATAAAAATATTTATTTCATCAAGGAGAGCAAGCAAATTTAATGTCTGGAACACAGGGACCGGAATGCAAATATTTAAAGTTTTTGCATCAAAATATAACAAGAAATAAATTGCGGGTAGGATTTGTAAATTACCCATAACGTGTAAAGCACGTACTGTGTGCTGGCAGGGACTATTTTACAAATATGGAAACTTCTGAGGTCTGTTATTCAATTTGCCCAAAAGATTTTTTTTAAATCCTAGGGTTTCCTGTATCCTTCGTTCTTAGCAAAGAGGAGCAAATAAGGGGGAGGCCGCCGCCCTCCTCAGATCTGCAGTGGGGCGTGACGTGGGCTGCTAGATGGCGGTGATGGTTGTCACGGAAGTGCCGCAGCGCGCTGGAGGCGTTGTGGCTCATGGACGGCGTTGGAGGCACGGGCGTCGCACTGAAGATTGGGCTGCAGGTGATCCAGGCGGAGGCTGTGGACATGGAGGCGTGCTGGGCGCGGGAGCTCGCAGTCGCACCGTGTGTGGCATCGCGAGCGTGCTGGAGGAGCTGCACCACGCGGAGGGCTTCGGGGAGCAGCGGGAGGGGTCCAGGTGGCTCTTTGCATAGGTTTGCAACGCAGTTCTGCGGAAGGTGAAGCCGGGTGGAGGTTGCGGCTCAAGGATGGCCGCTGTAGTGGGCTTCGATGATGAACGACGACGGAGGAGAAGCTATTATTGTTTTATTTTTTATATTTTTTTCTTTTTAAAAGTGTAAGCAGAAATAAATAAAAGTTATATATATATATATATATTTAAAAAAACAGGAACTGTACTCAGGCACAAAAATAATTTTTATATTTTTATATTTTTTAAATTTTCCTATAAAATAAATGTTAGAAAAAGAGAAGATTTTTATATCATTATCTTTTTATTTGATATGAAGACGAGGTGAATGGGGATTCAACGGAAAGCGAGGAAAGGATCCGTGTCTCCGACCACTGTACGGGGTCGGAGGTGCGTGGTTGCATGAGGTAGAATGGAAATGAAGAGGTCGAGATGTGAGATGAAAAATCAGGTTCGGAGGTCAAATGTGGGGATGGATATTTTTGGGGATTTTTAAAACCTAAAGATTAATCAAGAAATCAAGGTAAAAAATAAATCTAAGATTTATCTAAGAAAAACGACGAGAAAGAAAATAGATCTCACCTCGGGATCGGATACACCGTGATGGCCTCGACGAGGGTCGACTCACTGTCACCAGATGTCTCGAAGGATGAGCATCCTTCTTCGACAAGATTGCTATCGGAGATCGGGCTCCTCTCCACCAGTGACGGAGAGAGGGGGGGTGGGGGCTTAGCCCCCCCAGCTCCCAACCAAACTCCATATATATGTTCAATATATAGTATAATATATAATCTAAATACATTATTTAAAAATTAAAATTTACATGTTATGTATAATAGATTCCCCCATATCTCAACAAAAAAAAATCAAAATATATATATAGGGGTTGATGGGGCTGCCCCGCCCCTTTTTTGCAATTTTTTTTATTTTTTTTGAAAAATATCATAATGTATATTCATCCCTATATCCCTCCTATATGTCATTCGAATTTCGCCAGAAACAGAGACTCCTACAACTTCCATCGAGACATGGTCGATTTAAAAAATCCTGCGACTGTTAAAAAAATGACGTCTGGATGGAGGCCGTAAGAGTCTCTGTTTCTGACGAAATTCGAATGGCATATAGGAGAGATATAGGGATAAATATACATGATGATATTTTTCCAAAAAAATAAAAAATTTTGTGAAAAATGGGGTGAGGGCAGCCATGTTGGCTGCCCCTAGGGGGCAGCCCCATTTTTTCCATATATATATATATATATATATATATATATAGAGAGAGAGAGAGAGAGAGAGAGATTAATGGGACTACCCCTGGGGGAGCTAATTTGGCTCCCCCTGCGCCATTTCACCTTTTTTTTTGAAATTTCTTCCGTGAATATTCATCACTATATCTGTATATTATGCTATTCAAATTTCGTGCGAAACAGAGACTCCTACGACCTCCATCCAGACAATCATTTTTTAACGGTAACAGAATTATTAAAAACGACCATGCTGGATGGAGGCCGTAGGAATCTCTATTTCACGTGAAATTTGAATAACATAATATAAGGATATATTGACGAAAATCCACGGAAGAAATTAAAAAAAAAACAGACGAAATGTCGCGGGGGAGCCAAGTTAGCTACCCCCAAGGGGGCAGCTCCATTTTACCCATATATATATATATATATATATATGATCTAATTACAATATTTTGTTGTTAACATTACATGACATGCATAACCGGATATTGATACATCTATATATGTCCATCATCGTACCTGCTTATAAAC
This sequence comes from Ottelia alismoides, assembly GCA_037367405.1. Classification (NCBI taxonomy): domain Eukaryota; kingdom Viridiplantae; phylum Streptophyta; class Magnoliopsida; order Alismatales; family Hydrocharitaceae; genus Ottelia; species Ottelia alismoides. Next base: position 381,838 of record JAZKJV010007214.1, read on the forward strand.
CGTCACGAATATATAGTTTTTATTTGAACATATATGGTATAGATAATGATTTTTTTCCTTTGCATATACGGATATGGATTTGGATAACTCTTTCATTTTTAGGATCTTAAAACGGATATGGTTACATATTTTTCTAGTATATACATACATGGAGATATATACATATTTGTATCCGCATGTTTGCAACCCTATTTTTATCTACATCGATTTTAAAATAGTATGCATATAAATGTACACATGTCAAAATATGTATAACAAATGTGATAACGGATTGGTAGACATATCTATATTTGTTTGCATCCTTATAAGTAAAAGGTACTGTATAATGTCATTTGTTTGAACATATTAAATCTAATGGAATTGGGTAAAATGGGGTTGCCCCCATGGGAAGCTAACTTAGCTCCCTCCGCCTCATTTTTCCCATATTTTCTTTATTTTTTTGAAAAATAAAATTATATTAATTCATTATTATTATATCCCTATATTATGCTATTCAAGTTTCACGAGAAACAGAGACTCCTACAGCCTCCTTTCAAACGTGTCGATTTAAAAAATCCTACGACCATTAAAAAAAGATTGTCTGGATGGAGACCGTAGAAGTCTCTATTTCTCACGAAACTTGAATGACATAATATAGACATATAGTGATGAATTTCCACGATTTTATTTTTCAAATAAAAAAATAAAAAAAATATGGGGAAAATGGGGGGAGCTAAGTTAGTTACCCCCAGGAGGCAACCCCATTTTTCCCAATGGAATTACTTAATATCACATTAATAAATGTGTATTTCGTGACATGAAGAGTTTTGTATGGATCTTTTTGTCAATACGATGTGTATAGATATTGTTTATATCCAATTATAAGTTTTAGATGGGTATTTTTTTGTAAAAATATACCTTCTCAATATTAGTTTCAATCAATTACGAAGTTATTGGAAGTTCGCCTTTTAGATTGAATTCGTTTCCACACACTCAACCTCATAAATTGAAACTTACGTCAATGTTCTACATATCCTCTGAATTTCTCTCAAATCTGATGTCATTTCCTATTTCATCTTAGTGGTTAAAAGTCCAAGAAATATTTAAGCAACTTAAATCCCATTTAAAAGAGAGACAGGCTTTTTTCCATTGATATAAAATAGCAAATGATCGTGGATTTAAGCGAAAATCGGAGGATATGTATAACATTATTCGAAGATTCTATCTATAAGTTGGATTATAAGAAACAAATTTGAACAAAATAGTTACAACACCTCCTTTATAGCTCACATTACAATAGAGCAACCCCTCTCGAAATATTAACCACTAAAATGATGATAAATTAGATAAATCATTTTCCCCCTCCATCTAAATAATTTAGCCCCCCCAAGAAGAATTTTCATAGCTTCGTCCCTGCTCTCCATCAAAGATTGATCAAAGAGTAAAGAAGGGAGAGGAAGCTAATAAAAAGAGAAGAAAAAATCAAAAAGGAATGTATATACAAATGAGGAATGTATTTAGCGGTGAATTAAACAATTTAATTAATTAATTAATTACGAATTTCAGAATTAAATAAAATTAATTAGTTAGTTAATTAATTAATTAATTTTAAAAAATTAATTAGCCACCTTATTGGTGGTTGTTAATGGTATAGAATAATATCTTTATATACAAGGTATGTTTTCAAATCAAATAATGAATAAATTAAATAATTAAAACAAATTTCGTAATTTAATTTAATTAATTAATTAATGTTAGATATTTATTTTTTGGATGATTTATATGTAAGGAAATTAGTTGTATACAAATATTATGTACATCTAATACAATATACATATGTACAAATAATGAAATAATTTTTAAATATTTTTTTCAAAATTTTTTAATTATTATTTATTATTTTTAATAATGAAGATAATATTTACAATTAATACATTATATATAAAAAAATAAATATGAATGAATATATACAATAAGTGTGTGGTAAAACTGCATAAACCACCCCAGAAAATCGACTTTTCAACCATAACTCCAAAAATTATGAAATCAAGACCATTTGAAAGATAATTTAATTTAGAGTATAATGGAAGTAAGTTTGATTCAATTTGAGTCCGTATGGAGCCGGAATTGATCGTTCAATTATAACTTTACGGCTTTTTCTGAGTGTGATTATTTGTGATCTGTACACTATTTTATTTTGCAATTATTTTTATTATTTACAACACATTTTTATTTACAATTTTTGTTTACAAAATATTTAATCTGAGGTAAGTTTATAGACAAATAAAATAGTATAAGTTTTGTACAAATGTACAGAAATTTTTTTTACAAATTATTTTGGATTTTTAAATTAAAGACCCTATCTCCCCCTATATTATTCCTAGTCGATCAGGTCAAGTCTTAACCTTCTCTCAGGGTTCGGGTCAGTGTGCATTTATTCCATAAATACATCCTTCATTTTTCTTTTTGTTTTTCTTTTCTTCTTTATTCTTTTGTTTGAGTATAAAAAGGTTTTAAAAATGCATATTTAATAAATGCATGCAAAATGGTAATTTCATGAAATTAGTAGATATTTACAGGTATTTGACTAAGGAAATGAAGCTAAAATAAAAGAATAAAGATGATGAGTCGTGGATTCATCACTGAGCTACCAACCGCTCGTGGTCGTCCCCCGCAGCCAACTTCACCTTCCAGCCTGCGCCCCTATGCGCGGGCATCGCGTGGGTTTGCCCTCCTCCGTTGGCAATCAACCACTGCAGGCGTGCCACCCCCTCATGGTCATCAGCCGCCCATCCTTCCAGAGCACGCATCGCGTCCCGCCGCCTCCAGCAGGTTGTGCCCTCACACGACTCATGCTCTCGTAACCGCGCCTGTAGGCGCGTTGCCCGCGCGTGGTTGTTTCCCCACACTGCCAACGGCCTCCCAACTGCGCCCTCCTCACCACTGTCGCCCACTTGCGGCCCCTCGTCGCGCGTCAGTTGCGTGTTGCCTCGCTTGCCCTCCACACCTCCCAGCAGAGTGGACGCTGCACTCCACGATTCCCCTAGGGTTCCAAAGGTCATTTTATTATTTTATGTGAAAATTGCATTTTCTTCCTGCTAGGTTTGTTCATTTGCAAAAGTGCCCTTAGGCACAATTCCAGTTTATTCAATTTTAATTATGTATTGCAAAGACACCCCTATGCTTATGTTCTAATTTGGACATCAATTTTGCATTATTTTTTTAATACAAAAATAGTATTTTGTTGAGAAATTAATTATGTACATTGTGGCTATTTAATTAGATTTTATGAGCATTGGATAATTTAATAAAAATAGAGTTTAAAATTCAACATTATTTTGCCCATTTATACTCTGAAATTCGCACATACTTAAATATTGCTTCAAAAATTGTGCAAAAATCAGAGTTGATGCCTCTAGTTGTGCTTTAATTATTGTCCTAATTTCATCTAAATTGGAATTGTCTTGTGCCTAAAATAAATTATTGAGTGATTTATGTATTTTATTTTTTATTAAATCTACGGGTATCATTTTTACGAAATTTTAAGTCTCCTGGATTTCTCACTAAAATACCTAAACGAGATAATTTTGTTCTCTAGGATTTATTAGAAATTAAATACTCATACTCACTCTATTTCCATTTTAAATTCATAAAAAATTATATTTTGTCAAAAAATCCAAAAAAAATTACTGTAGCTTCATTTCATCACTTTCAATTTCAATAAAATTTTCATAATTTTTGCATTCTGTTTGCACCAAAAAATTACATAAAAACCCCTAAAAAGATTGCATTTGTAATTGTTGCATTACAAACCCAAAATTTTCAAAAAAATATATTTTGCATTCATCATTGGATTAGTTTTTTAGGAAAAATAAAATTTGGTTAAATTGGATTAATTTCACATTAAAATCAATTTGGTTAAGTGGCTTGTTTTTTTATTAACTTAATTCATCCGCATTTTTGGAGTTGCATTTATTTTCACAAAAAATACAAAAAACCCATTTGGAAAACCATGAGCTAATTCGTTTAAATTGATTCGAAGTTGTTCCTTTGCCTCCTTGAGTCGACCCTGGGGCTTGGCCAGGTTGAAAATACATCAAATCGCACATTAATTAATTCATTGATTCATCGATTCGTGTGGTAAATTTTTGATCGATCATGATTGCCTAGCTACAACAATGTGGCACTATTAAATTGGACGATTCAGTCATTCGTCAAATTATATCATTGCCGGGGAGGCAAACAACTTAGGATCATTTTAGAAAATTAGATTTAGGTTTTCCATTCACTCAGGTAGTCTGATCCCGGAACCACCTTGTAATTATTTCATTTTTTCAATTATTTTTATATTTATTTTTATCTATTTTTTGTATCTCTCTCTAACATAATTTTTATCTTTTTGTGCAAGGTCCCGGTGGGCTTAAAGCGGCTTTCTTGAAGTCGACGCATCTCGAAGTGCATCGGAGGCTGACGATTCGTGGATCGAGTCAATTGTTGAGATGCCAAGAAGTGTTGAGAAGAGATATTTTATTTTTTTAAAAAATAACTTGTAATAATTGCTTGAATTCTAGCGGATTCCATTTGGAATCTCACACATGTATAAACGGACTGGACATTGGACTCTTCGTGGTCGTGTGGTTTGCTTGACATAGATTATGACCTGCATTTACGGCTCTCAGAGCAAAATTTTTTTACTTGTGCTCGTAGTCTATAGGACCATACATCACACTTAACGAGACGTACTTAGACCGTAGAGCTATTAGTCAAAAATAATTTGTTCATCATTCACTAATAGAACTGCATGTCTAGGAACGGTTTTCTCGTTTGCATTCATATAGTGTAAAATTTCAATTCAGTACTGCATCCCGCATTGTAGAGAGCTTGAGGCACTGTAAATTTTATTACTCATGCATTCATCATCGTTTTCTCGATCCCATCGACTTTTTTTGATTCCCTATCTTGATTTTTCTAACTTAGGATAAAGAAATTAGGACTGGATGGTAGATGTGATTGCTTGTGTGGATTAACTACAATGACAACTGATCTCTAAAATCATGACTGCTAATTGAATTGGATCAAAAAATTGACTAAAATTAAACCTTATTTTACGGGTGATAAAGCCCTCATTGTATGATTTACTTGCAGGTGAGAGAGAGACGACACTAGGAAAGAGCCAAAGTCAGAATTTTCATATAGACTACTGGTTCAAAATGATTAGCTGCTTTTCAGTGAGGATCTACGGGTAGCCGGTAAAGAATCATGATTTCCTTAGTAGAGTGGGAGGTTTAGAGGACGCCTTATAAGGCTTTGTACTGGTTGAAAGTGGGTTTTGTGAGAATCGGGACAGTCTGTAGGGAAATACAAGTACCCAACAACTCGTTAATCTTTCAAGACTTGCATTTATCACCAATGAAAACTGACAAGATAATTCGGCTGAACCTTTACAGCCATCATGTGTTGAGTTAGTGAATTTGAGGGTTTTGTATTGTGTTTGTATTGTGTGAGTTTACTTCGCACATTTGTGTGCATCGTAGAACTAGGGTTTATTCTTACGTTTGTTTTTATTTATGTCTGTGTGTGTATCCTTCTATGCAATTGCACGTTTCTCGACCGCCATCCACTTACATTCATCTCTCGAAGATGTCGGGATATTGGTCCCCATACCCTGACCTCTCTAGTCACTCCTCCTCAACCATATACTGTTCATCTTCACCTTCTCCTTCTTCCATGTATCCTCCACCATCCGCGGGAGAGCCTTACCCATGGTCGATTCCACCTCGACCCGATTATGAAGCCAGACCTTCGACTGAATTCCCCACTTCTTCGCATTTCTCACCTACCCTACCTTCTTACACCCAAGATCCACTTCCACCCTGGGTTGAGTATGAGATCCCAATTTCTCAGCAATATCCTCCAATGGAGCAGACTTCTCCCATGATTTATCACGATGACTTTTTGAGGATGATATTTCTCAACTTATCATGAAAAATGAATCATTTGGTGCCAAGTTGAGAGATGTCACCGACATATTGCACTCAATTTTTGCCAGCTTGGGTATTAAAGTGGAAAATGATATAAGTGGATTTGATGTTGAAAATCGAGTGGACATTAGGGAACCCACACTCTGTACAACTGGAGTCTATTCTACCTCCCTCTTCTGCTAACCACTTACCCTCCAATCCAGAGTCTGACCATTCGCCCATTAAAAACACCAAAAATGAAAATCCCAAAAAGACCAAAAAAATTAAAAAAACCAGAAAATCTCATAAAAATAGAAAATTAAAAAGACCTAAAAAAGTTGGATCCTACCCTAAGGGAAGCACTCGATGAAGAATAGATTTTTAATCTTCCCTTAATAAAGGCCATAGATCACTTCTCCGATCTCAAACAATTTGTGAGAAGTAAATTGATGCCTAAGAGGTCGAGCAATAAGAGGACAAGGACTGAGAGACACATAGTGTATATGACTACCTCCTTAGTGATGGAGAGAAAAGCCAAGAGTCGTAGAGTGAAGCGGTTGCCCCGAGTTGAGTGTGAAATTAAAGACACCATTTTTACCCATGTGAGAATCGATGATGACTCATTGATAAATATCCTCCTGACTTCCGTGTTTGACAAGAGCTCAAAATCAGACCATTTAGAAAATCGAGAGAGATCATGCAGCTGGCTGACCATTCATAAAATGGTCGAGAGGAACCATTTCAGTCATCATTACTTTCCAAGGTGCTCTACTCCAGGTAGACTTCATGATCATTGACATTGAGCACCGAGAGTTTACCCAGTCTTCGATTATTCTCGGGAAGTCGTTCTTAGCCTTGTCTAAGGCGACTATAGATTGCGAGACTCGAGAGATCGATTTTACAACATTGGGGGCGCTCCGACCTCACCCATTCTTTTATACACTTTACTCTAAGGTAACCCGCATAGCCGTTATAGTCGTTACCACCGAGAGATAGATGAGTCCCGTCTCTCTACTACACTTGAGATACCGACTTTCCATTCGACCATTGGTTTAGAGACTCCCCGCACCTCCACTTCACCAACTGCTTGCACAACCACCATGACAGCTTCTAAGGAGGACTCACGACCCGAAGCTATCACTGAGTCAGACACGATATTTGCTGATTGTCTTGACCATTTTGATGATCCGACACAAGAGCCCACTAATGTCAAGCCAACTGAGATTACTAGCACCTATCCAAGATGTGTGCAGACCCTTCAGGAATATTGCAATCTATATGGAGACTCATCCAATGAGGGACCCATGGTCAGCACCACACCATATCTCGGACCTTCAAAGGAGACAACCAAGACTAAATTGACCACACCCAAAAGCATTGTTGCTCCTTCCTCTAGTCGGGTATCTAGTGAGAGGAAGTCGAGAATTGATTCCTCGAGGTGTTCCTCCGAATCCCTCAAGGTACGTCTCTCTCCACCCCCTCTCAATGATTCAGGTTCTAGAAAACTGACTAAGAAAGTTTCCTTCAACATATCAGAGAATGAATTTTCGGAGGAATCCTCATCAGGTCTGGATGAGGTGGTTTATATGAGTGAGCTCAGTTTGGTTATTCTTAAGCCATATTTGAGCAAACAGTCGCGTGTCGACCCTCATTGGACGATCCCTACACCACACTATTATTCATCTGAGTACGATTCCGACAACGACACATATGTATATTACACACCCCCTTGCTCCCGCAAGAAGGTTCGTCAAAAACCTTCTTGATCATTGTATATTCTTACCCCTCCTTGTATAGATTTTCTTTCTTTTATTTCCCTCCCTCCCCAATGATTCGTATCACTCGACTCGGCTCCATATCATTTCATTTTATGGCTATACTTAGGATGACCAGAATCTAAGTATAGGGGGAGAAAGACCCGAGTATCTTTACCATTCTCTATATATTCTCCAAATCTCATTGGTTCTCATACTCACTCCTGTCCTAGACTTAGGCTGACCAAATCCTAAGTATATATATATATATATATATATATCCATTTCTACTCCAGACCTCAACCGCTCCATTCTTGATCTTCTTCTACACTTAGGCTGCCAAAGCCTAAGTATAGGGGGCGGGGTGACTTCTATACTTTTTGTTATTTTAGCTCTCCTACGCTTAGCACGAGCTATGTCTTTTTCATCGCTTCCCATGCTTTGAGGACATAGAACACGCTAAGTATAGGGGGGCATGTATATATTACATATATACTTTACCCATAGCGCGTGGTACTTTCACGTATATTTGTATATATTATACAATAATTATGGGGTGGGAAAATTTTTTAAAAAAACTTTTAATAAAATACGTGTCTACTAGTATAGTATATTGTATAATACTTGTAAAACTCTTGTAAAATTTGTTGTAAAATAGGAGGTATACCAAAAAAATAGGCTTCTTATTTACTCTTGCATATCATCCTTGCATGCAAACAAAAATGTGTCTTGCTCTTCATTCATCTACATTGCATGTCATCTGCATGTCATCTGCATATCTAACATATGAAAAGTGAAAAGTTAGTGGGTTCTGAACCAAGTTATGAATAGAAGTCAAGGATGGATTTGATTTGACCTTAATCTAACAAATTTCTAAGGAAATTTATAGGAACTGGAGTTAAGATTTTTCGGGTCAAGTGACTTAATTCTTTGAGTTCACAAGTCTATGTTCGCATGTCATCTTGATTGGTCTAAATATAATATTTCATACACATGCACGATTCTTTTTAGATAAAGACGTAACTTAGACAAGCACCATGCACGTAGCTCTTCATTGATGAGGTGGTGAGGAGGTAGAATCCTTTGGCTTGGAGTAGCACACGGGTGGAAACATCTGTCCTCCTCTATGGAGGGTAGTGCATCTCAACCTAGTCTAGTGGCGTTGACGTCTAACGACGGGATGTTGTGGGTTGCAACAATGCTTCAAAAGAGGGACAGTCTACTAGCTCAAGAATAAAAACTACTTATGTACAAGATGCACCTTGTATATATGTCAAAAAAGGAAAAAAAGAAGAAAAAATGCAGAATCTCCAAAAGTGGTCAGGCCTGGTTGAAAAGTAAAATGTATGCCAGAGTGTATATACAAGTACAGAAAAATAAGAAGAGCTTCAAAGTTTTTGTAAGCTTGCAGCTGGATGATTTGGCTACACTAGTTAAGCATACTTGGATAGGTAGCTACATTGGCTACCGTCCATTCTTCTCTCCACCCCCTCTTCTTGAGCTGGTCCTACTTGAACTTAGATGGGAATACCCCGCTCCTCGAGGAAAGATTTGATAGACCGGGGAATGAGACCATTTATGATATGGAGAGCGATATTTCACTTAATACAATGCAAGTAAGATCCATAGTTATCAGAATTTGCATATGAGGATTTGTTCTGACCTGACTGTTGAGGCGATTTGAATAGAAGACTTGTGGAACTTAAAAGATGGTATGTCTTAAATTCAATTCCCAATAAGGTTCTGCCACACTATTAATCCAAAGGTCGAGTCAAGCTCCATTTTCGCCTTTTGTTCATGACCTTGATATGGAACCCAAAATCACTTCACTCTTGCATTTCATTTTAGTTGCTTAGGGATGGGCAATATTTAAGTATAGGGGGTTGATAAATATGTGATTCATCACTCTAAAAGTTGAAAATAGAGCTTTATTCCCGAGTAATTAGCTACATATCTCCACTTATATTGCATAATTAATATTCATGCATGTGTAAATAATATGTGCATTTTAGCATTCGTATTTGCATTAAATAAGAAGCCAAGTCACTTGTAAATATTCACCTGTATATTAGCTAAAATCACCTATTTGTATCTATTTTATACTAACTCCAAATCCAATAAAATCAACTCTATAGTGTATATATTACTAACACGAATAAAGAAAATGTCAAAAAAATATTAACTTGTAAAATTGACCAATAAAACCCAAAACCAAGTTTGAGACTAAGAGCCTTAAAATGCACATATCTCTCTCATACAATGTATGATTTAGGTCTACTTACTTTTAAAGTAATATACATTCAAAGACCTTCAAAACAAGACTAATTTCATAAAATCATTGATCGTATGTGAAACTTGGGTTTTGGCCCCTATTGTATAATGTACATATTGACCAAATTACCATGTATATTATTCTTTTATTTTTCTTAATTTTTAAAAAAATCCAAAAAAATAGATTAATTTGTAAATATTTCTTTCATATTTTTCTATTTTTATATTGATTTTTTTCTTATTTAAAAATGACAAAAAATCTATAGAATATAAAAATACGGTATTTTATATCTAGAAGGCACCCCCAAAATATTTTTTATATAGATGATTTCTTTTGATTTTCTATCCTTCACAGAAGTTTTAGATCTCGTTGAGATGAGCAACTTTTGTGTTGACCACTTTCTGATTTGACCTTTTTTGTTATTTCTTTTTAATTTCTTTTACATTTAATTTTTTATTTTTCTAGGTGTGACACGTGGGGTCTCTTGGAGCTGCCACGTGTCACCCCATTTTTATTATTTTCATTATTTATTTATTATTTATTATTTATTATTTATTATTTATTATTTATTATTTATTATATAATTAATTAATTAATTAGGCCCCCTCCCCTCTGCTGAGCTTCGGGTCCTTTTTTCCTCCCTGAGACCTAGCCCAGCTATACTATTATATAATTTCATCGTCAACTCTCACTATATATACGGGCGGCTCCTTGATTTGATCTTAGGCTATCTATATACTTTCAAAAGAAGTTCCTCAATAAGATAATACATGCTTTTTTGAGAACTTCAATATAAATTTAGATATATATATATATATATATATATATATTCTATGTAAATTATAGCTTCAAGTTCGAGGGTTCTCACTTCGATCCTGATCTTCTTTGCGTCTCCGTTGTTTTTGAGAAAGAAATTTAAAAGGAGTTATCTCTCTTTTTATTATCTCTCTCTCTCTCTCTTCCATTTTATTTCCTTTTCTCTTCTTTATTTTTAGTAGCCTACTTATTTTATTTATTTTTTATTTTCCCCCTTTTTTCTTCTCCATTTACTTATTCCCCACTCCAAGCCACCAACTCCCCATTCTCCCCGCATTCTCCACCTTTTTCCTAACTTCCCTCTCCTCCTTTTTATTCCCTTCTCCTCTTCATTTCTCATCATCCACATGTTTCGAGTGAAGAGAGGTCGAGCCCCTCTATCCTCCAAGTGACAGTTGTAGGAGACGAGTTGTGCGACGACAACCTCAAAGGCGAGATCTGCGACACACCGTTGCCATGTCGCGAGCTTCCAAACAGGCTCGCTTAGCTTCGAAGGTCAATCTTCGCCAACCTTCTTGAGGTGACGGTAGGAGTGCAACATAGCTCCTCCAAAAATCTGGCGATCCACCATAGGTAAGTATCCCTCTCCTTCTCCTTGATAATATATTTGTCTAACATTTTTCTTGTGTATTGTTCTGTAATCATACTCAATCATTCCCTCAATTCATTTCCATCACCATCAAACACCATCACCACCCGCAACCACCATCATTCATCATCGTTATTTTATTTCATCATCACAATCAACATCATTACCACCATTTTATTCCAACATTTTTTCTTGTTCACAAAAATTCAAAAAATAAAAAAATAAATAAATGTAGGGGAAACAACAGCAACCGCCCCACCCACCCTCTCCTGTTGCAGCCACCTGCGGGACCTCCTTTGCCGGCAGTCCAGTCCTGCGCGATTGACACACATGCAGTTGCAACCTCCTCGCGTACCCCTGACCTCGCAACTTCAGCCCCCCGCCAGATCCGTGCGCCGACTGCCGAGCTTCCAGCCACCCGTAACCGTTCCCCGTGACCAACTCCACCTTCCAGCCTGCGCACCCACGCGCGGCCGTCGCATGCGCTTTCCCTCCTCCACTGGTAGTCAACCACTCTAGGTGTGCCGTCCCCTTCGTGGCCGTCAGCCGCCCATCCTTCCAATGCGTACCCCGCGGCCTGCCACCTCCAGCAGGCTACGCCCTCGCGCAGCTCCCGCAAGTGCGCCTGCAGGCGCGTCGCCCATGCGTGGCCGCTGCCCCATACCGCCAACGACCTCCCAACTACGCCCTCCTCACCACTGCTGCCCACCCGCGGCCCCTCACCACGCGTTAGTTGCGCCTCGCTTACCCTCCATGCCTCCCAGCAGCGTGGACGCCGCACTCCACGACTTCCATAGGGTTCCAAAAGTCATTTTATTATTTTATGTGAAAATTGTAATTTCTTCTCGCTAAGTTTGTTCATTTGTAAAAGTATCCTTAGGCACAATTTCAGTTTATTCATTTTTATTTCTGTATTGCAAAGACACCCCTATGCTTATATTCTAATTTAGACATCAATTTTGCATTATTTTTTAATACAAAAATAGAATTTGTTGAGAAATTAATTTTGTACATTATGACTATTTAATTAATTTTTGTGAGCATTGGATAATTTAATAAAAATCAGAGTTTGAAATTCAGTATTATTTTTCCCATTTATGCTCTGAAATTCACGCATACTTAAATATTGCACCAAAAAATGTGCAAAAATCAGAGGTGATGGCTCTAGTTGTGCTTTAATTATTGTCCAAATTTCATCTAAATTGGAATTGTCTTGTGCCTAAAATAATTTGTTGAGGGATTTATGTAATTTATTTTTATTAAATGCAAGAATATCATTTTTGCGGAATTTTAGGTCTCCTGGATATCTCATTAAAATATCTATTTCAGATAATTTTGCTCTCTAGATAATTTTATTTTGTGGATTTACTAGAAATTAAATACTCAATCACTCTATTTCTATTTAAAAACTCATAAAAATCATATTTTGTCAGAAAATTCCAAAAAATATTGTAGCTTCATTTCATTACATTTTACTTCCAATAAAAATTTCATAATTTTTGCATTTTGTTTGCACGAAAAATTACATAAAACCCCTAAAAAGTTTGCATTTTTAATTGTTGCATTTCAAACCCAAAAATTCCAAAAAAATACATTTTGCATTTATCATTGGATTAGGTATTTTGGAAAAATAAAATTGGGTAGAATTAGATTAATTTTGCTTCAAAATTAATTTGGCTAAGTGGCTTGTTTTCTTAATAATCTAGTTCAATCGCATTCGTGCATTTGCATTTTTATTGTATAAAAATACAAAAAAAATTATGCTCGAAAAAATGTGTGCTAATTCATGTAATTTGATCAGAAGTTGTTCCTTTGCCTCCTCGAGTCGACCATGGGGCTTGCCCAAGTTAAAAATACATAAAACCACACATTATTTCATTCATCGATTCATCGATTCGTGTCGTTAATTTTTTATCGATCCTGATTGCTGACTACAACAAAACGACACGATTAACATAGGGCACTTCAGCGATCCACCATATAATTAGCATATATTTTGCAGAAATAAAAGAATAAAAGAAAAATAAAAGAAATATGCATTTAGAATAAATACAGAGTGACCGAAACCCCAAGAGAAGGTCAAAACTTGACCTAATCGCAACAGAAAATAAGTAGAGAGAGATATGGTCTACTATGTATTGTACATATCACATATACTTGTACGTATTATTTATCTTTTTTATAAAACCAAATTATTTTAATCTTTTATTCCCTTGTTTATAACTTTAGAAATAATATAAAAATAAAACAAAAATCAGAAAATAAAATAAAAATTAAAATAAATTCATCCAACCTTTGTATAAAATACACATATACATACCACATTCTTCATTTATTTTATACCCTTAAATAATTTATAAAAATTAAATAAGAATTATTTTATAAATCATGTTATAAATAAACAAAATATAAAATATAATTATTTTTTAAAAATAATAAAATAAAATTACTTGTACATAATACATATGAAAACTATACATGTATATAATACTATATATTGTATTTACATTATTTTATTTTTCCTAAAAATAATTAAAATTCACAGGAAAATAGCTTGTAAAAATAATCATTTTTTATTTTTTTACATTTTTTTAATTTAAATTCATTTACTATTTTTAATCTTATTTTCTTTGATTTTTGTAAATCACTTATTATGATTGGTCCAGCTGAGATTGTTGACAACGGTCAACGTCCCCTTCCCAGTGGGGTCGGGTCGCACGTGCTTCGTCGGAGCGTTTTCTCCGCTTTTTGGCACCTGACTCATTACTCCATTTGATTCCATTTCTGCACCTGATTGAAGCCCGAACTCCCACAATCCTTGTGGATCCCTAGGCGCAACCAGATCTGTCTAGGGTTCGGTGTATGCCCCCAATCTTCTTGGACCCTTCGTTAGCATATAAATAATCTCCCCTGCCTCCTGTACGGGTTAGCTCGTGCCTCGTGCAACCCTTGCCCCCTAGCTAGCTTCAGCAGAGTGACAGCTTCTCGACGCATTTTTTGGAGCTCGGTTTGGTCGGCATTTGGCCGTAGCTCACGTCGTGGTCAGAGTCCTCCGCCGCGAGAAGTCTCTTCCTCCTCCCGTCTGGGAATCGAGGCCACAACCCTCGCCGAGCGATCGCCTGATGTTGATGAACTTCTCAAAAGCTTCAGGTATCACTATTATCACCTCTTTTCTGCATTTTGATTCCATCTTCCATATCAACTTCATTGTATGCCTTCAGCTCTGACCATCAGGTCTGGAGCTTCGATAACCTTCTCCATCCACATCGATCGCTCCCTTGATTCGCCCAACACCTTCTTGCGTAGCCTACCACCCTGAGGCTCGACCATTGGGTCAAGATGAGGTCGGGTCTCCATCCCCCACCTTCGTCGGAGACCCAAACCATCATCCCCCGCTGCTTCTTCCATTTCCGGTGCATAATAACCCTGGTCGAATCTCGACCTTTGAGCCGTGAGTGTACCCTGCAGGTTTGGAGGCATCTTAACAACCATTTGGAGTATACGTTGCTCAGGAGGAGCAGCTCCTCGACGACCACCCTCGTCTCGCTCATCTGCCATCAATCCACCTCATCAGACTCGACCATTCGACGCGGAACGTCCCCACATTCGTGTTGGATGCCTTGAGAGGTTTATCGATCCACCGGATCTCCGGCATCACTCCAACAAAGTTCGAAGCCCAAGAGTTCCTCCAGCATCCTTTGTAGCCGCTCGATCAGTGGTTTCGCTCCAGAACAAATCCTAGCCCTTGGTTCACGATCCATCTTGACGCCCGGATCGCTTCTCAACCCACCATCTCCATCGCCTGACCATCACAGTCTGTAGACTGTTAGATCTGACAATGTGTCAGATCTAACTGTTTATCTGTGCTACTCCTTCCGTTGGATCAGCTTTGCAGAGCCATCTGACATGCACGTTACCGACCGGATTAGAGCCATCAGATCACTTTGCAGAGCCAGATCAGAGCCGTCAACGCCGCATGCACGCGTCACGTGCCCCTGGGTATATTTCACTTTTTATCCCGCACATTTCCATATTTCTCTTTAGTCCATTAAATAAAATATGCAGTTCAGTACATTTACAGTTTGGACCTTGTAGTTTGTGGTATTTGCATTTTAGTCCTTCCTAATCCGTCGCGTGTGTGTTATGTGTTCTTTGGGGTTATTTGCATTTTGTATCATGAACTTTTGCATTGATATGGTATGAATGTTAAGTTTTAAAATATGCACTTATTCCCTTGTGAACCTGGATGATGTGTAGTACATGTTTTGGCTGGATTAATTGCATATTTAGCCTTGAGCTTTTTATTGTGTTATCTGTTTGGGCCAGAAACTTAAAATAATTGAAAAATTAAAAACCACTAAAAAATATTTTATCTCTGAAATTTGACTACTTCGTAATTTTTCTCATGCTCCTTGTGTTCGATCATAGTGGCTACACCAGGTAAATAAAATAGTGAACCGCTTACATGCTTTGATTGATTGATTGATTTTCCTTGAGTGGTTTATTTCTTATTGAGTGATCGGATTGATTGAGGACAACCACACTTTGCATATTTCCCAACTTAGTCGATCTGGATTATATAGCTCATTATAATGGCACTGTTGCCGGGGAGCATGGCTTAGTAGTCATTTTTTATTTTTGCCATTTTTTGTATCTATTTTATATAACTGCATTCTAACATCCTTTCTGTTTTGCTTTTTGTGCGAGGTACTGCCTGAGGGACGTTTCGGCTTTCTGTTGAAGGAGCCCGCATCCGATGAGGAGCAGAAGGAGAGAGAGTAGTTATATTAGATAACCAGCCTGCATTTATTCTATTAGTAACATCTCCATCAATTTCCCCATCATGTTGCAAAATAGATCCCAGATATCTAAAAGAATCTCTCTTCTGAATGTTATCATCACCAATCTTCACCTCGATTCCTTCTCCACTGCTTCCATCATGGGCACACTCCATATATTCCGTCTTAGCCCTACTAATACGAAGTCTCCAATGCATGTCTCCAGAACTCAAACTTCTCATTTACTCCAATCTCTAGTCATCCTGAATGTGACTTATTAACTCGTCCATAATCAAAGTAAAAAGAAATGGACTCAAAGCTGAACCTTGACGTGAATCAATGTCGATGTCAAAATAGTCAGTCATCCCAGATGGGGTCCTCACACAAGATAAAGCCCTATCATGCATATCATTTATGATGTTAATGTACATGATATGTACTTGTCTCTTCTCCAAAACTCTCCACAATATCTCTCATGGGACAGAATCATAAGCCTTCTCCAATCAATAAAAATCATATGGAGGTTCTTCCTTTTAGCTCTATAAATCTCAATTGTTCTCCTCAGTAAATGGATGGCTTCAATAGTTGAGCGACCTGGCATGAATCCAAATTTGTTTTCCTTTACTTTGGAAAATTTTCTCAACCTTCTTTCGATCACACGTTCCCAAATTTTCATAGTGTGACTCATCACCTTGATACCTGTATAATTTGAACAATTTTGAATATCTTCGTTATTCTTATAAAGAGGCACCACGATACTCCTCCTCCAATCTTCAGGCATTTTCTTGCTTCGCCAAATAACATTGAATAGATTCGTAAGCCAAGTCAAACCGCACTCACCTAAAACTCTCCATACTTTTACAAGAATGTCATCCACTCCCACACCTTTCCCAGGTCTCATAACCTTCAAAGCCTCCTCTACTTCCTTTCTTTAAATTCATCTATAGCTTGCACGATTCAAGTAACTTTCCACTACTATCTAGATCACCCAAAGTGATCTCTCTATTTCCTTCCCCAGTGAAAAGTTTATGGAAGTACTGCTCCCATCTAGTCTCTATATTCTTTTGAGCAACAAGCATGTGGCCTTCCTCATCCTTAATGCATCTCACTTGAGAAAGGTCTTTAGTCTTTCTTTCTCTTGCTTTGGCCAACCTGAATATATCCTTCTGGATCTCCTTAGAGTTCAGATTTTTATAAAAACCTTCATAAGCTTTTGACTTAGCTTCGCTTACAGCCTTCTTTGCTTCCTTCTTCGTTATATTGTAGTTTGTGACAGTTTCCTCTGTTATATCCTTAGACACAACTTTAAAGCATGCTCTTTTAATTTTTAGCTTCTCTTGCACCCCTTCACTCCACCACCAAGCCTCTTTTTTACCTGGAGCTCCTCCCTTTGACTCGCCTAGCATCTCTTTAGCTACCTTTTGGATACAAGATTCTACTGCCTCCCACATCTCATTTGCACTTCCACTACAATCACACGATAACTCATCTAAAACCTTCTCTCTGAAGCTCGATTGCTTCAGTGGAAGATTCCACCATCTAGTTCTAGTGATCTTAGGAACCCTCCTTTTCTTTACCATCCCTTTTATTTGCACATCCAAGACTAACAAGCGATGTTGGGTTGTCAAACTCTCTCATGGGATTACTTTGCAGTCTTTACAACACAACTGATCTCTTCTCCTCAACGCAAAGTAATCTATCTGTGTTCTAGTTGGGCCACTCTTAAGTAATTAAATGCTCCTCCCTCTTCTTGAAGAGAGTGTTTGCTATGAAAAGATCATATGCCGTTACGAAATCCAGAATGACTTTTTCCTTTTCATTTCTATCCCCAGAACCATGTCCTCCATGAACACTAGCATACCCTGAAGCATCTTTTCCCACATGTCCATTAAGATCTCCACCTATGCAAATCATCTCTTTGTGGGATTCCTTGTATAATCTAATCCAGATCCTCCCAAAAAGATTGTTTAGTCCTTTCATCTAAATCAATTTGTGGTGCATAAACTGAGATGATATTCAAAATTTCTTCTTCAAGCACCAATTTTAGCAAAATATTCCGATCCCCAAATCTTTACACCTCAACTATACAATCCTTCAAATCCTTATGAACAATCACTTCAACACTGTTTCTACCCTTATCTTTACCTGAATACCATAGTTTAAAGCCTGTCTTCTCGATCTCCCTTGCTTTCTCTCCAACCCATTTAATCTCTTGAAGATATAGTATATGAATCTTCCTTCTTTCCATTGTATCCACTATCTCCATCAATTTTTCAGTTAAAATGCCAATATTCCAACTACAATCTGCAACTTCCTTTGCAAGCGTCCATTACCCTTGCAAATTTTGGAATGCATCCGGGCGGTGATGCAGCGGAACTAGCTTATTTACCCGCATGCGTTCCTCATACGAGAATCCTCGTAAATTTTGAACTACATCCAGGATGTAATGTAGTGACCCTTTCCAATTTTTCATTGCATTCGGGCTACGCAATGCGTCGTAAGTAGGGAACGCCCCAACGAAATCTATATGTTTGCTTTAATCCATGTTGAAAAGATCTGACTGTCATGAGGCAACTTCCTAAATATTTTTTCTAAATACTATTTAGGAAGTTGTCCTCGACTGTTTTAAGCTGGTTGTCGGCTACCTAACGCAACCCTCATTTACCCGAGCTTGGGACCGATCATGGCTGAGTTAGATATAAATTACCTATATACATATTTTTTAAATTATTTATTTTTACAAATAATTTCATAATTTATTTATTTAAATAATAATTCAGGACTTTAAATATATTTTATTGTTATTTTCAAAAGTTAACTTAATTGTATATATAAATACAAGTATATACAATATAGGTACATTATACCTATTTAATAAATACATTATTTTATTTTTGTTTATTTCTGGTTTTGTTAATTTTATTTAAATTGTATATAAATAAAATATAATATATACAAAATATTTAAAAAA
Source organism: Ottelia alismoides (assembly GCA_037367405.1). Taxonomy (NCBI): domain Eukaryota; kingdom Viridiplantae; phylum Streptophyta; class Magnoliopsida; order Alismatales; family Hydrocharitaceae; genus Ottelia; species Ottelia alismoides. The sequence goes on from JAZKJV010007214.1 coordinate 400,957, forward strand.
TATAATATGCTTAAATATATAAGAAATAAATAAATAAATAAAAATATATACGATATATACAAATATACAAGTATACTAATAGGGTCCCATACTTTTTGCATATTAACTCTAATTTCAGTAAAATCATATTTGATAGATAATTTTATACAATAAACTTTAAAAATGAGTACACCCAATTCGGAGTTCATATGGCTGAGTTATGAGGTTCAGAAGTTAGGCTTTAGGGTTTTTTAATTTTGAGATTTATTGGTATTTATTCATAAATATTTTTAAGTTATATTTTTCTATTTTTGTATTGATTTTTATGAAAATTTAGAATAGGAATAACCTAAAAAGATTTAAAAGCAATTAAATATAAAATAAAGAACTTTTCTATACATATAATACATATATACAAAGGAGTCCAAATGCCAAAATTCACAAGAGTTATTTTTTTGATATTTTTAATAAATAGTATTAGTTAAAAAATAAAGTTTAAAAATGAATGTGATCAATTTAGAGTTTTCTATAAATAGTTATGAACTTGGAAAGTTAGCTTTTGCAACTTTTTAGGTTCATTGTATTTTTTTATTAGTCAATTAATTTTTTTGATAATTTTATAAATTAATATATATTATTGTGAATAACTTTCAAGAAGAAAATATATTTTTATTTGATGTTGTTTTATTAATGAATAAAATAGTACAAGATATTTACAAGATAAATAATGAAGAATATGTACAAATGATAATTCATTTTCTTGATTTTTATAAGTTATGGACCCTATCTCTCCCTATTTTATTCATTGTCGACCATCCAGTGCTTGGCCTGGTCTCAGAGTTTAGGTCAGTCTGTATCTATTTCATATATATATATATATGCAACCTCTTCTTTTTTTCTTCTTTATTATTTTATTTTGGTAAAAATAAGTGATAAATATACATTATTAACAAACAAGTGATAAATGATAAAAGATGATCATTATTGTTATTTACACGTGTTTTGCCAAGGATTTTAAGCTAAAATAAAAGAATGGATGTTGAATCATGGATTCATCAGATCCGAAGGTGTTTTGTTCTTTTTGTTGGTTACTGGGGTAGGGTAGGGGTTCCAAAAAGGCAGACGATCGCTTTCTTCGAGCCACATGGAAGATGAGGTGGGCCATGTTGGTTGAGGGGAGAACGTAGAGGAATTTGAAGCGGGCGACCGAGGTGTTGTCGACAAAGGTGGCGGAGAGGTTGGGCGAGTGCGTTTCTTCTTGGATACTGGTGTGAATTCTTGAATCCGAGGGGTTGTAGGGGCACTGTTTATGGGTAGTGGTGGCGTTTTTGCTCTATTTTGGATTGGAGAGAGAGGCTCGAAGGTAGGGGTGGTATGGTTAATCCATCTAGATAACACCTTGGAGTTGTTGATATTATGGATGATTTCCATTGGGCCTGGGGTGCAGTGGAATTTTGTAGATGTAGAAGGATAGAAGTCATCAATCGCGGGATCTATAGAACCCCATGATAATGATAAGATTTTGGTTGAATCTGCTTGGGGTGAGGGCTAGTTTTTTTTTTGCGACCAAAGGCTTGACTTGGCTTGGGTTGTTAGAGTGTTGATTTGGGTTTTGCTCACTCCGGGAGAGTCCTTGGGGGTTCGGTAGGAGCGTGTTCCCAGAGTAGTCTTTGCTTATTTGTGTTTCGTGTAATGGGGTAGGTTCATAGTGGGTGTTTACATTGCGGGCATGGAGGGGACATGGTCACTAAGCGTTGGTTCTTGAGAAGGATGCGTTTGCGGTAGCATTTTCACCCCATGAGTGCAGATAGGGGTAGGGGCTTGGATCTTGAGACTATTTCCAAAGTAGATGAGGGAGGGAGGGAAGATGTAGGGAGAAAGAAGATGTATCTTGGTGGGCGGAGGGTGGCATTAGAACATCGTTGGAGATATACGTCAGTCGCCTATTTGGTGATCGTCAGAGCCCTCAGTCATAGGCGATCACCAGAGCCCTCAATCGCCAGAGGAGTGTTGCCAGTGGAATTTTTTTATGCATCACTCAATTTGCATCCTAAGTGATGTTTGGAATGGTAACAAAACATTTCTTTCTCCCTCAACTTGCATGTTAGTGATCTTTGGAAAGGTTATAAAACATTACTCAATCACCAAAATCACCATGGTTTATGCATGCTGGTTGAAGAAGAGCGGCACGAGGTCGCGATGCTGAATGAGGAGAAGGTGTGGCCGGAGTTGCATGCTACCGAGCATGTTGAGGGACCAACAGATGTATGGTACCTCGAGAATGGCGCTAGCAACTATATGACTGGTGATGAAGCTAAGTTCCATGAGTTGGATAGAGCAATCACTGGAAGTGTCAGATTTGGCGATGGCTCGACGGTGCATATCAAAGGGAAGGGATCAATCCTCTTCACATGCAAGAATGGTGATCAATGGCTTCTTCAAGAGGTATTTTTTATCCCTAGACTTCGTAGCAATCTAATAAGCCTTGGTCAACTCACTGAGTCTGGGCACCAAGTGCTTATGGATGAAGATACGCTCAAAGTATCAGTCAAGAATACCTCTCGCTTGATCATAAAAGTAAAGCGAACACAAAACCGTCTCTATCGCATCGAGCTACAACTGGCGAGGCCAATTTCACTTTTAGCAAGCCTCGATGATCATGCATGGTTGTGGCATGCTTGCCTTGGCCACATCAACTTTTCAGCATTGAAGATGCTTGCCAGCAAAGGATTGGTGGCTGGTGTGCCGCTGATTACACATCCTGATCAGGTGTGTCGAACTTGTCTAGTGGCAAAGCAGACAAGATTGACGTTCCCGAAAGCAGCCAAGTACCAAGCACAGAAGCCGCTCGAACTTCTACACATCGATTTGTGTGGACCGATCATGCCCTCGACTCCAAGTGGTAATCACTATTTTATGCTAATTGTAGATGATTACTCTCGATGGATGTGGCTGCATGTACTCAAAACAAAGGATCAAGCATATTCAGCATTCATGAAGACCAAGTTTCTAGCAGTAAACACGAGTAATTATCATGTTAAGGCTATCCGATCTGATCGTGGAGGAGAGTTCTTATCAGGCGAATTCGCAAAGATGTGCGAGCAGGCAGGAATCGAACGTCATCTCACCGTACCATATTCACCCCAGCAAAATGGTGTGGTGGAGCGACGTAACCGTACGGTGATGGATATGGCACGCTCACTTCTCAAAAGTATGAGCGTACCAAGCAAGTTTTGGGGGGAGGTAGTACGGCATGCCGTCTATCTCCTCAATCGTCTCCCAACCAAAGCGATGGGCGATCGTACTCCATTCGAGGCATGGACGGGAAAGAAGCCGCATCTAGCACATGTTCGAGTGTTCGGCTGCATGGCACATGCTAAGGTGACCATGCCAAACCTCAAGAAGCTCGATGATTGCAGTCGACCGATGGTGTACCTGGGTGTCGAAGAAGGTTGCAAGGCCCACCGCCTACTAGACCCCCATCGAGGAAAAATCCATGTAAGTCGTGATGTTATATTTGAAGAAAATGTGGAGTGGAAATGGTCTGTTGATGTGGAAAGTGGTCAATCACCCAACTTTGTGATTGAGGAGGATGTCAACCCTGAACCAGTTGAAGTCTGCTCATCTCCATTGTTGGGTACTTCGGCAAATGAGCCAACACTAGAGCTCGAACCATCTACACCGACCTCTCCAATAGGTGCTGCATCAAGCTCGTCGTCAACACCCACTAGCATCAGGAATACACAGGAGGTCATGCCATCCACGACAGAAGATGTTGACCAGGGTAGGCACTCGCCTATACTTTGGTAAGGAGGACAAGTCGACAGCGATGATGCACCTGTCCGTTATAGTCCATGGCTGACATTATGCGTGGTGATGCTCTGCACATGGATCTAACAGAAGAGGAAGCGATGCTCACAGAGACGGAGGAACCTTCGTGCTTCCAGGAGGCTGTTTGTCATCCAGCATGGGATGACGCCATGGCCCAAGAGATTGAAGCCATTGAAAAAATGTGATGTGGTCACTCACAACGTTACCGGCGGGACATAAAGCTATAGGGCTTAAATGGGTGTACAAACTCAAAAAGAACTCAGATGGCGAAGTTATCAAATACAAGGCCCGCCTTGTTGCAAAAGGGTATGTTCAACAACAAGGCATTGACTTTGAAGAAGTCTTTGCTCCGGTTGCTCACCTTGACATGATACGTGTCATTTTAGCTATCGCGACCAATCGAGGATGGCAAGTTCACCACCTTGACGTCAAATCAGCATTTTTGAATGGTGAACTCAAAGAAGAAGTTTATGTGACCCAGCCTGAGGGGTTCACAGTAAAAGGAAAAGAGCATATGGTGCTCAAGCTGAGTAAAGCGCTCTATGGGCTTTGACAAGCACCATGCGCATGGCACATGTGCCTCGATAGATGCTTGAAGCAGCTCGGCTTCACAAGATGTACACAGGAGAAAGCCATGTATAGAAGGGGCAAGGCCGCGACGGGCATCATTGTCGGTGTTTATGTCGATGACTTGATCGTCACAGGAGAGGATCCGGAGGCAATTGCAAACTTCAAAAGGCAAATGATGAGAGAGTTTGAGATGAGCGATCTCGGCTTACTCACATACTACCTCGGACTTGAGGTGGAACAAGGAGACAGTGGCATCTCACTCAAGCAAACGGCCTATGCTAAGAAGGTATTAAATGAATTTAACATGCCTGATTGTAATCCTTGTAAGATTCCCATGGAGCCAAGATCCCATCTGCACAAGGATCCAGAAGGACAACCTGTTGATGCCACCTACTACCGTCACATCATCGGGTGTTTGCGCTATCTTCTTCACACTAGGCCGGATCTCTCCTACGTTGTTGGTGTGGCGAGTCGATTCATGGAGAATCCTACAATGATGCATCACAAGGTTGTGAAGCAAATTCTCAGGTATCTAAAAGGCACCATCGATTTCGGACTTGTCTACAAGAAAGAAGGTGAGGAAGAAGTAATCACTGGCTATACAGATAGTGATTTGGCTGGTGATATGGATGATCGAAAGAGCACAGGTGGCATGGCATTCTACATCAACAACTGTCTTGTTTCATGGAACTCACAGAAACAAAAGACAGTAGCTCTTTCATCCTGCGAGGCTGAGTTCATGGCGGCAATTGCAGCAGCATGCCAAGCACTCTGGCTTAGAGCATTATTGGCTGAACTGGTCGGAACAGAATCGAGGATGGTGAAGTTGTTCGTTGATAATAAGTCTGCAATAGCTCTTATGAAGAATCCGATCTTCCATGGACGAAGTAAGCACATCGACACAAAATATCATTTCATTCGTGATTGTGTCGAAAGAAGGTTGATTAGCATCGAGTTCGTTCGTACTGAAGACCAACGGGCCGATGCGCTGACAAATGCATTACCGATAGCAAGATTGGCGACTATGCATCATTTACTTGGAGTCCGTGATCTCAGGGTATGCCAAGACTAAGAGGGAGAATGTGAATGCTATTCTTGGCATTCAAAATATTTTAAATGTTTTTTTAATAAAGCCATATATTGGCTCTAATCCTAATCTTAGTTGGTTGGTGATAGAGCTATTATCTAGCAACTTGGGATTAGGTGGATGGTCCTCCTTTTTTTTTATTTTTTTTAAGCCCGGTTTTCACAGCCCGGGTAGCTGTCTTTATTTGATACTAAGAGAATTATTACAAAAGGTGCCCTTCTAGGGGAGACTTCTAGACGAATGACCATAACGGCCAAGACAGGACAAACTTTTGAAAAAGCCACATGCGGCTAAGTACGACAAAACCAAAGCAAAGAACTGAACTGAGAAAAGCCAAAAAGTCCACTTGGCTAAAAGGGGAAAGAGTACTAAGAGAGTCCATATTAATATTACAAAGAACGACAAAAAAAGATACCGTTGCAAAAACCAAAAGATAGCCAACCACCACCATCATCATAGGAGTCCCTCTAGTCCCAAAAACCTTCATCCATCTTGCCTATATGCTTAGAACCTCTGGAAACCGGACCTATGAAACTTGCCCGGCAACACCTGTGATTGTTGCGCATCCTCCATGACTTCATCCTCGTCGTCGTCAATTTCAATGGCAGCTTCTTTTTGTTTTTCATTGAACGGTTGAACAGGAGGTCTCATTGAAAGAGGTCCAAACCATTCAACCAAATCAGCAGTAGGATCATCATCCCAAAGGATGCCATCTCCCTTCCTAGAGAGATTGTAGATTATTTTGTCTCAAAAAACTCTGATTCCATCTCTTACCAGGGGGTCATGGTGATTCCTTTTGAACCTCGCAATCTGTCTGGGCCCTTTGGCTACCTCCTTCCGTAGCATTTTTAATTTTCTTTTCGGCCCTGATTCAGCCGATGAGTCATCTGTGCTGTTGCAACCCGGGGAGAGAGAAGGAATGCGTTCAGTTGAGCAAGATGATGAAGAAGCTTGCTTCTCTGTAGCAGCTCCTGATTCGCCTGAACAAGGATGAACCCCGTACAGCAGTTCCATGAAACGTCCAATAAGTGCCTTCAGTTGGTTTTGAAATTCTGTTGCAGAACATTTCCCCAATTGGAAGCTAATAAGGCAGTAGTTTGTGAATACCCAATCTGTCCACACCTGCTGAGAAATTCCTTCCAACTTTGCTTGCACATCAAAGGCATTGAAATGCATATATTTTCCATCCAAAATCGAATCCAAAATCGAACAAGGATGGTCCTCCTTGCATGGAGGAGTTTCTATTTTTTATTATTTTTTATTTGCATTCTATTTTTATCCATGAGAAGTAGCTATATAAGCATGCATGTGCTTTCAACCTTACAAAGCACACATTCACCAAGTACAATACAACAAGAGTTCTCTTCTCTTAGTGCTTCTTCCCTGCTCTCCATCTCCCAAATATCCTTTGTTTTTCTATCAGTCAAATCCAAGTCTGGATTAAGAATGGGAGGTAGGACAAGGACGGAATCTTTGACCATTAAAATTTGATAATTAGTTAGAATATTAATCAAAAATTCAACCTTTATGATTTTATTTTCGGAATCGATTTCGCAAAAAGAAAAAGACGAAGGATTACATCAGATTCTGCTGTGAAAATGGCTACGGCACCGAGCGCCGAAGAAGAACGACGGTCTCCGAAGAAGCGGTGGGCGGTCAAGTTGGAGTTGACCCAAAAGCTCACATTTTACGTCAGTCCACATTATTCATATGTTTGGATCGAAATTGGAAACCATGAGAGACACTTCGAGATGCATCGTCCCCAACCTCCTAGAAGGCCCGAGTTCATGATGGCGATTTGTCAGATGCTCTAAGAACGCCTACAGGACGCGCAGGTCGTATTACCAACCCTAAAACCGATCATATCAAACCAGGCGATCTGACCACGAACCCTAACGCACGCGGTGAAACCCCCAAGAAACAGCGGCGTCCTCCCGTTGCCCACCGTGTTGACGCGAAGCTCATCTACTCCATGCTTCCACGTCCCCACCAATACCTATATATAAATGGACCCGCAAGCTACCGCACCATTCACCGCTTAACTATCCACAGATGATGAAAGCGCGAGCACCCACCTGTGAAAACACGTACGCGCACATCTAGACGTCAATCCACTCAATCTCCTCCTTCGAACTTTTATTTCTTTTCGTTAGTTTTGTGTACGTAACGAGTCCTTACAGACTAGAACCCACTTCCTTAGGGCCGGCGGCCTTGTGGTAATGGAAGGGGAAACCCCTCGTGAAATTGGTCAGCCGTTGTGCGACAACAACGGGAATGGAGGGCAGCAACAACGGCAAGAGGGGGAGGGGACGCCGTCCGGGGGAGTGACTCTGCAGTCGCTGATCGACGAGGCGTCCGACTTCCTGCTGGGGCCGACGTCGGAGTCCCAGCAGTCGTCCCTCGCCGACCACGACCTCATGGCATGGTTCCACTCCACGGATGCTGGCGTGCTCAAGCAGCTGAGCCCCTCGATTGGTTCCTGCAGCGCCAGCAAGAGGAACGTCCTCGTCCAGGGTCGCATCCCCCCCGTTCACGCCTCCGATCTCGGCAGCGCCATTGACGGCAAAATCAAGTTGGTAAGCTCGTGTCGATTCACAGAGACTTGTATTTTTCTATGATTCTGTGTATGAAAACACCGCCGATTCAATCCTCTGTAGTTAATTTCGAGATGGTAAATGCACGCAAAACAAAGCGCTCGTTTCACGTGGAGTGCCGTGAGGAGAGCCACGAGCCCACCCTTTCTTGCGCACCTTCACGTGGAATACGCATAAAACAAAGCACGACCACACCTAGCTACACTCTCTTTGACTATATATAAACGAGTAATGGAAGATATTGATTTCGGTGTCATCATCATTTATTTTCTTTCTGATCGTGGTGCTAACTGATGTTCTGACTAATGGGATTCATTCAGGAAATTGAAGAGGAGGAGGAAGAGGAGGAAGAAGAAGAGGAAGAGGAGGAGGAGGATGAGGAAGACGACAAGGGTAAAACGGTGGTTGAGAGGTCGAGAATTCCATGCAAGAAGATCTACTGGGACGAGAAGAGAAGGGGCACGGCGTGCAGGCCATTTGATAGGGGGGACACCGCCAAAAGCACTGCGCACAGCCATTACGAACGTGTAAGCCCTTCAAATTCTTGCTGATATGATGTAGTTTTTCACAGCAAACTTCCGATATCATGAGAGTTAAAAGCATCGAGATTCTGTTTGTTTTTCGTAACATGTGGTTCGTATTACCGAAATAGTTTCCTTCCACTCTAAGGTGAACACTTGAGATATCTTGCCAGACCATTTAGTCTAAAGACCTTCATCAAAATTTGTTCTTATCGCGTTTAAAAATCATCAAGCTGATGCCTTTGAAGTGATCAACTAAGAAAAAGTTGGTCTTGGATAGTTTTACGTAATAAAAATGTAGCGACATGCAGATCGACTTTTGACTGGACGTGCTAACCTCTATGTGTAAGTCATTTTCCTTTCTTCAGTACATCATGTGTAGGAACTTTTTACTACAAACAATATACTATATATTGTCTAGTTATATAACAATTCATATAATCTTCCATTAATGTTTAGCACATGTCCGTTCTGTCAACTTACTCCACCAACTTTACCATCAAAAACACAACCTGATTCATAGTAAAAGCTTACGTTTTTTCTCACCAGAACAAATTTGGGCTACATTATGAATAATTTTTTATTTGGTGCCTTATCTTTTTAAAAGTTAAATTTATAACAATGAATATTATTGTTACTAAGTAAGGCTAACTCTTTGAAATGACAAAGGGTAGTCTATATCATTGGGTGGAGGGGTGCTGACATATTCAAATAGGTGTGGGGGTGGCAGGTGAGCTTAAAAGCATGATAGGGAAGGGAGCTCGTGTGGCAGGGTGAAAGGAAGGGGCACCTTCACAACTCTTGCAACCCTATAGCAACATCCCTACACTATATGGGCTTCTTTGGTAACTTAGTTGGGCTGGGTTGGGTATCCTCCTGTGAATAGTAGCCGTTTAGAGGGTTGAGAGGGTTGAAATGATAATTGTAATGTGATGTGATGTGACATTGACTATACATTATATTAACTGTTTAATGATTATAATATTTTTTATGTTAATACATTTATTTGAACATGGTTAAAAAATATTATACCAAAGAAATTGTTGGGTCAATATAAGTAATCCTAACTCAAGAATGCTGGGTTGGAGCTAGGGGTATGCCAGGGTACTCCGGTATACCCTGACAACCAAACAGGTTGTATAAAGCATGTATGAGAAACTTATTGAGATTGTCGATAATGGAGTGCTCCTCCTCGAGACTAGTAGAAGGAGAAGGCCTTCACAATGGTAGGACAACCACGAAAGTAAGCATGTGGTGAAAGGGAGGAGCAGATTTTAGAGATTTTAGTGATATCAAAGATGAAGGTTCTCTTAGCACTAAGCTTTTACATGTCAAGGCAGGGAGGAAAAGACAGAGGGAGTATGGTGTTATTGGATTTTTGAGGGTGCAATTAGCAAGGAGGATGGTGCACATAAAACACATGCAGCGGCCTCTGAGTAGATCCTCTAAAATGGCTTGACCACATTAAAGATATCTATAAGCCCTTATTATTATTATTTCCTATTATTGCCAATCCAAGTCACAGAACCAACCTTGGGAATTGATATTATGTGTTTTCATCTATGTGCAATCCAAATTTCATCTTGATTCGATACATGTAACTCATTCATCTTATGAAATCAAGATCAGTCGGACTTTCAATTAACTATTTGAAAAATAGTTGAAGGTTAATTGCTTAAGATGAGTGGGTTATATGTATCATGTCAAGAAAAAATTTAGCATGCACATTCATTCAATCTGTAAGGTTGGATTGTGAATCATATTCCTTACACCAAAAAATTGGAGCATAACAACCACTGCTATGGTAAAGCCATTATCGAGAATCTACTCTGTAGCAGCATATATGTCCTTCGATTTGGAGAATAGAGAGTATTATTGTCGTGGTATGAGTGATGTGGCATAGAGGGAAGGGATGGAGCTCACACTAAAATGAGAGAGGACCAAGGTTGTGCTTGAAGATCTTATTAACATGATAATGGTGAAGAGGAAGGGTGCTTTGTGGGTAGAGGGTGTGATTAGAGCTAAAAGATCTCAGAATTGCCGGTTGCAAAGGGGGAGCGTGGGACAATATTAAAGAGCTTGAGTTCATGACATTGAGAAGGAGCTTGCATCCTTTCAGGATAGGGGTGGGTATTCAATCAATTTGGTTCGATTTGGGTTTTTCGATTTGGGTTTCCAATATATCACTCATCATGTGATCAACTTAAATTAGGTTGAGATATTTGGGTAAGCCTTTTGTGATAACTAGGTTGGGTGAAAATTTAATTACGCTGGTAAACAAAATTAAATTATTAGATGGGATATTTACACCCATAACCCTTAGTAATTCCGTAATTACAATCATAACTCCACGTAATCGTAAATTACACGGGAAACTCCAGGTAGTCACTCTGTCTCAGAGCCATAATCCTACGTTAGTTTTCCCATTAACTCAGCTATATCATTGGTTTAATCTAACCCATGGTCTATCCAACGACTATTAAAAATTTTCAAAAAAAATTTAAAAAATCCATCCTTCGTTCTGAACACCCTCCCACCCTCTCGCCCCTCCGCCCTCCTCCTCCAGGCGCCACCCCCGTCGACTGCCTCCCCTTCCCCTTCTTCCTCCTCCAGCTCTCCCCTTCCCTTCTTCCTCCTCCATAATGGCGAGAGCATGAGGCAACAAGGACGAAGCATGAGGTACATGCCCGCACAGAGCAACAGTCAGTGACAGTAACCCACGAGACGACCACCCCGACCTCCTCCTCCTTCTCCGGATCCTCCGCCATCACTTGCCTCCTCCCTGATGGTGATGGGTTACTATGGAAGATAATGAAGGAGAAGAGAATGAAGGGGAGTGGCATCATTTTTAATTATCTTGAACCTAAAGGGTCAAAATGGTCCACATTTGACAGATTCCATTGAAGTTAATGGAAAATGGATGGGTGTTAACACATGATCATGCCATGTAAGAGTTAAGCATTATTCGGGGTTTTTGGTTAATTCGTGATTACACAGGATTATGATTGTAATTACGGAATTACTCAGGGTTATGGGTGTAAATATCCATTATTAGAATGTTGGAATGTACTGAAAGACAAATGGACAATTATTGTATGGTAAACGATTCCAAAGAAGGCACGCATAGGTTAATAGGCTGAAGAAAGTTGGAGTGGAAATGTTCTTGTTGTAATGCAACTTGAGTCACCTAAAGTAGACTGGGGTTGGAGTATACCACCGGGGCGAGGTGTATAGTTATACGGTTTGTAATTGTAATGTAAAAATCATTTTTTCCTAGTATTTATATCTTTGATGTAACTTCTCATCTATCTGGAAGTGTATTATTACATCAACGGCGAACCTATGCTGGAATCTGATTTGGAAAATATGGAAATTTAAAGGAGATGAGAAGCATCGATTTAGTTAGATATTATATAAAACATGAACTTATAATGCAACGTTATGATATAGACTTTCATGCCAGTTCCCTTTGAAACCGATCAATATGACATCGTTTCAGATCTTAGATTGAATGATTTCGATTTTTTTCCATTTATACAGTAATATTTTCCTAAATATAGCAATCTTATTGCATTTTTGAGTTATCGTTTATGCCCTTCTGAATTTCTCCAATAACAATTATGCTCCTTAACTTTTTCTTTTGCAATTAAACTTGTGCCCCTACAAAACTCACAGTAGCGCCCTTCCGTTAATATACTTGCAAAAAAGTTAGGGACACAAGTGTCACTGAAAAAACTCAGAAGAAAACATATGTTAATCCAAATTTTTAATCCCAATTAAATTCATATGTTCCATTTGTAAATTGTTGGGTCATATCTAGCATGCACAAGGCCCAAACCTGCACATTTCAAGAACACATTTTTAGGTCCACGTACGTTATAGAGAAAAGGCCCAGTCCGATTAAAGCCCAGTCTGTTGGACTAATGATTGGTTTTAGATTTAATTCCATTGATGGTTATAAAAAAATATTTAATTATAATAAAATATGAAATGAGGGAAATGTTACCACTGGTGGAAAATCATAGTGACCATGAAAATGCACATGTCAATATGTAACTAACTAAGTTTTGTTGCATGTTTGTGCAGAAAAGAAGAGAAAAGATCAACCAAAGGATGAAAACACTGCAAAAACTGGTGCCCAACTCCCATCAGGTGGCGTATATATATGATCCATATTCTCCCCCTAGTTATATAAGAACTATGTGTGATCAATTTCATCGTTGTCATTGTTGCAACAGAACGACGACAAGGCCTCTGTTCTCGATAAAGCAATTGATCATATCAGAAACTTGCAATCCCAAGGCCAGGTCGCAAGCAATGTCACCAACAGCAATAACTACAATAACACGCCTCACACGATGATGCAAATGATGCAGCAGCAGCAGCGACCATCCAGCAACATGGCCATGATGGGGATGGGAATGCCAATGGGAGGCATGATGGATATGCAGTACTACAACCAGCAGATGCAATCTGGAATGGCAATGCCTGCCATCTTCCCCTCCATGGTTTTCCCTTGCTTCCAAGCAAACATGCTAACAGACGGGAATCGCGGCTATCAGAACATGCAGGCTCCAAACCCCGTAGGTTCACCTATTAATCTTTGTTTCCCATTCACTTACCAACAACGGGTTAGTATAATTAGTCGCGATAAATTTGTCCATGGCATGCGACATCTATTGAATCTGAGATTAATTTTATCGTGCTATATATGTATATATATTCGTAGGTGCCGATGGACATGGGCATGTTCAATAGGATGGCATCATTTTTCCAGCAGCAGCAGCAGCAGCAACGCGATTCTTCGCCTCCCAATGAGCCTAGGTAGAATGTGAGCACTTCCAAACTATCAATCTTCAACTGTTTTAGTGGCAAGTTGCGAATTGCATATTGGTAGGACATGCATCTTTCATTACTGCGAGGTTACTTAGAAACATGTTCTTAGATGCATAACAAAGTTGATATGGTGGAAGTAAAGACACTTAACGAACATGCTGTTATGTTGAATGATTTTCAGATTAACATGCAACGAGGAACTGCGACAACGCCGAGGCAGGAGAGAGAAAGTACTTAAATAAGTTCATTGTCCCTGATGCATTGCTGCTGTTGGTTGTCATATGGGACAGACATTTCATACCTTTTTGGCGCTGAGCTAAGTGTTGGAGATTATGAAGCATCTCAAGGATGACCCACCTCAAATGTGGACTCATGGAGTTCTCCTGTCCCAGATACATGGTACCTTGTTATATCTGCTGTAGTCGATGTTCACACTAAACTCCTCTATTAGATGGTTGTAGCCATTTCGGTCACGGGTTAGATATCGGACGTTCTCCTTCGCTCAATGACAGTGGAATAGCTCGTGTTAGATCTTCTTCTTTTCTTTGGAAAAACGGTCATATTTGGCATCCAAAATAAAAGGCGCGGAGGCCACCAGCTAGTTTGATTACACAAAATGGGATACCCGGCATTTAGATAGTCGGATTCTCAGGGGCATCTCCCCTAAACAACCAAAAGAAAATTTTCGAAAGAACTTTGAATTTGTTCTTCCTCCTCAAAAAGACAATCTTCCCAGAAAAACTTATGCCAGCGTCCCACAAGAAATCATCACTCTGCATGTGGTTTTGCCCAAGCATGATGTAGGCGAGTGCGCAGTCGCTGAGAGGGTTTTAATGGCGCATCCGAACTGGAAAGACAGAAAATCAATCTTGTAGATATCTGAGTTTGTAATTCAAGCTGAGCTTATTAACGAGAGGAAAGACAACAAGTATATGTATGGGAATATATTTTATACTCCTAAATTTAGTCTCTTGCATAAATGTAAGAGGTAGACAATGAATTTGAAACACTATTGGGAATGTGAAAGAAGATTTTATACTAAGGTTTGCAAGAGTTGATATTTAGTTAAGATGGAACTTGTTTGGTAAATGGACAGTCAACAAAGAGATTCGCTTAGCGTTCGTTATTTTGAAGGCACAGAAGGCAATAATTAGCGAAGTTAATATTACCGAATGTATATCTTTTCATTATTCTTTTGTAGTGAGTTTATTATATGATAGCATCGATAAAGAAAAGAAGACTTACTTTGAAACTCCTTTGTCCAAATTCTTTTTTGAGTTATGTTGATAGCCGTTAACGGAGAAAAATGTAGCAGTTTTGTTTGTTAAGTTATTTGTTGCCTTTTTTATGGAAAAAAGATGCTATCGTGATAAATCTTCATTTCATCACCTTTATTATTTTACTTTGATCTTTAAATCATATCTAAATGCATGTAAATAACATTATTCTGCATTATATAACACAATATTTAAAAAAAGGAGTATGCTCCTTGGGTGTATCTAACTTACATGCTCCCACCCCTTTTCCCTATATTTTTTTATTTTTCTGAAATGAAACATATTGGAATTTAGATCACAATATGTCATCATGGTGTCATTAAAAATTTGACATAATTTGAGACTTCTATACCCTCCATTAAGACTGTCAAATTTTAACGGTCTAAGAATTGCTAAAATTGACCCCCTTCATATGGAGGGCATAGGAATCTCTGTTTCTGACGAAATTGAAATGACATGTTAGAGGCATATACTGATGAGTATACAAATTTTTTTCAAAAAAATAAAAAATAAAAAAAAATGAGGGTGGGAGTAGCCAATTTGCTATACTCAGGGTGTAGCCTCATTTAACCCTATTATTTCTTGTGTAAATTTTATATAAAATATTGTATTTAAAGTCAAAATAAAGGAATACAGAAAAGAAAAGAAAAGAAAAGAAAAAGAAATACCATAGGGTGTTGAATGATCCTGAATACCGAAACCTAAGCATCATGATGACTTGGTCGACAAGGAATAAACTAGGAGGAGATAAAGACCAATAAATACAAGAAACACTAATTTCCTATTCTTCAATAAGTCCAATTTGGGACCTATTTTATTCTTTATTATTTACACCTCAAATCAATAAACTTTGTACATGAAGGTTGTAGATAAAATATATAGAAAAAATTCATTCCATGTAAAAATAATGCATATTGTGCTTTCTACACTCAGAATAAAAATTCAAAATCAACTTTAATTAAATATTATTTTTAATAAGCTATTTAAGGAATGTAGTTTCATTTAATCTGGAGTTAAGATGCAAAATTTAGGATTTTGACCCCTATTGTACATTATACTTGAAAAAATATCCATTTTATTTATTCGTTATATTTTCTTGATCATATATTTTTACAATTTTGCAAATATTACTTATAACATATGTATATAATTAGAATACAATAAAACCATTTAAAATACACTAAAATAAATAAGTGTACAAGAATACATAGATGAATTATACTTATACATACATATATAATAAATACATATATTTAATAAAGTGTACAATTACTTATGAGAAATAAAATAAATTGTATTTATGTATATTTAATTAAGTTCTAAATAATAAATTATGTTTACAAAATAATAAAATCTAAAATATATTATATATAGGCAAATATGCCTATATTTACACTTGTAAAAAGTAACATACAATAAATTAACTTGATAAATAAATGAAAATCATAATAAAATGCTACATAAAAATATAAATATTCTTCATATTTTAACATAAAATTAATAAAATCATTTACTATTTTAGTTTGAATCAATAAACATTTTTATTTTCGTTTTGTCATCTTCCTAGCCACGTGGACCAATGAGGGCGCGGTCAGAGTTGACCTCGATCAACTCCCCACCCCTCATAGGTCTATAGTTTGGCAGACCTACACCCTTCTATTCATCGATTTATGCTCGATGATTCTTTTACTCTTTTGTATAGAGTCCTTCGTCAATTTTGTCCCCCGATCGTTGGTCTTTCACGCGTGCTTGATTCCTCGATTTGTTGATCAAGGAATCGAGTTGTTTCCTCGATCGATGACCTGCCTGTACAAAATCCCATTGCCACCTTCCTCCTTAGTTTGATCCCTTTCCCTGAGCTGAAGCCCTCAGATCCTAGTCCCATCGTGTAGAGTGACGAGTCATGAAAACCCTACGTTAATCTGCATGAATTATCGTTTAAATATGTCGTTTCATTGTAGTTCGGAATTTGAAATCTGTCAAGAAATAACCACAAGAATTTATTCAATTTATAATTGGCGTGGTTTATGTTTATTTTACTTGGGCAAGTCCCAATGTCAAACTCATGGAGACAAAGTAACAACTTAGAATTTTGTCTATCGAAATTCATGCACAGTATTTTTTTATTTTTTTATGCAATTTTGGGATGTAAAATACAAATGAGGCCAATTTTAAGGACTAAAATGTAAAGATCAATCAAACGATGTTCGAAAATTACAAAACTTGGCTAAGATGTCAATTATGATGAACTGAATGTAATATAATATTTTTGGAATTTTTGGATGCATGATAAATATTTTATGAATTTATGAATGTGAAGTGAATTTCAATAATTAATTATAATAAATATTAAAACTATTTATTTTCATGGGATAAAATTATCCAAGATCTATCACTAGGTGATTGATCTCAGAAAAATCCTAAACCACAAAAATATGAGTTTTAATACGTATTAAAAATTAAAGATTGAAATATGCAAAATAATTTTTATAGGGAAAACCATGCATGAAAATGTAATTCTTTTTGATCACAATGTAAAAAACAACTAATTCTATGATCCCTGTTTTTTGGAAATTTTCAGAGCTATGATTAATTACTTATGAGTTTTGAGGCACAAGATGTGTAAAATACATAATTTTCCATGAGAATAATAATTAATAATTAACCACAGTCTAGAAAAATCTCACAAGCATGCCATAATATCAAGAATTAATTGAACAAGACAATGTTATTTTTGAATGATAAAAATGATGTCACGTAGAGATCTACTACAAAGGGGGAATACATGGTAGAAATGCAATAATATAATACAATATAATGAAAATGCAGAATAGGGCTTCAGGAGGAGTTACCGAGAATAGGAGGATCTTCTGTGCAAAATTCCTAAGCGGTCACGTATTAGAGTGCGGAGACTAGCTAGAAAAATGCGGGTTCCCAGGGTCTTCTTTGCAAGATGTCCCCCCCAAAGCACGTTCTCCTCACGTGTGTGGGGGTTTCAGGCTTAGTGCTCGGTGTCGCAGTGGGGGTGATGGGTCGCGGCGGTCGTGGGCAAATGGTGAGGATGGCAGAGTGCCCGAAGACGGAACCACGAGCATGGTTGCTCTACGGCACAATGACTGGAACTAACGCGTCCAAGACAGGGAGGCTCCAGTCTCCTGGAACACACGAAGAGTCCTGAGGTTGGAGTCGTTGGCTCGCTGGCAAGGATGACGAAGCTGGTAATGTCGATGCAATGAAGATGATGGATCTTGTCGATGATGATGACTCTTGGCTCCAGCCAGGCGGGGTTGGCGAAGGAAGTGGAGTTGTGGAGGAGCCTGGCTGGTGGTCGATGAAGGGTTCCAGGTGACGGCTGGTGTGGTAGTTGTTGATGAAGCTTGCTGCGGAGGTAGTGGGTCGCGGCGGTGAAGTAGTCAAAGACGGAGGTGGATGTTGGAGGCGTTGTCGAATATGTACAAGTAGAGGATGAACGTTGCGAAGCTGGAGGAATATCTCAAGGATATAAGATAGAGCAGGGAATGAAGTACGATGGGAGGAATGAGGTGTTGGATATTGTGGTGGAGCACGACTGTCGGAGGAGCCAAGCTCCGATGGAGATGAGATGGGTCGAAGTCGGAGATGGAGTAGATGTACGCGAGGCAAAGGGATCGAAGGGTGAGCAGGAAGGAATACCTAGGAGAAGGGTTCGACGGTGCGAAGTCCGGAGCAGAAGCAGCTCGTACGGGGGCAGGTCTGCAGTGGTCGTCCAAGCCATCGGATCTCGTCGCGATTGAAGGCTCGTGCTGTCACCACCGAGATGCGCTGAATTGAGGGACTATCGGCAGATGCAGCTCAACGGAGCTACGATGGTGTTTAAATTGCGGGAGGGGGTGATTGGAGATGGTAGGATATCGGCAATGGGGATCTGATTAGGATTCGATGAAGATTCGATTGAGATTGGGGCGGCGGATTTGGAAGGAAGGTGGCGCTATCAGGATACGGCAAAAGAATCCGCGGAGGAGGCGAGGCTAGAAGAGGAAAGGCGGACGACGGAGATTGCAGAGGAGGGGTGGTGGCACCGCCCAAAGAGGAAAGGGGCGGAGGAAGGAGAGGACCTCTGGGTCATCTGATCGGCCGAGATCGGACGGTCCCAGATGCACCATGTGGCATCATTTTTATTTATTTTATTTATTATTATTATTTTTTATTTTTTAAATAAAAGAATTTGTAAAAAGCTTAAAAATGGGTGCCACGTGGCGGCTCCAAGAGCGCCACGTGGCACCTCAGGAAAATTCGAAAATTAATTGTAAAGATAAATAAAAAACAAATAGCAAATGGCCTAAGATCTAAAAAGTTTATTCACAAATGTTGTCGTCTCGATGAGATCTACAAATTTCATGAAGGGATCTAAACCAAAATCTATCATTTGTGCAAAGTGATATTTTTGGGATATTCTATGCACATAGAATACCTTGATTTTAGGTTTTATATTTTTTTTTGTCATTTTAAACCAGATAAAAATACAAACAAATATGATAAAATCAAAGATAAATATTTACACATTAATCTATTTTTTGGATTTTATTAAGTAAGAAAAAGAATAAATAAAATAAAATGTGGAAACGACAATTTTTGTACATACAGTTAGTGAAGACTTAGGCTCAGTTAGTTTCTTTGATTTCAAGCTCATTTTTGATGTGGATTTTTATGCATTTTAATAAAATTTATATCAAATAAAATAAATGAAAAAGAAATAAAATAAAATGAGTTAATTATATAAATAAAATATTAGGTCAAAAACCGCTAAAATACAAAATGTACAAAAGAGGCCCAACGCCCAACTTTCGCATATGAGCTCTGATTCACTTGAACGTGGTCTTGTTTTGAAGGTAATTGAATGTACATTAATTAAAACGTGAGTATGATCAAATCAGACATTGGGCGAGAAAGATATCAATGTTTTAGTCCGAGAATCCTGCAATTATGGTTTGGGTTTTCGATCCACTTATTTAGGTAAGCGATTTTTTTTATAATTTTTATTTATTATTGTTTGTAATATGTACATAATGGAGTGGTTTCAGGTCATTTGGAGTTGGTATGAATTAGTTAGAAATCAGGGAAGTAAGCTATTTTACAGATCAATTGGGCAGGGATTTTTGGCTCCTTATTTTGTGCAATAATAAATGATAAAATGCACTTCTTATCAATGCATAATTATGTAGAAAAAATGGAGAAATGCCAATGAATTTTAGGGATTTGAGCTTAATTAGTTATTTTTTGAGTGATGAATATGAGATTCGTCATCCCCCTATATGTAAACCATGCTCGTCCTTGAGCATCAAAAGAAATGCAATGAGGTAAAATGAGATTGGATTCCATACTAAGACCATGAGCAGAAGGTGAAAATGGAACTAGACCTGTTCTTTGGATTATTAGTTTGGTGGAACTTCTATGAGACTTAGAATTTTAAAATCAACCGCCTTCAAGTTCTACACATCATTGTCACAGTTTTGGCTCAGAAGTCACCTTAGATCAATCCTCCTCTCAAAGCATACCCCATGAACATTGAACAATCGAGTCATGTGTATGAAAGGTTTTAGCTCTTCCTATCTAGAATGCCGGACTACTATGCAAACCTCCTCTCCAATAACTCGTCCTCGGGGAGTCAGGTATTTCCTTCTAAGGTCTGTCGTGCTGTATTCACAATCGAATAGAGGGAGAAGTTAGAGGAAGGAGAAAAGAATTGGAGGGTGATGAGTGTAGTCACCTCTCCTTGTGAAGCCGACCAGTTTAGCCAAGTCTCCATCAAGATCTGCAGGTTTTCTTGAAGCTTGGACTTTTTTTCATTTAAATATTTGTTTGGTAGTAGGCTTCTTTGTGTTTGGATTTTTGGTAGCTCTGCATGGATCTTGTTATACCCCTGCGGATATGGAATCTTTTCTTAGTACATCTTTGGGGTCTTAGAAAAAATAGTGCCTAGCCATCCATCTCTTTTTCGAAGCTTTATTTCAACCCGTACTCCGGTCTTTAGATGTCCATGCTACCAGAATAGAAACTCACACAGTCTTCTAACATCCTGTCTGAGTTGAGCTAAGTGCATAGTGCGAGAGTACAAATTAATTCCCTATTACAGAGTCATATATAGAATAAAGAGACCAGGTTAGACACTAAGAGTCAAACGCTGCTCATTGTCATGCAGAACTCGAAGAATTAAATTAAAGACCCGAAGCTTCTAAAATCCTATTTCTCAGTGAAGTTCCTCTGAAAATTATTAAGGTCAAGTCCAAACCACTCTTGATTTCTGCTCATAACTCGGTTGAGAATACAAGGACTTTTCACAAATACAAATGCATGTAATGCTGGATGAAGTGCAAGTGTGTGATACAGTCACATTTTTTATTTGATTTTTTTCGAGATTTTTAATGCAAGATTTTTTTTTGAAAAAATGAATAAGAAGATGTTTTTCAAAAAAAATGGTTGGAGACAATTAGTGTTAAATATTTCCTCTTTTTTGTTTTGTTTTGTTTTTTTAAGTTAGTTACCTACCCCGTAAATGCATATAGACTTACGCAAAAGTACGAGCTATGAATAAAATATATACATTGTATATATACACCCTCAATACTTAGCAAGTGTTGTGTCCTCAGAGAACAAGAAGCGTAGAGAAGACATAGCTCGAGCTAAGAGTAAGAGAGTGAAAAAGAAAAAGGAAAAGATAGATCGACCTGCCCCCCTATACTTAGGCTGTGAACAGTCTAGGTATAGAAGAAGAGCGAAAATGAGGCGGTGGGATATGAGAATGAGGAGAGTATATACAGATGGCATCGCCCCCCCCATATACTTAGGCCTTGGCCTAAGTAGAGGAAGAAGATGTACAAGGAGTCCGATGGGGTCGGGAGGGAGGGAGGGTAGCCGATGATTAAGGCAGTTTTTGGACGATCTTTTTGTGAGCTTGATGTGCGAGATCGTAATGATACGAAGAAGATGAAGCATATGAATCCCAATCATTGTCAGTGTTATCTTAAGAAAAATCATGCTGGAGAGTAAATGAAGCATTTGAATCCAATGAAAGGTAACCATCATCGGAGTTATCCTTAGAGGAATAGTTTTTGAAAGTGGAGTCACCCCAGATATTCTTGTTCTTTAGTTGCTTGATGAATCTCGTATTCATCATGCTAAAAACTCCGTATTAAAATCCCTGCTTAAACAAACCAATAAAAATCACCTCTAAAACTCTATTTTTATCATGTATTATATTGTCTATATTTAACCTTAATTATTGTGTATTTAATTGTCCTTATTTTTCTGTAATTATTTTATCACTCAAAACCCCCTAAAAATTAGGTAGATAAGTTGTCTATAATTCACTGACCTTTAAAACCACTAAAAAATACAAAAACAACTCAAAACCACAAAATCGGTGTTTTTAATCCCCTTAAAAATACCCCCAAAAATAGCTTTTGTACAGATGACCTCTTTTGGCTTTTTGCCCAACATGAAAGTTGTAGATCTCATCGAGACGAACAACTTTCATGTTTTGACTTTTTCCAAATTCGGCCTCTACCTATTTCTTTTATATTTTTCTTTGTATTTATTTTTGAATTAACCTAATTGGGCCACGTGGCGCCATCTGGGCCGCCCACGTGGCCCGCTCTCCTTCTCGCCATCTGGCGCTCCATCTGGACCGTCAGATTCCCTTCCAATCGCCCCCATCCCAGCCGTCCACCCCGCTTCCTTCCTCAGCCGCCCGATCTGATCCCCAGATCAGATCTAAGCCACCCAATCCCGCCTCATCTATGGCCGTTGGATCTTGGCACCATCCTATGCCTCTCCTTGCGCCACGTCATCCCCTCACCACAGCCGTCCGATCTCACGCTTATCCTATGGTCTATAGCAATCCACGTACCCCAGTCTCCCTAGACCGTTGGATCTATCCCAAATCCCCATCACAACCACTCGTTAGCACCTAAACCCCCGCCGTAGGATCAGATCTTTGACCTGATCCCATCCCTCCGCCAGCGCATCCCTTCGGACCGTTGGATCGTACGATCCAACGGTCCAAAACCCGTCGTCAACCTCCGTAACCTCCCCCTTCCCCAGCCATTTCACCTCGCGCATCCTCCGCCCCCTTCCATTTCTAGCCGACGCTCCAGCCACCACCTCCTCGTCGTAACGCCACGAAAGGCTTCTCCGTTCGACCAACATCCTCGCGCCACCATCAGTATCCCTCTACCGTTACCACATCTCCATTAAAACCTCGCTCAAAAACGCCTCACCAACATCGAAACCCCCGACCACATCCGCCTATAAATCACCATCTCCGCCACCGCTGCACGGTGTCCACCGTTATTGGGTCATCTCCTAGCCTCCTCCGCCCCTCCGGTGACAGCGGAGGGGCGGAACGTCGAGGTGACGATGGAGTTTTCCTGGTGTTGACCCACGGCGGTCTTCCGCCGTGCTCCGGTGATCTTTAATCGCCAATCAAGCCCCGAGGAGGCAACTGACCTCGTGGGCGATGACCGGAGGCTCGTAAGGAGCCTCAGCCCAAGCTGCTCCGCCCGCCATCGAACCTTGCTCCGGCAAGGTACCTTACCCCCTACTTCTCCTAATTATCACAGTACCCCCTCCATCGTTCACCTCCATCCGACCAGCTCAGCACCTTCGCCCAACCACCCCGACCCTCGCCGACCCCCTTCTCCTTCTCCAGAACCACCTCTGCACCGACCCCCCTCTTCACCTGCTCCGCCGGCGAAGAACCCTCCGGCCACCATTCCCGACGCCTCCACAGCCTCCATCCACCCACCTCTCACTCGCATTCCACACGCACAAGCTTCGGCTATACATAACAATCGCAGGTATCCTCAATGGTCGAAGTTTTCGTCGGAGCTTCTTCGAGCTTCAACCCTCCGGCGAAGCTCCACCAACTGTCCACACCAACAAGCTCCGACGTATCGCCACAGCACGAGCTTCTTCGCGAGGTCCCCATCTTGCTTCTCCGACAATCAGGTGACCTCGCGGAGCTCGGAGGAGTTCACAGGGGTTCGCCGGAGCCCAGTCTCTTCCGATGGCTCGCGGCGGGGAAGAAAGCTACAGTCACCGTCCGATAATCAGGATCGAACGGTCCAGATGAGACCACGTGGACGACCCGGGCCTCTTCCCCGACCTACAGGCTCGGGTCATCCAAGCCTAGAGCCGAACCGCCTGAATTAGCCACGTGGCCCAAGCCTGAGGAGGAGCCCGAGCCTAGACGCCTCACGTGCACCGCACGTGAGGGCTTGGTCAATTTGCAGGAAAGACCCTCTTATTTATGGAAATTACAGAATGGTCCCCAGGCACGTGCCTCCACGTGCGTGCCTGGGTATTTTACAGGGAAGACCTCCAATGTTTGAAGATTTACAAAAATACCCCTGCGCGCATTGGGAAAATTGCATCTGGGCCCAGGCGGTTTCTTTATTTGCAATTAGGTCCCTCCAGGGACCTAAATGCAATATTTATCCTTTATTTTTCTTGCATTTTTATTACATTTATGCCCTTGCACTGTTTTTAGCATAACTTGAGCATCGTAGGTCCAAATTGCATGATTTTAGTGTCGTTTTGATCCTTGTTTTGTCCTCTACAATCTAGCATGCTTATTTGTCTCATTTGATAATGTTTTAAATGAAGTGATTTTTTTATGTCAAAAATGGGACCTAGATCTACTTGTTTTGCTAGATTTCATGACCGATTTTTAATGATGTGTTCAAAATGGCTCTAACTTCATTCTATATTGTGTTGCTCATATTTTAGGGTATAATTGTAGAATTTGAATCATCATGCATATTCTCTTACATTATTTGCACATGCATCACTTTAACTCGCATAAAAATGTCTAAAAAAATGCATGCATCATGGCATTGCCTTGTAAATATTATAGTGCATCATAAATTGCATATGGACCTGAAATTGAGATTAAATCACATTGAACTTCACGAATTAAAATTCAAAAGCTATAATTAAGCAGCTGTGTCCCTGTGTTCGACCTTGGTACACTTGCCAAGTATAAATACTCCACAGCATTCAAAGACTGTGGTTTTTGCTGAACAAAATTCGCCTCCTGTGCTACGACTTAATTCATCATTATTATAGAGGCGAATTTTGCGTTCATCATTGCTTCAGTTGTTTTCTCAGAATTTGTTCATTTTTGTGATCAAGTGATTCATCCTTAAATGATGAATACTCTAAAACACCAGTCTCAGTCAGCTGATAAGAAATTATTCTAGTATATTTAATGAGACCAGGAGAATCGATTTTGGATAAATAATAGTGAGGAATAGGAGTTGTCCAACGGGGATCGAATTGGATCCTTGTGTAGATAATGTTTTAGAACTGCTGCACATACCTCACTCATGTAGATTACTCTTTCCGGACCTGATGAGGTATCATCAGACGATTCCTTTTTCGGCATGTCGAAGACAGCTTTCTTTTTAGATGAAGGAGCAACCATGTTCCGTGTTGTCTGTGAAGGTGCTCGTCCTGGGAGTGAGGTGTTGACAATTGAGTCTCCAGATGAATAACCATTGAAATATTCCTCTTTGGTCAGTGCATGTCTCACGTATTTGTTCTTAGTTTTCTTAATGTTGGTGCACTCCTGAGTTGGATTGAATTGGTCAATGTGGTCAGAGAAGATTTCGACCGACTCAGGATGCATCCATGCATATGCTCAGGATCATAATAGAAACCCTTTCCCATGGTGAGAGGAGCGGGAAATGGAACAGTGGGGCGAGTCTCTGCATATTCGTTCTCAATTGACTTGATGTAGGTGCATTCTTGTGTCAGGTTGATTTGATCAAAGTGATCAGAGGAGATTTCGGCTGACTCCGGATGCATCCATGCATATGTCTCATGATCATATGAGAAGTCATTTCCCATTGTGAGAGTAGCTGGAAATGGAACGAGGGGAGAGTCTCTAAACCAATAGTCTCTTCAACAACTGTTATCTCATATGTAGCAGCGGGGTAGGGCTCTTCTACCCCGCTGCTATAGTTGTTGACGTCTTGTGGGTCGCCTCAGAATATTGTGTTTCCTCAAAGACTGGGTGAGATCGAAGTGCTCCCAATGCTGTAAAATTGATTTCCCGAGTCTCACACTCAATAATTGCCTTAGCCAGTACCAATAATGGCTTTTCGAGAATGATCAGAGACTGGGTAAATTCTCATTGATGCTCAATATCAATGATCGTGAAGTCTATTTTGAGCGGAGTACCTTGGAATGTAATGATGACTAAAATTGTTCCTATCAGTCGCTTTATAGATCGATCAACCAGTTGAACGATCTCTCTTATCTTTCTTATAGGTCCGAGTTTGAGCTTGTCAAATACAGAGGTCGGGAGGATATTGATTGGTGAGTCATCATCGATTCGAGCATGAGTAAATATTATGTCTTTGATTCCACGGTAAAATCTGGGCAACTGCTTCACTATGTAGATCTTGGTTTTTCTCCTCAACACCAAGAAGGTGGCCATTGATAAGATATGTCTTTCAGTCTTTGTTCTTACCCTGCCCGACTTTTTCATCATTAATTTGTTCATTACAAATCATTCAAGGTCGGGGAAGTGTTCAATGGCTTGTATCAAGAGAAGTTCAAAAATCAGTCTCTTCTCCAATTATTCTCGTAAAGCAGGATCCAAATTCTTCAGATCTTCTTCAGTTTCAATTATTTATATTTTTTCTAGTTTTTTTATTTTTTGAGTGTTTTTGAATATATCGATTTTCTGGTATTTTCTGTGTGGTGTGTAGATGAGTTGTGTTCCCCGGATGAGGAGGAGCTTAGATATGTCGAGTCAGACTCAGAATTGTATCTAGGAGAGTAATAGGCAGAGTTGTCGATGTCATGATCATCCCTAGGGTAATTAAAGTCACTAGGTTTCTGAATATCCTCAGGTCTTTCAATAGGAGATCCAATCTTTTCATCTTCCATTTTTATATCCGAGCTACCATAGAGTGAAATCAGTCGGTTGACAAACTTTCTAAATTTATCCTCCATTAATTCATATCTCTTATTTATCCTTGAAATATCATCCTCTAAAAACTTTTCATGATCAATCATGGGAGCAGTCGGTGTGTGTTCTCGTTTTTGAATTTGAGATCCGGTAATTTCATCTTCCATTTTCCATTATGAGCTGAGAGGAGATTCTCTTGGAATATCCAATAGACGATTGTTGTTTTCTGAAAATTTCTCCTCGAAAATTATGGAAGGAGTCTACTCAATGGAAGGATTTTGCGGGAATCTGTAGGGTCTCATACTCAGCATGCTGTGACTCAGGCATGCAATGCTGGTTTGAGTAGAGTCTACTTCCATGGTCATGATTGATCATATCCCCAAATAATGGAGTCATGCATGGTTCATATGTACCGATATCATCAGGGTTCTCTGTATGTGTAGGCCGATCGAAGGAGTGGTATTCTGGTTGGTCAATAGGGATTTGATCGTTAGGGTCAATCCAGTATGGTTGATCATTAGGTGCGGACCTCTCTTTACGGTTTGATCGGGCCATCATAGAATTCCCTAAGGTCCAGTCCGGATGTATTTCTATGAGTTGTGGACCTGTCCCAACAAAATCGTCAGGAAAGGATGAAGGCGGTGGGGATTGGTGTCTCGGTCACTCATGAGTCTAAAAAGTAATTTGATCTTTAAATGGTTCATTAGTTTTAGCGAAAAATCGAGAATAAGATGGTTCAGTCCAGGATGGCAGTTAATCATGTGGTGGAGGTGAAAAATATGATGTTGTGGTGACTTCGATCAGATGATTCGAGTAGAATGGCTTGGAATTCATCGAGGGGGCAGGATTTATCTAAGAGTGAAAGTCTCCCAAAAATGTTGGAGGATTCTTGAAAGAAGACGGTTTAGATGATTTTGGGCCTGATCGAGACAAATTCATTTTTGTAATATAGATCAGATGGGTACTGGGACCATTGTCATGTCTTTTTCCAAGGAGGTTGATGATGAATCAACATGGTTGATCTCGGTGCAAGTGCACATGATACTCACAAGAAGAAAATTTTTTATCAAGGAGAGTGATGGCACAAGTGTGCGGTTTTTTTATCTTTGAAATCGGCTCATGCACACCAATGCAAATGCAATACAAACCCCAGTTTCACCAACACACACAATGAAGCTGCAAGAGTTCGACGGTTATCTTTTCAATTTTAGTTGGTGATAAATTCAATCTTTGAAAAAAATTAGCGAGTTGTTAGTGATAAGCGATCCGAACGACTAAGGTAAAGGTACAAAAATGGTCGTTGCGACCTCGGTTGCTCAGATGCGCTAAATCAAGAAAAATGAACCACTCGAAATAGATAAATCGATCAAAATACGAAAAGCGGTCCTGCTATGTGATTAACCTGGTATAGCACCCAGGGTCGAACTCAAGGAGCACGGGTTGGCCGAGAGGCCTACGAAGTAGTAAAAATAAAGAAAATAAAAGAACAAAATATTTTTAGTGGTTTTTAATTATTTTTATATTTTTTTGGATTTTTAATATATAAAGAAAATAAGAAAACAAAGGAGAAGCACACTTCAACAAATTATTCAAAGCATCAAAAATCAACCAAAAATTAAAACAAAAATGTTTTTATGTATTTTATATTTTTTTGTGTTTTTGGTGAATTTTTGATAATTTTCTGATGTTTATTTTATTTTCTAAAAATCAAACAGTAGCTAAAAACAGTGGTACTGTCCAGCCAAGCCAAAAGTCCTTAGATAAAATATCTAAGGGCCTCAAAATGGCCTGGAGGTAATTTTCCTATAAAGTAGATAAAACAAGGAAAATTCAAATACCAATTTTATTATTTTTGGATTTTTTATTTATTTACTAGAATTTTTATGGGTTTTTTAGTATTTTAAAGTTATTAGTGTTTTCAAGTAATGAAAAGTAGCCAAAATTGGCTAGAAAATCAAACACACTAAACTAAACAGTAGACAATTTTTGTGGAATTTTTAGGGGAGTTTTTATATTTTTTTGTGACTTTTCAAACTAGACAGTGACAAAAATATAGGTTTTTGAATTTTTGAAAATATCAAACAAGATCAAAAATGTCCTCAAAAATCTACAAAAATCCTACACCATGGCAGGAGCCATGTGTCAAATTTTCGTTGGATTTGGAGGTGATTTGATATTTTATTCAAAAACAAAGGTAGGGTACTGTGCACAGGGACTGAAATGCAAATACCCAAAGTTCTGGGGGTCTCGGTGCAATTAACCCAGCAAAACACGCGCCACGCGCGTGCCTGGGGCACTCAGGGACCTAAATGTAAGAAAAATAAGTCCCAAGGACTTATTGGTAACAGGTACCAAAAGTCCAGGGGTCCTATCTGCAAATAACCCAAGAAATATCGCACATGTGTAAATAAATCACGCACAGGGGTATAAGTGCAAATATCTAAAAGGTTTCATTCATTCATTAACATCCAGAAACACAAGGGTGTCTACTGCAAATACACTAAAATAACACGTGACGAAGCACGTGGCTCACAACAGGCAGGGGTATAAATGCAAACACACTAAAGCTCAGGGTCCAATGTGCAATTTAACCTAAAACTAAACAACTGATTTTAACATTTACAGGACTAAAACGAAATAAAAATAAAAGCGGGGCCTAAGGGTAATTTACCCTTTATTAAGCGGGGGCGTTGGATGACTGCCACGTGGCTGATCGGATGGCGTGGAAGCGAAGTGGCTGGTGATCCAACGGCTGCGGTCGATCCTCCAAAGATCGGACGGTGGAAGCAGCTCCTCGAACGGATGGACAAGATGTGATCTGGAGCGGGAGGCGACGATCAACGGTAGCTGGAGGTCCTGGACGAACAGGCGGCCGGCGAACTTCGCCGGCCTCGTGGAAGCGCCTCCGGCCTCCTCTGCTGCGCCTAAGTATCGGAGAAGCTCCAACGTGAAGGTGCGCAACTGCTGATGCTCTCCGATGCCCCAGCCGAGCTCGGGGGAGCTCCGACGAGGGTGGCGGAGGCGAGACTCCTGGTCTGAACGGGAAAGGCCTCAGATGGCCTTTGCTGGACCTGCAAAGTATCTCAGAAGATCGCGGGTCGAGGGCAAAGTGCCTCGGCCCAGTTAGGCGAAGTGGGGATGGCTGGTGCGTCGAGACGGCGGGCTCCGGCGAAGGCGGTGGACGGAGGAGCCCGGTTCCCAGCTCCTGTGCGAGCTGGGTTGAGTGAGTGGGTGCAGAAGGTGCGTCGGACGAAGGCAAACGTGAAGGTCGGGTCCGATGATCGGATGGTGGTCGGAACCGGGGTGAATCGGAAAAATATAACGGCGGCGCGATTTGGAGGAAAACTGAAATCGAGGGAAGTGGGTAACCTAAGGGGTTACCTGGGTGAACGGTGAGACTGTGGCGGAGCTGGGGAAGCTCCCGGTCTTGGCCTCAAGGGACGTCTCGACCCGAGGCTCGAAGCTCGCTCAGGTGGCGGAGCTGCGGCGGCTACGTCGCCGGATCAATGGATTCGCCGGATCTCCTCGCTGCAACAGGTCGGGGATGCGAGCTGTCACCTCACACTCTCTCTGGAGCTCACTGGAGAACGAAGCAAATAGCCAAAGATGGAGAGAGAAGGTGGCGGAGCTGCAGCTATATACGGTGGAAGGGTCCGAGAAGGATGGGTCCGGGCAAGCTCAGGAGCGCGCGGATCCCGAGGGAGCGGCTCCGGCGAGGATGTCGGATGCAAGGTGAAGGAGTCGGACCCGGGGTTTAAGGAAATGGTTGTCGGATCGAGCGGGTAAAATGTTGAGAAATCGGGTCGGGCGCTCGTATCCGTGGGAGGTGGTCCTGGGGGGGTAGTTGACCGGGCGGTCAACATCTCCAGGACCCAATGAGAAGGGGCCACGTGTCTGGACTTTGAAGCTCAAAATTAAGGTAGCTAAGGCCCGATTTTGCAAAAACTCAAAACACAAATTTTTTTATTTTATTTTTTTCTATTTTTTTGGTGATTTTTAATTAATTTTTGGAAATAAAAATAAGCTATATACATAGTATGTACTATATATAGGTATATACAATATATAGGGTTTTGATTTTTGATTTTTAATTATTATTTTTATACAATTTTATCCTTATTTTATATTTTATTTATTTATAGACTAGAATAAGGAATAAAAGGGTGTTTTTATTTTATTTTTATTATTTATATACATAGGTAAAATAAATACATATATATATCTATATACATGGTATATGTACAATGTCTTTTTGTATTTTTAATTTTTCTATTTTTATTTTGTTTTGATTTTAATTGTTTTTATTTTATTTATTTACAATATATAACATAGACTATTTACAAAAATTATAAAAATTAATTATATATATTTACAAGGCTAAATAAATACATAGGTGTGGTTTATGTACATGGTGAAGGTGATGTTTTTGTTTCCTTTTTAATTTTTATATTTTTATCTTTTGTTTTTTTTATATTCATAAATATATACAAGTATTTACAATCATCTTTTTGGTGAGGAAAATATATTTTTATTTATTTACACAAATATTTACACATGAGCCCCTATCTCCCTCTACTTTGGCTTTTATGCGGTCAGGCCCATGCTGAGCCCTCCCTTGGGTTAGGTTGCTCAATATTTATTCTAAATATTTCCCTCTTTTTCTTTTTAATCTTTATTCTTTTATTTTTGCACAAAAACATGCTAATTATAGGTTTTTATACAATGCATGCTTTTGGTAATTATTTGTATTTACATATATCTACATGCATTTGCAAAGGTTTTTGTAGCTAAAATATAAGAATAAAGAGTGATGAATGGGTATTCATCACCCCCCTATACTTAACTTTGCTAGTCCCTTAGCAAACACTTATTTGAAAAAGAAGTGAAAAAGAGAGAAAGAAAGAAAAAGAAAAAGAGGATGTACATGGATCAAGGTTGATTATTAAACTTGCCTTAATTAAATTGAGGTATGGAGCTCGATCAGATCTTTGGATTATTAATGTGTCGGAACCTTATTTAGACTTAAGCTTAAAACTTAACAGCCTCTAAGTTCCACTAATCTATAACCAAGACTCCTCAATGCTCCAGATTAGAACAAGTCATCAATCACAAACCCTGAAGACCATGAATCTTTTCTTGTCCTGTGAAAGTGAGGTCTAAGCTCTCCACCTCAGAAATGGCAACTTGACAACCCTCCCCAACAAGGTAACTCTATGACCTCAATCTGTCCACTCTTTCCTCGAGGAGCTGGGTATTCCCTTCTAAGTTCAAGTTCAACCGGCTCAAGAAGAGGGGGAAGAAGAGAATGGGTCAAGGCCAGTGTAGCCAAGTACCCTTGGGAGCTTGACCAGTGTAGACAAGTCTCCCTGCTGCAAGCTACAACAGGTGGATCATGAAACCAAGCTTTGCTTATTGCACTCTATATACATACTCCGGTGGGATTATCATTTTCTATCAGACCCACCACTTTTTTGGAGTTCTTTTTTTTTTCAAGTGCATCTATACAACATATACGTGTGTAGCATATATACAAGGAGTTTTTCCTCTTGAGCCAGTAGACTATCCCTCTTTTGAAGCTTTATTGCAACCCACAACTCCCGTCGTTATACCTCATGGCAACCAGACCAAGTTGAGACGCACTTCCTTCACTAAAAGAAGAAGAGAGGTTCCGCCTAGAAGTACTACCCTCATATGCTACCCCAAGTCAAGGAAGATTGCCTCCTCACCACCTCATCCGTAGAGAGCTCGGTGCATAGTGCGGGTGTCCAAGTAAAGCCATAATCTATATGAGTCATGTGTTGTTGTTAAGTGCTCTACTTAGGCTCATTGAGATGGCATGTGATCATAGCCTAGTGGACTCAAAGAATTAAGTCACCATGGACCTGAAAAGCCTTAAACCTAAGCCCTATAAGGTTCCTCTTTGAAATTAGGTGGATTAAGATCTTAATCAAGCTCCATTTCTCAATTTGATTCCAGGCTAGTTTAAGTGTCAACTATCATCCAGAAAAACTATATACATATGTACAAAAGATGCTTATTTACACAAAGTTTTACAATCATGCAAAATTTTTGAAAAATGTTTTGAAACCATGAATGGATGATGCATGAAGTGCAAGTTTTGCAAAAAGATATTTACACACATTTACACGAGATTTTTGCAAACTTTTGATTTTCAAAACATTTTGGAAAAATTTTGTACTATATACATAATTTTGATACGAAAATATTTACACAAGCTTTACACAAAAGATTTTTGAAATCATTTTTACAAAAATAATTTGTACACTAGCTATGTATGTGCAAATAAAAGAAGATTATGTACATGAAAAATTTTTAATTTTTGTGGTTTTTAGCCATTTTTATTTATTAACACACTCACACAAAGTACGAGTTATGGCTAAAGTATATATGAAATATATACACACCCCCCTATACTTAGCTCGAACGATGTCCTCAGAGTCAAGAGCGATGAAGAAGACATAACTCGTGCTAGGTATAGGAAAGTGAAAAGAAAGGCTATAAACAAAGACGAATGAATGAAATAGAAGGTCAAGAGGGTCTCGGGTCTCCCCCCTATACTTAGGATTAAATAATCCTAAGTATAGCAGGCTGTATACTAAGGGAAAACCGAGTGGAGACTGTACAGGGTCTACCCCCCCTATACTTAGGGTGAAATATCCCTAAGTATAGGCAGCAAAAACAGGGGTAGACAGAAACAACATAAATACTCGAAAGGTCTCACATCCCCCCTATACTTAGGGTAAAGTGCACCCTAAGTATAGCCTAATCACAGGATGAAGAATGGGATGTGGGACTAAAGAATGTAGCGATATGGACATCTGGATCTATACAAGGCAGAAGATCAGTGAAACTCAGGCGTGAGATGCATTCGATGTGAGTCAAAGACCACATCTCACGCAAAGTGAATAGGGGCAAGATCAACGACCCGCGGCTCATGATCTAGAAATGGCTTGAGCCGCTGGCCGTTCACGCGAAAGGTACTCTCAGAAGACAACTCAGATATATCAATGCTACCGTTGTCATGTACCTTTCTAACCAGATAAGGTCCCTTCCATTTGCTCTGTAGCTTCCCTGGAAATAATCGTAGCCTCGCATCAAACAGCCATACTCTCTGTCCAATCTCAAAATGTTTGTGGCTGATATGAGAATCATGCCACTCCTTCACTTTCTCCTTATAATGTAGGCTGCTTGAGAAAGCTGCATCTCTAAGCTCCACCAGGGCAGCTAGCTCTGCCCTCCTCTGGTCTCCCATACCATCTGGATCCATAAGTATGTCTGTGACTGCCCAAAGTGACTTGTGCCTCAACTCAACAGGTAAATGGCATGGCTTGCCATACACGAGGCGAAAGGGAGATGTGCCCAAAGGTGTCTTGAAAGATGTCCTATATGCCCACAAGACCGAGTCCAAAAGCTGTGACCAATCCTTTCGGTCAGGGCGGACGACTTTCTGCAGAATAGTCTTGATCTTCCTATTCGACACTTCGGCTAGACCATTCGTCTGTGGATGGTAAGGTGTAGCAACACGATGATCTATGCCAAACTCGCTAGCAAGTGCCTTCATCTGGTCGTTGATGAAGTGAGATCCCCCATCAGAAATCAGAACTCGTGGAACCCCGAACCACGTGATGATGTGCTTCCTCAAAAATCTGCAAACTGTCCTCGCATCAGCGGCTCGGGTGGGGATAGCCTCCACCCAACGACTAACATAATCTACGGCCAACAGAATGTACTCAAATCCCTGACTCTTAGGGAATGGACCCATGAAATCGATGCCCCATGCGTCAAAAACCTCACAGAAGTGAATGGGCTGCATCGGCATCATATCACGCTGTCCACAAGTGCCCATCCTCTGACAGTCAGTACACCTCTTCACGAACTCATCTGAGTCCTTGAAGAAGGTAGGCCACCACAAGCAGGATTGGAGCACTTTCTGTGCCGTTCTCCACCCAGAATGATGTCCTCCTGCCTCAAGCTTGTGGCAGTAAGTGAGGACGCTATGGTGTTCCTCCTGAGGAATACACTGACGCCAGACGCTGTCCCCTCCTTCGTGATAAAGGATGGGATCCTCCCAATGGTAGGACTTGGCCTTCGCGAGGAAGGTCTCAAGCCTCTGCCTGGGCCAATCTTGTGGGACTTTCCCAGCAACGAGAAAGTTCACAATATCGGTGTACCATGGGAGTGAGGCGATAGCAAGGATCGCCTCATCTGGGAAGGTATCTCTAATAGGATCGATCTGCTCAGACTCCTCAGGCTGCTGTAATCGGGAGAGATGATCCGCCACCACATTCTTGACTCCAGGCTTATCTTTGATTTCAATGTCGAACTCCTGGAGTAGAAGGATCCATCTAGTCAGTCTGGCCTTGGCATCCTTCTTTTCCATGAGGTACCTGATGGCGGTGTGATCTGTAAACAAAGTCACTCTAGATCCAATGATATATGATCTGAACTTATCTAGGGCAAACACTACGGCTAGCATCTCCTTCTCTGTGACCGTGTAATTCTGCTGGGCGGAATCCAATGTGCGGCTAACGTAGTGTATGGCAAATGGAACTCCATCCCTCCTCTGTCCCAGCACTGCCCCTATGGCAAAATCGGAGGCATCCGTCATGATCTCGAATGGGAGAGACCAATCCGGCGGCTGGAGGACAGGAGCCTCAATGACACACTGCTAGAGAGTTGCGAAGGACGAAAGACACTTGTCATCGACAAGGAACTCGGTGTCTTTCGTCAAGAGGTCAGTCAACGGTCGGGCAATCCTGCTGAAATCCTGAATAAATCTCCTATAAAATCCATCGTGCCCTAGAAATGACCGTAGCTGCCTCAAATTGGACGGCGGTGCGAGTTTCCTAATGACATCAACCTTGGCCGGATCCACCTCCATGCCCTTGTTGGAGATGATGTGGCCAAGCACCGTCCCTTGAGTCACCATGAAGTGACTCTTCTCCCAAGATAAAACCAAATGATACTCGATACATCGCTGGAGTATTCGGTCTAGGCAGTCAAGACAGGAGTCAAATCCGTCACCGTAGACCGAGAAATCGTCCATGAAGACCTCCAAGCACTCCCCTACCATGTCCGAAAAGATCGACAGCATGCACCTCTGAAAAGTCGCAGGGGCATTGCATAGCCCGAATGGCATGCGTCGAAAAGCATATGTGCCGAAGGGACAGGTAAAGGTGGTCTTCTCCTGATCCTCAGGAGCGATAGCCACTTGGTTGTAGTTCGAGTACCCATCCAGGAAGCAATAATGGCTCTTCCCTGCCAGTCTCTCAATGATCTGGTCAATAAAAGGTAGGGGGAAATGGTCCTTCTTGGTGGCCTGGTTGAGTCTCCTGTAGTCAACACAGACCCTCCAAGAGGTGGGTACTCGTGTAGCAATCTCCTCTCCCGACTCACTGATCACAGTTGTGATGCCCGTCTTCTTGGGCACCACATGCAAGGGGCTAACCCACTTGGAGTCGGAAATGGGATAAATAAAATCTGCACTCCACCATTTTGATATTTCCTTCATCACAACCTCTCTCAGGTTGGGGTTCAGACGCCGCTGGAACTCACGCGACGGCTTCGCCCCCTCCTCGAGATAGATATGGTGGGAGCACACTGATGGACTAATACCATGGAGATCTGCTACGCTCCATCAGATCGCCTTGCGGTTCTTTTCAAGAACCCCCATCAAACGGGATTCCTGCTCTCCAGTCAAATCGGCGGAGATAATGACTGGGTACATCTCAGGCTCGCCCGCAAGGAACCGATACTTCAGCGAAGTAGGGAGCGGCTTCAGCTCTGGAATGCTGGGTGCTGGCAAATCTGACTGCGGAAGAAACTGAGTGAAAGCTGCTAAGTCTGCCTAATCTGCCTGGGAGAGGGAAAGCGTACTCTCGCAAACTGGATCGGGAGAAGGCTGCTCAACTGCGCTGTCTTTGCTCTGCTCTGTATCAACCTCCTCCTCAACTATCGGCTCAAATGGACTCAGGTCTGGCATCTGATCCTCGTAATCTGCCCAATCAGACTCTGAATCCGAGGGATCTGCATCAACCGCGGTGGCATCAGTACCACCGGAAAACAAGGTGGCCTCAGTACCACCATCACTGAAGGTCATGCCGCGATCAAGGACCGGCTCTGCTGCCTCTGTGGTATCCTGAACCAGGGCTGTGCTCTCCAGACTCTCCTCTGCTATCATCTCGGCATCAGCTGTATCTGAATATGAAAGGATGGTCTTTGCTGCAGGATCCGCCCAAGCTGCCTCATCGTCTGTGATCACAAAATCACAGTCCTAGTGGATGTCTGGCTCTGCGTCTGTCAGCTTCTCTGAATCTGTACTCGCATCTGAGCGGGCTCTCTCTCTGGCTCTGTAGTTCTCGACCGTCTCTATTTGTATACTTTCGCCCTCGACGCGAAAGTACACCTTCCCGCTATCATGATTAGTCACCGCTTTGGCTGTGACCAAGAACGGACGACCAAGGATGATGGGGGTATTGGTCACTGATTCAGGGATCTCCATGTCCAACACTACGAAGTCCACGGGGAATTTCAGGCCCTGAATCGTGACGATAACGTCTCGTAACAACCCCTTCGGCCTCTTGACAGATCGATCAGCGAACTGAAGGACTGTCCTGCTCTGTCGAAGAGTGCCCAACTCGAAGCGGTCGAGAAGGGCTGCCGGAAGAAGGTTGATCGACGATCCGCTATCTAGTAGAGTACGGTCGAACCTCTGATCACTGATCTGGCATCTGACATACGGGGCCCCTGAATCTGGCCTCTTGGCTGGCAGACGGTTCTGGATCGCAAAACACGTGGCTTTCGTCAGCACATGGATCTCTGAAGTGTGGTTCCTCCTCCTCCTCCTGACTGTAGTCCTGTCTCTCAAAGATCGCTGGAGAAGGGGGATGTGCTGCAAAGCCTCCTGGAGGGTCAACTGTATGTGGAATCTATCAATCATGCTCTGGCTGAACTCCTCCTGCTCTCTCTTTTTGGGACTTTTTTCTTTTTTCTTCCCCTTCCCCATCTGAAGGGCTCTAGGGAAGGGGATCACAGGGTCCTTCGCAGATGAAGGACTAGGAAAAGGCCTAGACGGCTCGACGGCCGGATCCATACATACATCATGCACCACAGTGGGACCAGAAGAAGCTAAACCTTTTCCTTTATTCAAACCAAAGTTCTGAGATACATCAAGGCGAGGAAAGACAACATCTCTCTCAACACAAACACCGGTGGCCTCAGTACCACCACGGGCTGGCTCTGCTGCTGCTGCTGGTAGACGTCTCGCGGCATCAGTACCGCGGGCTGGCTCGGCTAAACGGGTGGCGTCAGTACCACCTCCTGGATCTGGTGAAGCGGCGGCCTCAGTACCGCCGGAGGAATCAGCATCCTTGGTGGCCTCAGTGCCACCGTCATCATCTGGAGCGGTCTCAGTACCACTCTCCTCCTCCTCATGTGGCGCCTTAGAGGTGTCCTCGTAGTGAAGCTCAGATGAGGCGCCGCCGCCTGCTGGGGTCCTACCGCTCCTAAGTGTAACAAAATCAGCATCAACTAGATCCGAAGACATATCATCAAATGGGTCACTAGGAGTGGCAAGCTCAGTGTGTACTACCTGCTCAGATTTCCTCTTGAGGTTGTTCGGGTTCGGTTCTATCTGTGCAGGGATGGCGGCCTTCCCTCTCACCAAGTCCGCATCTCCTGGCGGAACTCGTCCATCTCCCGTCTTAATGTGGCCTGCTGGTCCGTGAGGAGGCGGGCGATATCATCCAAGACAGGGCTCTCATGGGAGCCCGACGGGTAGCCTCTCTGGGGATGAGGCTGCTGGAACTGCTGCTGCTGAGGGGTGTAGGAGGTAGGGTGATGCTGATATCCTGGGTGAGCCTGGTGCTCACGTCTCCACGACTGTCCCTGCTGCTGATAGGGACGAGGACCGAAGGATGATGGCTAGTGTGTCTGGTATGCTGGGGGCTGCTGGTGCGACTGGTGATCTCTCTGCTGACCGTACTGCCCTCCCTGACCTGACGGCTGCTGCTGGGGCTGGGCACCACCACTCCCCCACCTGAATCCGGGATGGTCTCGTCGGGTCCCAGGCTGGGGGCGGTCATACCAAATCCCGTTGACATCCATCAACGGCTTTGCATCGTAGGGGGCTGGCGGGAGTACTGCCAGAGGCTGGTCCGACTGGTAAACCACCATCTGCATGTCTGGAGATGGTGGGGTCTGGTTGGTGGGCTGCGGCTGCTGGTACGGCTCCGCCTGTACAAGATGAACCTGTCTAGGCTGCTGTAGGGAGCTGGAGCGCTGGGACGAGCTGCTGCTGCTGCCGGAGTCGCCTCGCGACTGAAGACGGGGCTGTGGAGCCGTCTGTGCCTCCTGGAGACACATGAGCTGTGTCTTCATGTCGCTCAGAGTCTGTGCCATCTGCTCCATCTGCGCTATTCCCTGGCACTGCTTCTTCTCAATCAGCTCCATGCGGTCCAACTTCTCGCTGATGATACCCATGTCCGCAGCGGATGACTCTGCCTGTGCTGCTTCGACTGCGGACGAACTGGATGGACCTGCATCGACCCGTGCTATCCGCTGGTACTGCACTGGTCCTGGCTGTTGTGGCTGGGGTCTCTGAGTATACAACCTGGTCTGGGACATCACCATGTAGTTTTCGGCCATCTCCTCGTAGATGGCCCAGACCTGGTCGTGGTCCTTGGTAAAGTAGGACCCGCCGCAAGAAGCGTTCACCAGACCCTGAAGATCTGGTGTCAACCCGCTGAAAAAGCTCTGAACTAGGTTCGGCTTGGAGATGTCGTGGTGCGGGCATCTGTCTAGGAGCTCTCGAAACCTCTCCCATGCCTCGTGAAACTGCTCGTTGGGGAACATGGAGAAGTTGCTGATCAGGGCCCTCGCTGCATTCGTCCGCCCGAGTGGATAGTACTTGTTCAAGTACTCGGTGCGGAGCTGCTCCCAGGTGTAGACAAACTTCCCTAGATGCTTCAGCCAGGTGGCTGCTCTATCTGCCAGTGAAAAAGGGAAGGCTATCATTCGGATCGTGTCCTGGTCCACGTGGCGATCGTGGACAGTGCTGCAGATCATCAGGAACTCCTGGAGGTGGAGGTGGGGCTCCAAAGTGGCAAGTCCGTGGAAACGGGGCAGTAACTGCAAGGTGTTCGGGGGGAACTTGAAGTCCCCCACGATCGCCGGTACCACTACCCAATGATGCATGAGTGTCGATCCGGGGTTGTGCAACTCCCGCATCGGTCGTGGTGGTCCTCCTGCTGCGGCGGCTGCTGCTGCTGCTGCGGCTGCTGCGGCTCGTGCCTCTGCATCAGGTATCTCCTCAGGCTCGCTCTGTTGTTCTTGCTCTGCTCTGAGCCTCTCCAACTCTCGCCTCATCTCTATCATGAATGCCCCTTGATCGTGTAACTGCTGTTGGATTGTCTCAAGTGATGCGATCAGGGTGGAGTTGATCGCTCCCTGGTCTAGTACAAAATGCTCTGGCTGACGGGAGTGATCATCTGAACTGCCGGCCATGGCGACGTCTGTAAAATCAAACGAGCCCAACTCAGGTGCTGTCAAATCAATCAGTCTCTCCTCGGGCTCATGTCTCTCAGGCAGGAAAGAAAGGGGGTCGAGGGGGAACAGGGCGGAATCGTACTCGGGCTCGGAGAGCTGGTCTCGGCTCTCGCGAGCCAACCTAGATGATGAGGTAGACGTGCCCGAAAGCGGTGCAGCCAGAGGCTGCCTAAGAGACCGTCTACCCATCATCTCGATCTGGCGAGTAGTGCGGATGAGATCTGGAGAAACTATGATCACAAACAAACCCCCGGTTCACCAACGCGACGCGAGCTGAAGACCGTGAAAGTTCGGTCAGATTATCTTGTCAATTTTATTTGGTGAACACACAAAATATCAGAGCGCTTACGTGACCTGTTAGGATACCCGATGCTATCCCAACCGACTGCCCGCACGGAAGTGTTGGTAATCAGTCGGGACTAGCACCGGAGGGCTCTACCTAGGGTGCGGGTCACTCTCTCGCGCATCCAAACCATACAATGAGGGGGTTGCTCTCCCCAAGACAAAATTTTTAGGGTGAGCGGTTTTTAAGATCAATAGTATTAACCAGTCCCAATTTTATGGTTTCTCTTTTTAGTATTTTTCAAATCAAAACAAATGGCCTAACGAATTTTTCGGTTCTCCTGGTTATTTGATCCAAAACAGGGGGAGAAGGCGAAAAAGCCGATGCGCGATGAAATCAATGATGCATGCTGAGTAAGAATGTGTACCTTGTCTCCAACACTCTACATGCAAGTGATCCGCGCAGAATTTAAAGACTGAAAGAAACTACCTATATGATGCAACTGGAAAGCCGAGTCCTAGATGAGCAATTTCTAGCGAAGAACCGTCTAACCGGTCACCGACCTCCAAGCCAAAGAGTCCGGTCTTGGCCCGTCCCTCCTCTGTCCGACAAATCGGGGGTAGGAGAAAGCGCTTTACAGGACGGGCTGCGGCACGTAGGCTACGAAG
This sequence comes from Ottelia alismoides, assembly GCA_037367405.1. Lineage (NCBI taxonomy): Eukaryota > Viridiplantae > Streptophyta > Magnoliopsida > Alismatales > Hydrocharitaceae > Ottelia > Ottelia alismoides. The sequence goes on from JAZKJV010007214.1 coordinate 442,125, forward strand.
GTAAATGAGTCGGTTATTTTTATTACTGATTTTTAGTAGGTCCAATTAACGTTCTATAGGAACAGATAAGCAGTTAGGTGTGGGGATCCTACTAATTACGGCACAATCACCAGAAATTCCTAAGTCTAGGGGCTCGAGCAAAAACCGCGTAAACATCGGAAAAGGCAGAAAGAAAATAAAATAAAACCAAAAACCGCGAAAAACCGCGCAAGTCCTAAGGGTCCCCGAGCACACCGGTGCTCGGCGAAACAGACCCGCTAAGCAAGTCCACAAACAAAGTCCACAAGTCCTGAGAGTGTCCCTGTATTATTACAATAATAATAGAAATGAAACAAAAAGCCTCGCCCACTCAACTCTCTCTCACTCTCTCCTGCGGCTCCGCAACAAAAGGAGCCGCCTCCGAATCCGCGGTTGCGTCGGCTTCTCGAGATCAGCCGCCTCGGTCCTCGGGCCCTCGCAAGAAAAAGCAAAGTGGTCAGAACCAATAATCGAATAATAATAAAAGAAAAATAAAGGGAAATGAAAAATAAGGGTATATGTGCAAAAATGCAAAATAAAATAAACACACAAAAATAAAATAAAAGAAAAAGAAAATAAAACAAAATAAAACAAAAAAGGAATATGAACAAAAGCCGCGAAAAGCCGCGAGCTCTGAAAGAGCCGCGAAAAGCCGCGAAAACAAAAACGAAAAGAAAAATAAACTACTAAGCCGTGCTCCCTAGCAACGGCGCCATTATGATAAGCGATCCGAACGACTAAGGTAAAGGTACAAAAATGGTCGTTGCGACCTCGGTTGCTCAGATGCGTTAAATCAAGAAAAATGAACCACTCGAATAGATAAATCGATCAAAATACGAAAAGCGTTCCTGCTATGTGATTAACCTGGTATAGCACCCAGGGTCGAACTCAAGGAGCACGGGTTGGCCGAGAGGCCTACGAAGTAGTAAAAATAAAGAAAATAAAAGAACAAAATATTTTTAGTGGTTTTTAATTATTTTTATATTTTTTTGGATTTTTAATATATAAAGAAAATAAGAAAACAAAGGAGAAGCACACTTCAACAAATTATTCAAAGCATCAAAAATCAACCAAAAATTAAAACAAAATGTTTTTATGTATTTTATATTTTTTTGTGTTTTTGGTGAATTTTTGATAATTTTCTGATGTTTATTTTATTTTCTAAAAATCAAACAGTAGCTAAAAACAGTGGTACTGTCCAGCCAAGCCAAAGTCCCTAGATAAAATATCTAAGGGCCTCAAAATGGCCTGGAGGTAATTTTCCTATAAAGTAGATAAAACAAGGAAAATTCAGATACCAATTTTATTATTTTTGGATTTTTAATTTATTTACTAGACTTTTTATGGGTTTTTTAGTGTTTTTAAGTTTTTAGTGTTTTCCAGTAATGAAAAATAGCCAAAATTGGCTAGAAAATCAAACACACTAAACTAAATAGTAGACAATTTTTGTGGAATTTTTAGGGGAGATTTTATATTTTTTTGTGACTTTTCAAACTAGACAGTGACAAAAATATAGGTTTTTGAATTTTTGAAAATATCAAACAAGATCAAAAATGTCCTCAAAAATCTACAAAACTCCTACACCATGGCAGGAGCCATGTGTCAAATTTTCGTTGGATTTGGAGGTGATTTGATATTTTATTCAAAAACAAAGGTAGGGTACTGTGTACAGGGACTGGAAATGCAAATACCCAAAGTTCTGGGGGTCTCGGTGCAATTAACCCAGCAAAACACATGCCACGCGCGTGCCTGGGGCACTCAGGGACCTAAATGTAAGAAAAATAAGTCCCGAGGACTTATTGGTAACAGGTACCAAAAGTCCAGGGGTCCTATCTGCAAATAACCCAAGAAATATCGCACATGTGTAAATAAATCACGCACAGGGGTATAAGTGCAAATATCTAAAAGGTTTCATTCATTGATTAACATCCAGAAACACAAGGGTATCTTCTGCAAATACACCAAAATAACACGTGACGAAGCACGTGGCTCACAACAGGCAGGGGTATAAATGCAAACACACTAAAGCTCAGGGTCCAATGTGCAATTTAACCTAAAACTAAACAACTGATTTTAACATTTACAGGACTAAAATGAAATAAAAATAAAAACGGGGCCTAAGGGTAATTTACCCTTTATTAAGCGGGGGCGTTGGATGACTGCCACGTGGCTGATCGGATGGCGTGGAAGCGAAGTGGCTGGTGATCCAACGGCTGCGGTCGATCCTCCAAAGATCGGACGGTGGAAGCAGCTCCTCGAACGGATGGACAAAATGTGATCTGGAGTGGGAGGCGACGATCAACGGTAGCTGGAGGTCCTGGACGAACAGGCGGCCGGCGAACTTCGTCGGCCTCGTGGAAGCGCCTCCGGCCTCCTCTGCTGCGCCTAGGTATCGGAGAAGCTCCGGCGTGAAGGTGCGCAGCTGCTGATGCTCTCCGATGCCCCAGCCGAGCTCGGGGGAGCTCCGACGAGGGTGGCGGAGGCGAGACTCTTGGTCTGAACGGGAAAGGCCTCAGATGGCCTTTGCTGGACCTGCAAAGTATCTCAGAAGACTCGTGGGTCGAGGGCAAAGTGCCTCGGCCCAGTTAGGCGAAGTGGGGATGGCTGGTGCGTCGAGACGGCGGGCTCCGGCGAAGGCGGTAGACGGAGGAGCCCGGTTCCCAGCTCCTGTGCGAGCTGGGTTGAGTGAGTGGGTGCAGAAGGTGCGTCGGACGAAGGCGAACGTGAAGGTCGGGTCCGATGATCGGATGGTGGTCGGAACCAGGGTGAATCGGAAAAATACGACGACGGCGTGATTTGGGGGAAAACTGAAATCGAGGGAAGTGGGTAACCTAAGGGGTTACCTGGGTGAACGGTGAGACTGTGGCGGAGCTGGGGAAGCTCCCGGTCTTGGCCTCAAGGGACGTCTCGGCCCGAGGCTCGAAGCTCGCTCAGGTGGCGGAGCTGCGGCGGCTACGTCGCCGGATCAATGGATTCGCCGGATCTCCTCGCTGCAACAGGTCGGGGATGCGAGCTGTCACCTCACACTCTCTCTGGAGCTCACTGGAGAACGAAGCAAATAGCCAAAGATGGAGAGAGAAGGTGGCGGAGCTGCAGCTATATACGGTGGAAGGGTCCGAGAAGGATGGGTCCGGGCAAGCTCAGGAGCGCGCGGATCCCGAGGGAGCGGCTCCGGCGAGGATGTCGGATGCAAGGTGAAGGAGTCCGACCCAGGGTTTAAGGAAATGGTTGTCGGATCGAGCGGGTAAAATGTTGAGAAATCGGGTCGGGCGCTCGTATCCGTGGGAGGTGGTCCTGGGGGGGGGGGGTAGTTGACCGGGCGGTCAACATCCCCAGGACCCAATGAGAAGGGGCCACGTGTCTGGACTTTGAAGCTCAAAATTAAGGTAGCTAAGGCCCGATTTTGCAAAAACTCAAAACACAAATTATTTTTATTTTATTTTTTTCTATTTTTTTGGTGATTTTTAATTAATTTTTGGAAATAAAAATAAGCTATATACATAGTATGTACTATATATAGGTATATACAATATATAGGGTTTTGATTTTTGATTTTTAATTATTATTTTTATACAATTTTATCCTTATTTTATATTTTATTTATTTATAGACTAGAATAAGGAATAAAAGGGTGTTTTTATTTTATTTTTATTATTTATATACATAGGTAAAATAAATACATATATATATCTATATACATGGTATATGTACAATGTCTTTTTGTATTTTTAATTTTTCTATTTTTATTTTGTTTTGATTTTAATTGTCTTTATTTTATTTATTTACAATATATAACATAGACTATTTACAAAAATTATAAAAATTAATTATATATATTTACAAGTCTAAATAAATACATAGGTGTGGTTTATGTACATGGTGAAGGTGATGTTTTTGTTTCTTTTTTAATTTTTATATTTTTATCTTTTGTTTTTTTATATTCATAAATATATACAAGTATTTACAATCATCTTTTTGGTGAGGAAAATATATTTTTATTTATTTACACAAATATTTACACATGAGCCCCTATCTCCCTCTACTTTGGCTTTTATGCGGTCAGGCCCATGCTGAGCCCTCCCTTGGGCTAGGTTGCTCAATATTTATTCTAAATATTTCCCTCCTTTTCTTTTTAATCTTTATTCTTTTATTTTTGCACAAAAACATGCTAATTATAGGTTTTTATACAATGCATGCTTTTGGTAATTATTTGTATTTACATATATCTACATGCATTTGCATAGGTTTTTGTAGCTAAAATATAAGAATAAAGAGTGATGAATGGGTATTCATCAGTTAGGTGTCAAAAATTTTCTTAAAGATTGATCTGAATTCTTACGACTAGTTGCATCCACTTTTAGCCAGTATGGGTGTAAGTACGGACTGTAAAACCCCTACCCGTGTTACTTAAGGACGAAGCCTTACACAATGTCCTTTAAACCACCCACTCTGCTAAGGAAATCTGGACCGTTTACTGGCTACCCATTATTTCCTCACTGAGAAGTAGCTAATCATTTTAGAATCAGTAGTCTGAACGAAGATTCTTGATTTGGGCTCTAACCTTCAGTGTCGTCTCTCGTACACTTAGACAAATAAATGAATCCAAGGTCAGGGTTGCTCTCCTGCAAAAATTCTTGATTTTATAGATTAATTAAAATCGGTTATATTTATCAGTCCCAATTTTAATTAGGTGATCACTGAAAAATTAGGTGAGCAAAATTCACGTCTACCGTCCAATCTCAATTTCCTTTAAAATTATGTGACAAAATAGGAGGGAGAAGTTTGGAAATGCCTATGCACGTGAAACAATGATGTATGCTAAGATAGAAGACTTACAGTGATTCCTCGCAATATCTATGTGGGATGCAATACAAGAATTGAAATTTATTCTAGATGAATGCAAGTCGATAAAAAGCATACCTAGTAGAAAGTTCTATTAGCCGGGAAGAATTGATTTGAATTTTGACTAAGTTGAACAATCTAATGCGCGTCTCAATTAATGTGAAGTGTGATCCTAGGTTCTAGGAGTACAATAAAAAAATCTAGAAGCTCTAATAGCTGTATGTACAGGTCTAACCTACGAGACATTCAAATCGGGCCCCACACTCACCGGAGGGTGAAACATGCCGTGACACACCACAGAAAAAGTTCAATGTCTTGTTACACACGCGAGAGTCCAAACAGACACTACTATAAATGTACGATTAATTACCAAATTAAAATTGCAGAAAAATTTCTATGCTCTCTCACGATTCAACTCGATCTTAATTTTAATGCGACTTTTCGGAAGTCGGTGAAGATACGTCGGTTTTCGAAAATCGCTCCACGTACGTCGGGTGCCTTAGAAGAAAAATAAGAGAGAGTGTGTGTAAGAGAGTGACATAAGATTATCAAAAAATAAAGACAAAAATAAATGCAAAAAATAAAATAAAGTAAATGCAAATAAGAAAAAATATGGAAAATATACAGTGAAGATTCGGGAGTCAGACTACTCGAATGTGGAAAACCGAACACAAAAATTTTTAGACAAAATCCAAGCCATTTCCTTCCCCGGCAATGGTGCCATCTGACGAGTCACAAAAACCCCACGTTAATCTACGTGAATTATCGTTTAAAAATGTAGTTTCATTGTAGGCGGGAATTCAGATTTTTTCAAGAAATAACCACAAGGATTTACTCAATTTTTAATCGTCGCTGTTTATGTTCATTTTACTTGGGCAAGTCCCAAGGTCAAACTTAAGGAGGTAAATGAACAACCTAGAATTTTGTCTATCAAAATACATGCATATTTTTTTATTTTTTTATGCAATTTTGGGATGTAAAATGCAAATGAGGCTAATTTTAGGGACCAAAATGTAAAGATCAATCAAACGATGTCTGAAAATTATGAAACTTGGCTGAGATGTCAATTATGATGAAATGAATGCAGTATAAGTTTTTTTAATTTTTGGATGCAAGATAAATATTTTATGAAAATATGAATGCAAACAAAGTGAATTTCAATAATTAATAATAATAAATGTTAAAACTTTTCTCAAGGAATAAAATTATCCAAGATCTATCACTAAATGATTGATCTTAGAAAAATCCTAAACCTCAAATATACGAGTTTAATACCTATTAATAACTAAACATTGAAATATGCAAAATATTTTTTATAAAGCAAACCATGCATGCAAATGCATTTCTTTTTGGGCACAATGTTAAAAGCAACTAATTCTATGAACCCTGAATTTTTGGTAATTTTCAGAGCTACGGTTAATTACTTATGAATTTTAAGGCACAAGATGGGCAAAATACGTAATTTTCCACGAGAATAATAATTAATAATTAACCACAGTCTAGAAAAAATCTCACAAGCATGCCATAATGTCAAGAATTAATTGAACAACACAATGTTATTTTTGAATGGTAAAAATGATGCGACATAGAGATCTAATACAAAGGGGGAACACAGGGGTAGAAGTACAATAATATAATATAACGAAAATGCAAAACGGGGCTTCAGGAGGAGTTACTGAGAATAGGAGGATCTTCTGTGCAAAATTCCCAAGTAGTTATGAGTGCGGGGACTGGCTGGAAATAATACAGGTTCCAGGGTCTTCTTTGCAAGATGTCCCCCCCAAAGCATGTTCTCCTCACGTGTGTGTGGGTCTCACGCTTTGTGCCTAGTGTCGCGACGGAGGTGACAGGTCGCAGCGGTCGTGGGCGAATGGAGAGGGTGGCGGAGCGGTTGAAGATGGAACCACGAGCGTGGTTGCTCTACGGCATAGTGACTGGAATCAGAGTGTCCAAGACAGGGAGGCTTTAGTCTCCTAGAGCGCACAAATCATTAGCTCGCTGGTGAGGATGACGAAGCTCGGTGACGTCGAGGTAGTGAAGATGATGGATCTTATCGGTGATGATGACTCCTGGATCCAGCCAGGAGGTGTTGGCAAAGGAAGTGGAGTTGTGGAGGAGCTTGGCTGGTGGTCGATGAAGGGTTCCTGGCGACGGCTGGAGTGGTAGTTGTTGATGAAGCTTGATGCGGAGGTAGCGGGTCGCGACGACGAAGTAGTCGAAGACGGAGGTGGACGTTGGAGGAATTGTCAAAGACGTACAGGTGGAGAATGAATGTTGCGAAGGTGGAGGAGTATCTCGAGGATACAAGATGGAGTAGGGGATGAAGTACGGTGGGAGGAATGAGGTGTTGGATATTATGGTGGAGCACGGATGGCGGAGGAGCCGAGCTCTGATGGAGATGAGATGGCTCGAAGTCGGAGATGGAGTAGATGTACGTGAGGTAGAGGGATCAAAAGGTGAGAAGGGAAGAATACCTGGGAGAAGGGCTCGATGGCGCGAAGTCCAGAGCAGCTCGCGCGGGGGCAGTGCTGCAGCGGTGGTCCAAGCCACCGGATCTCACCGTGATTGAAGGCTCGGGCTGTCACCACCAGGATGCATTGAATTGAGGGACTATCGGCGGATGTGGCTCAACAGAGCTGCGATGGTGTTTAAATATTAGGAGGGGAAGATTGGAGATGGCAGGACATTAGCAATGGGGACATGATTAGGATTCGACGGAGATTCGATTGAGATCGGGGAGGCGGCTATGGAAGGAAGGTGGTGCTATCGGGATACAGTGGCAGAATCCGTGGAGGAGGTGAGGCTTGAAGAGGAAATGTGGATGGTGGAGATTGCAGAGGAGGGGCGGCGGTGCCGCCCAAAGAGGAAAGGGGCAGAGGAAGGAGAGGACCTCTGGGCCATCCGATCGGTCGTTCCCACATGCGCCATGTGGCATCGTTTTTATTTATTTTATATAGTTACTATTATTATTATTTATTAATAAATGAATTTATAAAAAAACTCAAAATGGGTATCACGTGGCGGCTCCATGAGCCGCCACGTGGCTCCTCCGGAAAATTCGAAAATAAATTGTAAAGATAAATAAAAAATAAATAACAAATGACCTCAAATCCAAAATATTTCTTCACGAAAGTTGCTCGTCTCGATGAGATCTACACTTTCATGAAGGGATGAAAATCAAAATTGATCATTTGTGCAAAGTGATATTTATGGGATATTCTATGTACATATAATGCCTTGATTTTTGGGTTTTATACTTTTTTGTCACTTTTAAACCAGATAAATATACGAAGAAATATGATAAAATCAAATATAAATATTTACACATTAATATAATTTTTTGGATTTGTATTAAGTAAGGAAAATAAGAAATAAAATAAACGGTGAAAACGATAATTTTTGTACAAACAGTTAGTGAAGATTCAGACTCAGTTAGTTTCTTTGATTTCAAGCTCATCTTGAATTTGGATTTTTGTGCATTTTAATAAAACTTTTAACAAATAAAATAAATGAAAAAGAAATAAAATAAATGAGTTAATTATGTACATAAAATATTAGGCCAAAAACCTCTAAAATACAAAATATTCAAAAGATTCCTGACACCCAACTTTCACATATTAGCTCCGATTCACTTGAACTTGGTCTTGTTTTGAAGGTAATTGAATGTACATTAGTTCAGAAATGAGTAGGATCAAATCAGATACTGGATGAGGAAGATATCAAGGTTTTAGTCCGAGAATCCTGCAGTTATGGTTTGGGTTTTTGGTCCACTTATTTAGGTTAGTGATTTTTTTGTAATTTTCATTTATTCTTGTTAGTAATATGTACACAATGGAGGTGGTTTCAGGTCATTTGGAGTTGGTATGAATTAATTAAAAATAAGGGAAATTAAGCTATTTTACATGTCAATTGGATAGGGATTTTTGGCTCCTTATTTTGTGCAATAATAAGTGATAATGTGCACTTCTTATCAAATACATGCATGAATGCTAATTATGCATAATAAATGGAGAAATGCCAATGAATTTTAGGGATTTACCTTAATTAGTCATTTTTAGAGTGATGAATCTGAGATTCATCATAGAGGAGGATGAAAACTTCCACCACAACCGATTTGCAACGCGTTGTACACGCAGGAAGAGGTTGATCCACCTCTGTCGGTTGAGCTCCACCGTGATGTCTTGAGATCCTTTCTTCAGCTGGATTGAGCTCCCTTTTCTTTGCTTTTTATGTAGATTTCCTTTCTACTATTATTTCCCACAATTTATTTCATGTATTTCCTGATTGATTTTAGCTCAGATTCTTAGATTTAGTTTGCCGGAGCTTTTGAGCTCTGGCCACCGTTCCTCCATGATACGGCCTTGTTCTGACCCACCGATCACCCACATTTTCCTTCACTGATGTTTCTCCATCACTCGACTACCACAAGCCACCCAGATCACATCTCGATCTGGAGATGCGTTCTCCCTACGCCATCCATCACCGGAGAGCTCCGCCTCGCCTATATTTGACACCAAATGAGGTCAAGGCAATTTTCCCTTGACCTCTAACCTTTCCTGTGTAGGTAAAAGCCCTCACGAGCTCATCTGGGCTGGAATTGAACCTGGAAAAGGTATTCCAGGTGCTCGAGCTTCTTTGTAAATCCATGACCCCATCAATGGGTCCCTAATCGTTTTAGCACATCTGGAAGTCAAGGAAGGGCTTGGGCTCCATTTTGCAACCCTTGAGATTCCCTCAAGTAGTCAGAGTCGTAAGCAATAGCAGATCGTAGCTACCCCGGAGTTGTGTTATTCAATGTTCGTCCAGGTAAGATTTCCACCATCTGAGCAAGCACTATCTCTAGGTGCATCAGTAGCCATAGGATCCATGCTCCAGCAACTGTCTGATCCCCATCCAAGGATCTAATCTCGACTATCATTGCGAACCGGTATCACGCATCTAGAGCGCACCATGCGTCCAAGTGAACATATTTCAGTCGTCGGATCGCCTAGTGGGGATAATTTTGCCTTATACGTCTTACATGATGTTACCCACCGTCGCATGACCATTTTCTTAGCTTTGCCACACAACCACCTACCATGCCAGCCACTCCGCTCACCCTTCCCCCTTCTCTACAACCTCCTTCATACCACCCACTTCTTCTCCAATTAGCCGACGAAGCCCATCGGACCCCCGCCTTCTCTACCTTGATTGGGTCCCCATCCCACTCCCTTCGCATGTACATCTTGTGTTTCAACTATACTTAACATTGCAGGCGCTCAATTCTTCAATGAGCGGGTGTCTTGCGTAAACTCTGATTTCAAGCTCCCCCTCTGGCAATGCTGCACCGGCTGCCATCTCCAGCTATCCTCGTAGCTTTGCCTCACGTCAGTCGTCATCGCTTGATGATCACAGAGCTCCGTGGACCTTCCACGAGCGCATAGGAGCATGACAAAGCTTTGGCAGCCTCACCGGAGCTCCATTTACGCTGCCCCTCCTCTGGCTGAGGATGAAGTGCATGCGTTGTTGAATGGCGCCCTTGCGACGATCATCCAACAGTCTAGATGGAGCCACATCGCAACGTCAAACATGTAGGCTCGTATACCAAGTCGCCCTCCCCCGAAGCATCAGCAGCTGACACTTGCCTCCCGAAGATACATCGCCTCCCAGACCTAGCTCCCTCACGTACCTCGGACGTGAGGGATTGGGTAAATTACATAGCAGACCCCTGAACTTTAAAGAATTACATTCAGGCCCTCCAGGAACATGCCTTACGTGTGCGCCAAGGGTAAATTATAGAGGGGACCCCATTGACTTTACAAAACTACATAAAGGCCCCCGTGTATAAGGGAAATTAACAATGGGATCCCTCTAGCTTTTGTATATTGCAAGTAGGTCCCTCTAGGGATCTATTTGTAATAATTCTCTTTTATTTTCATGTATTTTTATTACATTTATGCTAGTAGAACTGTTTTGATCATATCTTCTGCATTTAAATCCAAATCAAATGATTTCAGTTCCATTTAGAAGCTTGTTTGATTCTCTAACTAATGGCATATTTTATTTATTGATTTGACACTGAATTGTATGTGATTATTTCTGAAGTCTATAGTGTCTCCTTCTCTTTTATTTAAGTGTGATTAATCGTCCTTATTGCTCAATTTGCCTCTAAAAGCGACCCTTGATTTGTTGCTCAATGATTTGGTAATTTTAAGGCATATTTGTACTTGTGAATAATTGTTTGCACTACATAGTATTTTGTTGCATTTGCATCTCATTTTAGTTGTATTTAAAACCAAAAAAATACATTATCTTTGCATATCACTTTGTCTCTACATCATTTTATTTGCGTGATATATTTCCATATCATTCTGTAATGTGCATCACCTCTGCATATAAAGTCTTAGGTTTAGAATTTAATCACTCAATATTTAATTAATAATTTTCGATGAATAAATTAGGAGGCGTGTGTTCATGTGTTCGACCTTGGTATACTTGCCAAGTAAAATACTCCATATATTCATATTTGTGGTTTTTGACGAATCGAAATATGTCTCATGTACTACAATAATACAGCATTATTAAAGAGGCCTTTTTCTTTGCTCATCACTAGCTTCTCCCATTTTTCACGCCTCCTTCTTTCCTCCATACTCCTCGAGCCTTCCACCATTCTGCTCCTCTCACTTCCCTCTCCATCGTCCTACCACTAGACATCATCTACCACGTCTCATCCTCGTGCCATCTCCTCTACCTTTTTTTTTCCCAAAAACCACATCTATAAAACCACCCCCTTCTTCCTTTTTGGTTTTGATCCCTCTTCCATAGTCGTAACCCTAATGTAAACTCCCTATAGAGTCCTCATGGTGACAGCATGATGCTCCAGACCTTTTCGACGAGAAGAAGGTGTGGAGGTGGTGATCCAAGCTCCATCAAGCTTTGCTCTGATGAGCTTCTTCTGCTCACTGCCCCAAGCATGTATGAGTTGCTAACCTTAGTGTTTTTAATTACATTTTGTTCTAGTAGTGTAATGTAGCTTTTAGTTTCGTCAATTAGATTGTAAATTAACTTAATTTTAGGATTTAAGATTTGTTGGAGCCTTATGCTCTAGATCAAAATCATTGTGAATCACACCCTATTTCGACACAATATCACTCCATTCACGATCCTCTTCTTCTCCGCAAAAGCCCCATCATTTCACCTTGGATTCTGCATGAATCTAAGCTACTAAGCTCCCCTCTGCCACCTCTGCTATAGCTCACTCGCTCTCTTACCATTTGCATGCTCCTAGCTACAAAATCTGTTGAGGAGACACCCCTCGAGCCGTTGACATTTTTTGTGCAGGAAGAGAAACCCCAAAGCCACCTGGAGCAGGAATCAAAGCTCAACTAGGAGCTCCATACCCCCTCTGATGGGATTTGGACCCATTATATCCTTTTGTAGATGTGGGGGCCTTCCAGCAGCATGTTAAGCACATCGACGAGGAGGGATACGACCGGACGTGGGAGGACCTCACGATTGAAGCTCGACGGCCGCCTGTTCTTAGGGTGTTCTTCGTGACACCCCAGGAGCCGTTGGATTGAGCATGAGATCCATGTTACGTCCTAACTATCGGATAAAGGGTGAACCGTCATTCGAATCAGCCGCACGATCGGTCATATGGAGCGTTGAGAGCCACCCCATGAAACGTTATTGGATAAATTAAGTAGCATTCCCTCGCTTCTTTTGTATTTATACGTTGGTCCTGTAAATATCAAGAGTAGTTTAAGAATTTTGTAAAAATATTAGTAGACCCCAGGTACTTAATTGAATATTATAAAGAGGTCTGTATTAGCTTATCTCACATGGACTATGTTGAACAAGTTTTTGCCAATGTCTTGTCAATCCACAAGGCGGATCTACAGTCATCGAAGTGACCTCAGACAAAACCCTGATTCAAACAACAATTAGCCCACAATATATAAAGCAATGCAAATAAATGTGTAGAGTTAAAAGTTATTATAACTATACAATAAATGTGTATTGTGTGTAAGTATGTAGATTGTCGAACATATGCAGTAAACTAGATAGATTGTGCAATTAAATGAAAAAGAATGTGATTGTGATCCTTGTCTATATGTTTCTATACGGGTTTTTATTTTTATTTTTTTAATTTTTAATTTTTTTATATTTTATATTTTGTTTTTAATATTATATTTTTATTTTCTTTTTATTTTTTTATATTTTATTTTTCTTTTTTTTAAATATATAATATAGAATATAATAGATTATTTATACAATAATAGATAAAAGAGATTAAACATAACTAAAAATATCTAAATATTGCAGAAAGAAATATTTTTGGTTTTAAATATTTTTTACTATATTTGTGATTTTAAATGAATTTTGCTAATTTTTATATATTTTTAAGTAAAAAATACCCTAATTCAATGACTAAATTAATAGGTCGAATTAAAATGGAGATGAAAAATAACAAACAATATCAAAATTTCTCCAAATTAATTTTAATGTAAAGATAATAATGTAGAGAAAATTATAAAATAGAAAGATGTATTTTTTGAATTTTTAGGAAATTTATAATTTTTTATAAGGGTTTTTAGGTCTTTTTTATTTTTAGGTATTTTCTTTTCTATTTTTAGTCCAAAGGTTAAAAATACCGAAGTTAACAAAATATATCTTTTTGGGAATTTTTCAAAATGTTTTTATATTTTTTATGTATTTATACTATAGACATGAAATATTTAGGCTATTTTTTATTTTTAATAAATAATAAAAAATCTTAAATGCTAAAATAAATATATGGCATGAAAATACAAGCATCTAGGAATCTAAGGCTAGTTTTTGGATTTTTCTGAGTATATTTTCCATTTTAAATAATTAGAGCAAATCAACAAAAATGCATTGACTAGCAGGGGCATATGTGTAAATGAATTAAAGTCCATGAGCCTTGCTGCAATATTTCCACAATTTTATAACCTAAATAAGAAGTTCCAGGAGCCTTGCTGCAAAATACCCACACCTCATACGTACGGGTACATGAGGTGACGTGGCAGAGGACCTAATAACAATTATAAAAAGTGTAGGGGCCTATTGTATAAATATTAAAAAAAATAAAAAATAGCAGATGGAAGTTTGAGTTCCAAATTTTAAATATAAAAAATACTGGGGTTAAAGGTGCAAAATACCCACAGCTAGGCGTGATCGAAGGACTGATCCTCTGTCACTTGCCACGTGTCGCTCCCTTGATGCACGATAATAGTTCAAGGTCCAATGGTGGAGATTAGATCCCTGACATGAGATCAACGGCTGAAGCTCTGGTCCATCGGACGGTTGTTGTACGTCAAGAAGAACTGCGGGCAATCCAATGGCGTGGAGACAGCCTGCAAGAACGCCCGAAGAACTCGTGTCTAGCGAGTTTGAATCTGCCAAGGTACGAGCTTCCAGGCACTTGGAAGTCCTCTGATTGGTGCTTTATGGCCCTGCTACAGCTGCGCACCTCCCAGGTGCTTTAATGGTCGTCGGAGGACCTTGGAATGCTCTCCGGAGCTTGAGGTTGACTTGGCAGACCTGGGGAGGTATCATTGACCAAAAATTCCCCCAGATGAGGTCTTTACTCCTGGAGCTGCACTATTAGCTCGAGAACAAAAGATACAAAAGGTCCAGAGGTGTTTTGGTGCGAAACGGAGCGAGGGTTGTCAGGGTAGAGGTCACCGACAAGGCGGTAGAGTGGGTGATCGATATGCTTGATCTAGAAGGAATCGAGGTGAAAGGGATGCATCGGAGAATAGAGAAACATCATGGGAATGATATGGAGGTGATTGGCGGGGCAGAGCACGGCTGGATCACACTGAAGGGGGTTCGTCGGCTAGCCTCCGACGAACTACGAAGGGGTTAAGCTAGCTAAAACACACGATCAAAATATAAACAAAATGCAAGAATTAAACCTAGTGTTGAATCTAAGATAGGGAATGCAGTAAAAGGTACCTCGATTAGTCGGAAGACCATGAAGCATGACCTCGATGGTGGGCTCGCTGGAGATGGGGGGCAAGCCACCAAAGACCTCGCCGGACCTCGCTCTAAGTAGCTGGAGACTCCCCTATCACTGGAGTCGATCCGGAACACAAGAGAGAGACCAAAACTTGGTCAAAGGCGGTTCAAATCAAGGAAGGACGGATGGGCTTATTTACAAGGAGGTCGAGATGCTTCAAAGATCAAGGTGGTATAAGTGATGCAATTATCCAAGGCCCAAGGAAATATGTGTGTGTGTGTGTGTGTGTGTGTAATGGCAATGATCGAGGATCAAAAGAGCAGAACGAATCAAACCTAAAGGATGATTGGATCCTCGAGGAAAAAATTGAGAAAACGGGTCAAAAACTAAGTCTGTTAGAACCTAGGGCCTCGATCAGAGAGTTGACCGAGGTTAACGGGCGGGTGAACCTGGTTAGACAACATGGACCCATCAGAATAAACCTGACAAGAAATTATTTGTAAATTCTAAAATAAATAAGTTAATGATTTTTTATTTTTAGGTTATAAATAAAAAATGTTTATTATTTTCTATGTTATTTTATTGTGATTTGTATTTTTCTTCGAGGTGTCTTATTATGATTTAGTTTTTAGGGTTTATCTATATGTATATTTATCAATGTTTTAGAGTCATTTATTTTTATTTTGTATTTTGTATTTTATTATTTTATTTTATAATTTTATAAATTATTTTTATGCACTTAAAATATATTTTTATTATATTTTTTTGATATAATATGAACAATTAAATAAATATAGGTGCATATTGTATAGGTATATGTATTGTATATTCATCTTTGTGTTTTTCTATTTTATTTTATTTTAATGTATTATTTTAGTTTTAATATGTACATGTACTATAAATTATATTTACAAAATTAGAAAAGCATAAATTTAAAAAAATATTAAAAAATAAATAAAATGGATATTTTATCCAGGTATATTATACAAAAGGGGTCCAAAACCTAACTTTCACACCTTAACTCCAAAAATATGAATCCACCTTCATTAAATAGCTTATGAAAAGTTATATACAATTAAAAGTGATTTGATATATTTTACATTTTTAATTGAGAGATATGGGTATGCGAAGTTGGGATTTTGGAATCTTATTCATAGTATAACCTTTACTTTGTGTATTATTTTTACATATAATATATTTTGTATTTTTCTATGTATTATTATCTACATCTTTCATGTAAAAAAGTTTATTGATTTGAGGTATAAAAAGTGGAAAATAAAATAGGTCCCAAAAATGAATAAATAAATGGAATTTTTATTGTATTTTTTGCCCTTATCTCCCTCTACTTTATTCCTTGTCGGCCAACTCAATTATTGACTTGGTCTCGGGTTTTAGGGTCATAAAGTACCTTTGGCATTTTATTCTTTTTTTTCTTTATTCTATGATTTTGGCATTAAAAATAATATTTTATACAATATATATACAATAAAGAATGGTTGTTAATTTATGCAAATTAAGGGTATTTACATGCATTAGCTAGGGTTTTTAAGGCCAAAATGATAGAATAAATGTTATGAAATGGAGATTCATCACCCCCTATACTTACCTTTGCTTATCCCTAGCAAACACTTATGCAATAAGTGCAGAAAAGAAAACAAAGAAAAGAAAAAGAAATAAAGTGGATTGAGTTTAATTATCAAACTTGTCTTCAGAAAATCAAAGTTTGGAGCTTAAGTCAGACCTTTGGAATTTTATTGCGGGTGGAACCGTAATGGGAACCGGATTTGAAACACAACAATCTTCAAGAATCCCAAAACTCTGCTCAAGTCTCCTCAAT
Organism: Ottelia alismoides; assembly: GCA_037367405.1. Classification (NCBI taxonomy): domain Eukaryota; kingdom Viridiplantae; phylum Streptophyta; class Magnoliopsida; order Alismatales; family Hydrocharitaceae; genus Ottelia; species Ottelia alismoides. The sequence continues at coordinate 458,786 of JAZKJV010007214.1, forward strand.
AGGCAGGTTAGAATACATCAACTCATACACAAACCCTTATGACTATGAATCTGACTTGTACAGTGTATGTGATGGTGGCTCTCCCCAACTGAAACGACAAAAAGTCTGACTATCTAGCATGATAACCCAATGATTCCCCCAGCAACTCCTTCCTCGAGGAGAAGGGTATTCCCTTCTAAGTTCATGTAACAACCAGCTCAAGAGGAGGGGTGAAGAGAAGAATGGATGGTAGCTAGTGTAGCTACCTATCCTAGGATGCAAGACCAGTGTAGTCAAGTCATCCAGCTACAGTCTCACGTAATATGACTTTGAAGCTCAAGCTTGCTTATTGGATATACAAATATATACACTCTGGCATGCATTTTATTTTCAATCAAGCATGCCCACCTTTTTTGGAGTTTTTCCTTTTTACTTTTTTTTAAATACTATATACAATAACATTTACATAAGGAGTTTTTCCTCTTGAGCTAGTAGACTATCCCTCTTTTGAAGCATTATTGCAACCCATACTCTCATGTCTCTAGACGTCTCTGCTACTGGACGGCTTGGGGTGCACTTCCCTCCCTAGACGAGGACAAATGTTACCACTTGTGTGTGTTTCATACTGGCAAATCCAATCCCATCATCACTCCAACTGATTGAGCCAAGTGAAAGGTGCATGTGTCCAAGTTAGGTCATTATCAACAAGGGTCGTGTGTGCTCTCCGAAATACTCTACTTATGCAGTCAAGAATTCATTGAACCAAGTCTCGTGATTATCAAAGAATTAAGTCAACTAGACCTGAAGTACATCAATTCCAGTTCTTGTAAGGTTCATGTGATTTGGTAAATTTAAGGTCCATCCAAGCTCCAATCTTCTAATTTTACTTAGACTTGTTCAAGTATCAAACTCAATGCGAATACTATGCAAATGCTATGCCGAAAATATTTTTGTGATGCAATTTTCACTTTTGAACTTTTTATGGATTTTTGAAAAGATGATGCAAATGCAATTTTTTGGTATTTTTAGCTTTTGCAAATGTTTTTATGATTTTGAAAAAAAAAAGATTTTGGATAAAAATAGGTACAAATATTTACGTGGGGATGCATATTATATTTACAAGAGTTGGATTTTTAAGAATTTACACGGGATAAATGATCATTTTTATGGATATGTATATATACTTACTGTTCATAAAGATATTTAGTGTGATGTATATATTCCTCAAACTTATTTGAAAATGATTTTTCAAACAATTTTGAAAAATGCAGTCCAAAATATTTTTTACAGATAATTTTTACAAACATTTACAAACATTTGAAAATCATTTTGCAAAGGTTTTTCAAATAGTATATAAAGATTTTTCAAAATATTTTTTCAACCATTTTTTAAACCATTTTGCAAATCATTTTTCAAACATTTTTATTTCACACAAAAAAAATAAATTTTACAAAGGCAACATAGCCATTTGTTCAACCCAAAAATTGAGCAGTCGTATGTTCCACACAAGGTGGGAACACAGTCATTGAATTGACCACATGAAATCTGAATTAAAACAACAATTAACCCACAACAGATAATCAAGCAATGAAAAGTAGATTTGGAGTTGAAATTTATTATACCCTACTAAGAATTTATAATGGCAAGCAAGTAGAGGTCGAACACATGAAGCAAAGGAGTGGAGCGGGTAAGATAGAAATCAAAGCACCAATTATCTCTCAAACACTTAGCCAAGTTGCAATTTTTGTGGTTTTTTTATTTTTTTAAATTTTTATTTTTATTTTTGATTTTATCTTTTTTATTTTGGTTTTAAATTTTCTGATTTTTTATTTTTTTATTTCTTTTTTTAAGTATATAATAAGCTAGATATAGGGTATATATATAAACTACAGGCTAGGGTTAATATAAAAATCAACAAAAATAATAAAAAATAATAAAATAAAATATTTTTGGGTTTTTAATATTTTTTCACTATTTTTGTGATTTTTAAGAATTTTTTCTAATTTTTATATATTTTTAAAGTCAATAGCACCCAAAATAGGGTTTAAATATATATCCGAAATTAAAATGGAGGGGAAAAACAAATAGAGTCAAAAATTCGCCAAATTAATTTTAAAATAAAGATAATAAAATAAAGAAAATTCAGAACTAGAAAACACAATTTTTGGATTTTTTATGGATTTTATAAATTTTTATAAAAATTTTCTGGATTCTTTCATTTTTTGAGTTTTATTTTATACTTTTTAGTGATTTTTATCTTATGGTCAATACAAAATACACAAAATATATTTTTTTGAGGATTTTTCGAAAAGTTTATATAATTTTTATGTATTTTCTATTGTAAACAATGACAAAAAGGCACGTTTTTATTTTTTTATAAAAAATAAAAAACTTCAAAATGCAAAATAAAAATAGTGATATGAAAGATCAATGCAACTGGAAGCTATATCTATTTTTGAGGAATTTTTAGAGTTTAGTATTAAAATAAATGCAATCAACAAAGATAAAACTACACTATTAGTGAGGGCATAAGTGTAAATAGCAAGAAATCCAAGGGCCAACTTGTAAATTCACCAAAAATATACAACTGAATATTAAACTTTCCAGACTAAATAAAAATACGAGACCCTTGAGGGCCTCTCTGCAAAATCACCAAGCCCTACATGCATAAGCACGTGAGCCACTAGCAAAGATCAAAATGTAAATATCAAAAACTTTAGGAGCTTGTTTGCAATTTTTCCAAGAAGTTATAACTTTATTAAAATGTTTACGGACTGAACAGAAATAAATTAAACCTAGGGGGCCCAGGCGCAAAATGTCCCCTCACGTGAAGCATCATGTGAGGTGGCGTGGCCTAGACCGATCTGTAAATATGAATAGTTAAGGGGGTTGGTTGCAAATTTTACAAAAAAATTATAAACTGGCAAATAAAATATTAAGGGCTAACTATTAAATACAAAAATGGTTGGGTGGATCTACAATTTACCCAAACCAAAGGCTCTATCGAACGACGGGTCTGGAATCACCGTCCATGTATCGCCAATCCGACGGCCGGTACCGCTTAGTCTTCGAACGGCCAAGATTAGATCTTCAAAACAGATCGAACAACTACGACATGATGGGATCAGACAGTGGCTGGAGACCTTGATGTTGAGGCTTGATCGAACGGCCATGAACTCCCCTAGATGAACAGGGAAGAAAACAGGCACGGTCGAGCTTCAATCAGCGATGATGTGCTGCTCCAGCCACCTGGGACGCTCGCAGGAGGCGCAAAGGGTTGTACAATCCTCCCCACGCTGAATGGTTCCTTCAATCGAGGTCCTGGAGCTCTGTAGATGGCGTGGGAGCTCGGGGACGACGGGAGCTCCAGGTATTGACGCTCTCCTCAAAATCGACCCCCCCAGGGGTCCTTTAGTCTTCGAACCCTGCAATTGTTAGTCACAACAAAAGAAGGAGGCTTTTGGGGCTTGATTGGTGGTGGATGGAGCGAATGGTGGCGCGGGCGTGGCTCTCCGGCAACTGGCGATGGAGGGAGAGCGAGGGCCTTGCTCTTTGTGAGAGCAAGGTGAATGGAGGTGCGCAGGTGATAAGAGAGCAGCGAGGGAGATGATGGAGGTACGAGTGTGGTTGGAGCATGATAGAGGTGATCGAAAAGGAGCGACAGAGCCGGGGCTCCGGTGATCAAGATGTTTTGGGATTTCGTATGAAATAGACAAGATTCAACGCTATAAAAAATCTACACTATACTACTGTGCTCTAGGGAATTCAAACAACAAAAGAAGGGGGCAAGAAGCTCACTGGGACACATCAGAAGCGAGCTCCGATGAAGAAGCTCTGGCGAACTGGACCATCCTCGATGCGTTGCCTAACACCAAGAAGAGACTCACAAGGTCCTCTTGTTGTCACCAGGAAGTCGGGGGAGTCTTAGATCTAGGGAAAAATGGCGGAAGAGGGACCAAAGTTTGAATGGGGAGTCGGAAGTACTTTTGTATAGGGTTGATGAACGGGCTCCATGATCGGTGAAGATCGGGTGAATCGATGATCCAAAGCCCAAGGAGAGTTATGGGCATGAATCATTGATTAGTGGGGGAGAAAAGTCAAGAAGAACGCAAGGACAAACGGTGAAAGGAATGACCGTGAAAAAATCGAGAAGAGGGTTGAAACTCAGTTCTGACAAAGTGCAGACCTCAGTCAGAGAGTTGACCGAGGTCAACCAACGGGGAGATCTGGTTGGTCCATGTAGACCAACCAGAAAAAACCCTGGAAAAAATATTTATAAATTTTATTAAAAATATTGAAAGATTTTATTAATTTTAGGTTAAAAATGAAAAATATTTATTATTTTATAAAGTATTTTATCATGCTTTTTATTTAATTTTTAAAGGCTTAGAATTACAAGTTGCTTTTTAGGGCTATATATAGATATATTCATCTATATATTTTAATATTTTATTTTTATTTTGCATTTTTAACTTTATTAATTTGTTTTATTATTTTATATATTTTATAACTTATTTTTAGACACTTAAATCTATTTTTATTTTATTTTTTATATATTATATACACTAAAATAAATAGATGTATTATCTATATAGATATACTTATTGGTATTTTACCTATGTATTTTCTTTAAGTATTTTATTTTAATGTTTTCTCGATGTTTTTATTCCAGTTTTAATATACACATATATTATATATTATATTTACAAAATTATAAAAATATAAAGTTATAAAAATATAAAATTATAAAATTATAAAATTATAAAAATAATGAATAATAAATAAAATAAATATTTTAATCGGCATAGTTATACAATAGGGGTCCAAAACCTAACTTTCACACAGTAACTTCAAAAAATGAAACTACCTTCATTAAATAGCTTATTAAACGTTATATACAATTAAAGTGATTTTGATATATTTTGAGTTTTTATTTGAGATATATGAGTTTGGGAAGTTGGGGTTTTGGAATTTTATTCATACCATAACTTTTTATCTGTACATTATTTTTGTATGAAATAAATTTTGTATTTTTCTATATTTTATTATCTACAAATTTCATGTATAAAGTTTTTTTATTTGAGGTATAAAAAGTGGAACTAAAAATAGGTCCCAAAAATGAATAAAAAGGAATTAAATAAAAGGAAATTTTATTGTATTTTGGCCCTTATCTCCCCCTACTTTATTCCTTGTCGACCTAGTCATCGAGATGCCTAGATCTCGGGGTTTCGGGTCATAAAATATTTTCAATATTTTATTCTTTTTCATTTCTTTTCTTTATTCTATAGTTTTGACATTAAAATAGTATTTTATACACTATTTACACCACAATGCATGAATGCTAAGATGCTTAAATTAAGGTCATCTGCATGCATTTACTAGGATTTTTAAGACTTGATAATATGGTTGAGGTGAACATGTGCAAAAATCAGGAGCAAAGTCCTCCTGGAAAAATGGAGGTGGACCGGCTGGAGGGTATGAGGGATCCGCAAAGTTCGGATAAAATACACTCCAGTTGACCATCTCGAAACAAAAGGAAAATGATCATGAGAGTATGATGGTCAAATCAAGAGGTATAAAGAGACATGTACAAATGCACAGTAGGATCGAGTATGCACACAAGCAATCACAAAAAAAACGCATGCAAAACAAACACAACCCCTCAATTCACCTACTCAACTTGGTGAAGACCGTGAAAGTTCAGTCTTTTTATCTTGTATGTTTTAGAGTTAGGTGAGAATTATAAATTTGTACAATTACTTAGGTTGGCTCATAGAATTTGGGCACTAACTTTAATGTGTACGTGAGCAATCTAAAATAATACAATGAGGGGATTACTCGCCCCAAGACAATGAGTTTCTTTTTTTCTATTTTAGGGTCAAGTAGTTTTAGCAGTCCCAATTCTATTGTTATCATTTTTTTAGATTTTTAATAAGAATGCACGAATCCTATTGGGGAATCAATTCCTTTTAGCTTCTAGGTGCTCAAAATCAGAGGGAGAGAGTCGGAAAAGCAATGCAAGTGGCAAATCAATGATGAATGCTAAAGATAAATGCTCACCTTACCTCCATCTCTCTATATGCAAGTGTTAAACATAATTGAAACCTATCTATATATAATTGCAAGCCGATGAAATTGTCGTAGATGAGAATTTGCTATTATCATGAAGAAAAATATGCTAAGTATCTATGTAAAGCCTTGAACTTGGCATCTCTCGGATCATATATAATAAGATCCGGCTCGTCAAGAGGAAACCAATGGAATTTGTTTCGTGTGAATCAGACTTTGGATCTAATATAAGCTCGCAACAGACTTTGGGCCAGGAATATCCGGAAGAGGGGGTTTCTCTAAACCTCCACTATATCCTGGCGACTCAACAGCAGTAGCTAGTACCTATATTACTGGGCCTTCAGCTCAAACAGAAGCACGTGTGTGTTATTACTATCATCAGGAAGGCCACATCAAGAAATACTGTCCAAAGTTGAGAGGTTCTGGATTTAAACCAACCCCAATTAATATATTAACATCTACCTCGAGCAATGGAGCAACACGCGGAGGAATACATGGTAGAGGTCATGGCTCACAAGGAGCGTTTCTTATACAGCAACCACCACAAAGTGTTGCGGGTTCTAATTTGCATATTCTTAATGGTCAGCTTAATGCAATCACTGAAGAACAAGCCTACAATTCAGGCACAGTCTACGCAGTACAATTACTATTCATGGCTTTTCAGTACATGCCTTGTTTGATTCGGTTGCATCACATTCATTTATTGCTCGACGTATAGTAACCACTTTGGGTAAGGTCCCAGTAGAAATACAGCAGTCCTATCTGATCAAGGGACCAGGAGGATAAGTGTTTATAATCTGAGAAATCCTAGATGATTGTTTAGTACTGATAGCAGGACATCAGTTACATGTTTCCCTATTACTTATTGAAATCTCATCCTGGGGATGGATTGGCTAGAAAGGCATCATGCATGCTTTAATTGTTTCAGAAAACAATAACTTTTCACATTCCTAACTCAATAGAGTTCCAGTTTATTGGAAAGACATCCAGTGATGATGTCAAATACATCTCTACTTTAAAGGCTCAGCAACTATTAGAACAAGGGTGTCAAGGCTATTTAGCTTATGTATCTACTACATCAAGGTCAGACAAAATGATAGAAGATGTGCCTATAGTGTGCGTGTTTCCTGATATAATTCCATAAGAATTACCTGGATTACCACTTGAGCGAGAGATTGAATTTGAAATCTCTCTCACACATGATACTCATCATATCTCTATTCCTCCATATAGGATGGCACCGATGGAGTTACACGAGTTAAAGGTACAGTTACAAGAACTGTTAGACAAAGGTTTAATTCATCCTAGTACTTCACCATGGGGTGCACCTGTTTTATTTGTAAGGAAGAAGGATGGGTCGATGCGGTTGTGCATTGACTATAGACAGCTAAACAAGGGGACAATAAAGAATAAGTATCCTCGGCCAAGAATAGATGATCTCTTTGACCAGTTACAGGGTCCGATTGTGTATTCCAAGATTGATTTAAGATCTGGATACCATCAGTTGAAAATTAAAGATAAAGATATTCTCAAGACAGCTTTTCGAACTAGATACCTGCATTATGAATTTTCAGTTATGCCTTTTGGACTGACAAATACCCCAGCGGTCTTCATGGATCTCATGAATCGAGTATTCAGGGAGAACTAGACCACTTGTAGTAGTCTTCATTGATGATGTGCTTATTTACTCCAATGATAAGTACCAAAATGAACACCATCTCAGGCAGGCACTCGAAACACTAAGGAAGAACAAACTGTATGCTAAATATAGCAAATGTGACTTCTGGTTGATTGAAGTATCCTTCTTAGATCATGTTATTGCAGAGGCAGGTATATCAATTGATCTTGCAAAGGTTAGTGTGGTGATAAGTTGGGAACGCCCGAAGACTGTCACAGAAATACGATCTTTTCTGGGTCTAGCTGGGTATTATAGAAGATTTTTGAAGGACTTTTCATGAATAGCATTGCCAATGACTAGGCTGACTCAGATGGAAGTTCCATTCATATGGTCTGACGCATGCGAAACTAGTTTCCACAAACTGAAAGAATGCATAACATATGCACCTATCCTTACTCTATGCTCTGGGAGTGAAGAGTTTACAGTGTACACTAACGCATCTAAAGAAGGACTTGGGGCAGTTCTTATGCAACATGGTAAGGTAGTTGCGTATGCATCACGACAGCTCATGACACATGAGAGGAACTACCCGACACACGACCTTGAACTAGCTGTCGTATTCTTCGCTTTAAAGATATGAAGACACTACCTCTATGGTATTACTTTTGAAATCTTCACCAACCATAAAAGCTTGAAATATATGTTTGATCATAAGGAGCTCAATATGAGACAGAGACGGTGGCTAGAGTTGTTGAAGGACTATGATTGCATCATATGCTACCACCCTGGTAAGGGGAAAGTCGTAGCAGATGCCCTTAGCAGAATAACTTATTCACCTGGGTTGGTGAGTGTTATCCACTTTTGGGGTTTACTATCAACGTTAAGTGAATGGAAACCTTTTGATAGTAGTGCCGATACTATAACTATTCCTCACTGATACAAACCAAAGATCTGGGATAGAATAAAGAAAGGACAGGAAGATGATCCAGTCCTTAAAGACTTGAGATAACAACTTGAGAAGAATGAGATAGAGGGATTCCAGATACAAGAAGGGTTACTATTTAACCATCACAGAGTTTGCGTACCAAACACACCTGAATTGAGGAAAGATATCTTACGCGAAGCGCATTGCTCAAAATTATCTATTCATCCTGGAATTACGAAGATGTATAAGGATCTTCGTTCAAACTTTTGGTGGCCAGGAATGAAGAAGAATGTTGCTGAGTTCGTGAATTCATGTTTTACCTACCAGCAGATAAAGGCTTCACACCAAAAGCCACCAGGATTATTGCGATCCCTCCCTATACCAGAATGGAAATGGGAAAGCATTTCCATGGACTTCATTAATGTCTTACCTCAAACGACTGGTGGGAAAGATAGTATATGGGTTATAATAGATCGTCTAACCAAGGTAGCACACTTCATTTCAATAAGATTATCTTTCACTCCAGACCAGCTTGCTGAGTTATATATTACACATGTGATCTGTCTCCATAGCATTCCAAAGGAAGTAGTTCTGATCGAGATTCACGATCCACCTCACATTACTGGGAGAACTTCATGAAAGCCTTAGGTACACAACTATGCTTGAGCACGGCATATCATCCACAAACATATGGTCAGTCAGAACGTATGATTCAGACACTAGAGGATATGCTACGAGCGAGTGCCTTAGAATGGAAGGGATAATGGATTAAACATTTGCCTCTTGCAGAATTCACCTAAAACAATAGTTACCATGCAAGTATTGGCATGTCACCATTTGAAGCATTATATGGATGTAGGTGTACTACTCCTATATGTTGGCAACAGATCGGGATAAAGAACCTTTATGATTCAGATAGATTCCAAGAGACACGAGAAGTTGTAGAGCTTGCTCGAAAAAGACTAATGACTGCTCAGAGTCGCTAGAAAAGCTATAGTGATGCCAGGTAAAAAGATCTTGAGTTTGAAATAGGCGACTTTATATTCCTCTAAGTATCACCTATGAAGGGAGTTCAGAGGTTTGGCTTGCATGGAAAGTTGGCACCCAGGTTCGTGGGTCCCTTTGAAATCATTCAACGGATTGGAAAAGTTGCATATAGACTTGCGCTTCCTCCACATCTTTCGGCAATACATGATGTTTTTCATGTATCAAATCTGAGAAAGTACATTAGGGATCCAGAGCATAAGATAAGTTGTGATGATTTACATATTAAGCCAGACTTGACATACCTAGAAATACCTGTGCAAATACTAGATAGGGATATCAAGAAGTTGAGGAATAAAGAGGTACCTCTAGTTAAAGTGTTGTGGCGCAACCAAGAGTTTGAAGAAGCTACATGGGAACCTGAGGTAGAATTGAGAGAAAAATACCACTATTTGTTCGAGTAATAACACTTTGTGTTAGATATCCTCTTTATAAATAAATGGCATTCACTCTCTTTAAGGTTGTTATGGTTTCAATCCTCTTTAAGGTTGTTATACCATCATTATAAGTCTCAAGGATGAGACTTCCTTTAAGTTTGTTATAATCATAAATCCTTGAACTTGGCATCTCTCAGATCCTATATCATAAGATCCAGCTCGTCAAGAGGAAACCAAAGGAATTTATTTCGTGCGAATCAGACTTTATTTCGATTTGTTATGATTTTCGGAAGAAAGAGGAGGCTTAAGATTACATTAAACCTTAATGACTGCATTAAGATTGATTAATCGTGATTAAAGAAATTAATGACGGATTGAAAACCACTAATGACCATTAACTAATACTAATCAATAGTTAACAAGAGATCAGCCTAAGCTGTGAAAGTTAAATCATGATTAGTGAAAGTTAATCATGATTAACGTTAATTAAATGTCATTAGCGAATCTAGAATCCTCTGGAATGTTCTAACTTAATCTAAGTTTCAGATAAGCTTTGGCCAAAAACATGAGTCAAAACCATAGGCCGCTAACTGTGGTTAAGGTCTAAATCATGGTTTTCTAACTATGGTTAGCGGTTTTCTAGAGCCTAGAAATAGCCCCCCCACCCATTCATTCTCTACGATTTCCACTACTACCACCACCACCCCAAGGGTTGGGGTCGAGAGGTCGAGAGGAGGAGTGGGAGGCGAGGAAGGAGCGCTAGCAAAGCGCTGCCGGGAGAACGAGGAGGTGGAGAAAGTACGATCCTCTCTTAGTTTGCTTCGTGAGCTAGGTTTTCGATTTATGTTCAGTTTTCTTGTTGTTTTCCTTTCGGTGATTTTATATGGGGAAACTCTGTCGAAATTTTTATAGAATTATGTCCCGATATAAGGGGAAACTCTGTCAAAATTTTCCTAGAAATATCACCCCGTATAAGGGGAAGCTCTGCCGAAATTTCAAGAGAAAATATGTTCTTCGCATTCTTCGTGTTCTTCGTGTGTTCTTCGCGTTCTTGCCACGTTCTTAATGTTTTTTATACGAAAATGGAATTCGATCGTTTCATGAGCTATAAATCATCCTGTAGAAAAAGAATCATGATAAAGCACTGTATACGAGAGAGAGGCTCGATTAGGTAACAGAATCCTTCCTTTTTGCTGCTGGGTTTTCATATAAGATCGTTGAGATTTCTGTATTTATGCTCCTTACTATGATAAACCTTAATTTGGCTATTTTTGAGAAAGTATGAAAAGTTGCTTTGTGATTTCAACTAAAATAAGGTCTAAGCATCGAATGGATGCAGTGGTTTGGAAAGTTAAGGTTTAAGAGTTAAAAAGAGCATAAATTGAATATATAATTATATGAATTAATATATGTGTATGTCTATACTCAATATTTATGGTACACTAATCTAAGGCTTAACGGAGGAATTACATCATGGGAATTGATTTGTTTTGAGTTGGATCCTGAAAAGAATTGTGTGTTACGTTAAGAAGTGACTAGGAGTAGAACTACATGTCGGACATGCAACCTGTAGGTTTGTCGGAAGGAACCCGTATTGGCGTTTCCCTACGTAGGTGGTACACGGTTACCCTGTTATGACAAATGCGCACGAAATGAATGATTTGCAGCGCGTGGTACCAGGAGACAATATATTCAAGTTGAATGACGGAGGATGTGGTCGTGTCATGTGAAGGCACGAGTGGTTCAATAGCGGCTGCGTCACGACAACATGTATTTAAAGCCGTTAGGTTATGTGATTAATGGTTAGACTGAGGTTTTAAGCAACCGGATCCTCGAGGATAATAAAAGAAAAGGAAAATTGTCGTGGTAGTATTGGAGGATTGGTTGAGGCGTGCGACAGCATAAGCTCACAATATCAATGCAATCTCCAATCCTGAAGTGTCCACAACTTCGCAGTCCAAGAATGGTGTGGTTCCCCTGGACTAATCCCTGATTTGGAATGAAGGAATATGACTTACACTAATGAGAATAAATGAAACTTTTTGTGCTAACAACTTTTTAAAAAATTACACAATTGTTACTTTTCTCTTTTTCGTTACTTAGCACTCGCTATTTGTTATCTCATAATTTATGGAAAACCCAACAGGTGTTGGTGAGCCATCTCAAGGACTTTAATAACCCAGTCAGCTAACATAGTCATCCAACCAGCTACAGTAGCTTTTCTCTGTAAGGTAGCTAGTAATCTTTTGTGTATTTTCCTTTCAAGCTGATTTACATGTATATGGTTATAGTGGGACAATGTATCATGTGAACTTTATTTTGTGAATGGAAAAGTGTTGAAATACTTTCTTCCGAGTATTTTTATTTGCATTTTGTTTCTGGATGTTAGTTGTGATTGTTGAATAAATTATTGTTGAGTAACCAGATCCGAATATGGAAGGATCTGACGGCCCGAAATTGGGGTCGTGACAATCTAGAAGTTCTACCAAGGTCCAGTCTTCGATGTCGATCGGTGTCATCCATAATGGATCCTGCAAGCATGTATACGAGCTCTATCGACACGTGGTATTAAATCTAAATAAATAGCAATTAAAATGTGACTAAGTCCAAACGAAACTATAGGTACAAGCAATGGTAATTATGGGTTTGGCCTTAATCTATCGACAAGCAGATCCTACAAACAAGTAGGGCCCAAGCACAAAAATAAGAAGAAAAAATCAGAAAACAAAATAAAAAAAGATGGAAAACATGACAAAACCGACGAGGCCCCCAAGGGAACAATTCCTCGGGCATTAGACCTCGTGAAGTATGAAGAGTCCCGGAGAGTGTCCTGAATATTATAATTAATAGGTCTCTCTCTCACTTTAAATTACGCAAATAAAATAAAAAAGATAAGGTAAGATGTCTTCAAAAATCCTCCAAATCTCCTTTGATGTTTTTTTTCTGACCGCTAGGTCAAAAAGCCGATGCGGCTTCACATGGGTACGCATGCGCTTTGAATAGAGTGCCTCCCTCGATCTACGTTCCTCACAACAAAGTCAACAAAGAGGGTGGTTAGACAGCTCAATAATAATATCAAATAAAATAGAAAATAAATGAAGCAAAAATATAGACAAATAAATAACAATCAAGCAAAAATCAATCTATGCGCAGTTGCTCCCCGACAACGACGTCATTTGTAGAACGGGTTTTTGCCAAGGTCCTGTCAATCCATAAGGCGGATCAACAGTCGTTGAAGCGACCTCTGACAAAACCTTGATTCAAACAACAATTAACCCACAAATATATAAAGCAATGCAAATAAATGTGTGGAGCTAAATTTTATTATAACTCTACAATAGATGTGTATAGTGTGCAATTACGTAGAATGTTGAAAAAATGAGCAAACTATATATATTGTGCAATTAAGTGCAAAATAATGTGATTGTGGTCCTTATTTATATGTTTTTAGGTGTGTTTTTATTTTTTAATTTTTAATTTTGTTTTATATTTTTATGTTTTATTTTTAAATTATTTTTCTTTTAATATATAAAATAGAATATAATAGACTATTTATATAATAATAGATAAAAGAGATATAAATATAACTAAAAATAACCAAAAAAATGTAGAAATATATATTTTTGGGTTTTGAATGATTTTTTATTTTTTGTGATTTTCAATGAATTTTGCTAATTTTTATATATTTTTAAGGTAAAAATACACTAAATCATGGATTAAATTCGTAGGTCGAATTAAAATAGAGATGAAAAATACCAAACAATATCAAAATTTCTCCAAATAAATTTTAATATAAATATAATAATATAGAAAAATTATAAAATAGAAAGATGTATTTTAGATTTTTTTTGGAATTTTATAAATTTTTATAAGTGTTTTTAGGTCTTTTTAATTTTTAGGTATTTCTTTTTTATTTTTAGTGATTTTTGATCTAAAAGTTAAATATATCTAAATAAATAAAATATATTTTTTAGGAATTTTTCAAAATATTTGTAATATTGTTTATGTATTTTATACTTTAGACAGGGAATATTTAATCTATTTTTTATTTTTTATAAATATTAAAATATCCTAAAATGTTAAATTATATATATGGCATGAATATACAAACATTCAAGAATCTTAGGCTATTTTTTGGAATTTTTCTGAGTATATTTGCTATTTTTAATAAATAGAGCAAATCAACAAAAAGGTATTGACCGGTAGGGGCATATGTGTAAATAAATTAAAATCTAAGGGCCTTGCTGGAATATTTCCAAAATTTTATAACATAAATAAAAAGTTCCTGGACCCAATCGATATACAAGATGTTATGAGGACCCTCCTGCAAAATGCCCACACCTCATGCACACGGGCATGTGAGGTGACGTGGCGGAAGACCTAATAGCAATTATAAAGAGCTTGAGGACCTATTTGTAAATTTTACAAAATTTAAATAATAGCAGATGAAAGTTTGAGTTCCAAATTTTAAATATAAAAAGTGTTGGGGTTAAAGGTGCAAAATACCCACATTTGGGCACGATCGGCTGATCCTCGGTCACCTGCCATGTGTCGCTCCCTCGATGCATGATAACATTTCAGAGTCCGGGCGGTGGAGATTAGATCCCTGGCGTAAGATCAAAGGCTGAAGCTCCGGTCCATTGGACGACTGTTGTACGTCAAGAAGAACTGTGCTCGATCCAACGGCACAAAGACAGCCTGCAAGAACGCCCGAAGAACTCATGTCCAACAAGTTTGAGTCCACCAAGGCACGAGCTTCTGGGCACCTGGAAGTCCTCCAACTTGTGCTTTATGACCATGTTGCAGCTGCGCACCTCCCAGGTGCTTTAATGTCGCCGGAGGACCTTGGAATGCTCTCCGGAGCTTGAGTTTAACTTGGCATACCTGGGGAGGTATCTTTGACTAAAAACACCTCCAGATGAGGCCTTAACTCCTAGACCTACACTATTAGCTCGAGAACAAAAGATACTAAAGGTCCAGAGGTTTTTGGGGTGAAACGGAGCGGGGGTTGTCAGGGTAGAGGTCATCGACGAGGTGGATGAGTGGGTGACCAATGGGCTTGATCCAGAAGGAATCGAAGCGAATTGGATGCATCGGAGCGTAGAGCAACTCCAGGGGAAGGATATGGATGTGACTGGCGGGGCGGAGCACAATTGTATCACACTGAAGGGGGTTTGCCGGAGCTAGACTCCGACGAACTATGAAGGCGTTAAGATAGCTAAAACACGTGATCAAAATATAAACAAAATATATGAATAAAACCTAGGGCAAAATCTAAGCTAGGAAATGCAAGAAAAGATGCCTCGAATGGTCGGAAGACCATGAAGCATGACCTTGATGGCGGGCTCGCCGGAGATGAGGGAGGAAGCCACCAAAGACCTCGTCGGACCTCGATCGAAGTAGCTAGAGACTCCCCTGTCGCTGGAGTCGATCCGGAGCACCAGAGGGAGGCCAAAACATGGTCAAAGGAGGTTCAAATCGAAGAAGGAAGGACGGAGGGGCTTATGTACAGCGAGGTCGAGATGCTTCAAAGATCGAGGTGGTACAAGTACGACATTGATCTAAGGCCCAAGGAAAGATGGGCGTGTGTAATAGCAAGGATCGAGGATCAAAAGAGCAGAAGGAATCGAACCCAAAAAACGCTTGGATCCTCGGGGAAAAAGTCGAGAAAACAGGTCAAAAATTAGGTCCATCAGAACCTAGGGCCTCAGTCAGAGAGTTGACTGAGGTCAACGGGCGGGTAAACCTGGTTGGTCCACGTGGACCAATTAGAAAAAACCCGACCATAAATTATTTGTAAATTCCAAAATAAATAATAAATGATTTTTTAGGGTATAAAATAATTTTTTTTATTATTTTCTAAATTATTTTATTGTGATTTTTATTTATTTTTTTAGGTATATTAGTATGAGTTAGTTTTTGGGTGGATAGGATGTTTTTAGATGACCACTTCACACCCTAGAGGTCCAAAAGGGGACTTAAACCGAGACCAAGATGAGCGGGGCAGCAAAAAGATAACCATAGCAGTGACGGCCTGCAAGGAGGCCCGCGAGAGGCACCTGCAACCCCAGATGGGTGCAGGTCACGAAGGGCGGCGACATCCCTAAAGAAGCAGCAGCGACAGCCCACATGGGGAGGCGGCCTGCGAGGTCACACGTGAGGAGAGGGGCGCACAAGGTGAGCGTGCGAGGGGCGACCCTGCGAGGAGGGAGGCGGCGGCCCGTGCGGAGGGGCATGCGAGGGGTCTTGGTAGGGAGGGGTTAGGATTAGGTCACAGGCTCCGGTCTAGGACCATCGCTCTGATACCATGTTGAGGATGTGAAAAATGAAAAGTTGTATATCACATACCCCTAGAACCCTCTTATATAGGAGAAAGGCTCTAGGGAGAAATTACATAAAGAAGACGGAAAAACATAAGAAATATAAGTAATGACAAAGATATATAAGAATTCTCTCAACACTCCCCCTCAAGCTGGAGCATATATGTCTATATGCTCAGCTTGGAACAACAACGCTGGAAAGGATCCCTTGCGAGAGATTTGGTAAACATGTTTGCAATCTGTTCTCCTAAAGCAATATGGGAGGTGGAATTAAACCCCTTTTGGATCAAGTCACGGGTATAATGACAATCAACTTCAATGTGCTTCGTTCTCTCATGGAAGGCTGGATTATTAGCTATAAATAGAGCTGCTTGGTTATCACATTTGAGATGCATTGGAAGAGGCACCTCAACAGTAAGGTCAGTTAGAACAAATACTTGACCCACATCATTTCTGTGCTCCCTTGGGCCATAGCCCTATATTCTGATTCAATGCTAGATCGAGCAACAAATGCTTGTTTCTTACTCTTCCATGAGCACCAAGGAGCTACCAACGAACACGGTGCAGCATGAGGTGGACTTCCTGTCCTTGGGACACCCATCATAATCTGCGTCAACACATCCAATAACCGAGAGTAACATGTCTCTTCTGAAAAGTAGACCTGCACCTGGACAGGATTTTAGATATCTCAAAAACATACAAACTGCATCCATATGAATTTGTCTAGGTTACTCCATGAATTGGCTAACTCTGCTCACAGCAAATGATATGTCACACATGGTAATAGTAACATAAAGCAACTTTCCTACCACTTCCCTATACCGTCTCTTATCTATCTCCTCAGATTCATCATCATAAAATCCAAGAACGGACGTTAGATACCTCTCTCTGATTGATTAAACAACCGTTATGCCCATGTTAGCCGCACATTGATTTAAATAAGTTATGATTTAGTTTTGATGGTCAAAGTAATGGAGGGGCACATGTGATAGAATGGTAAGAAGTCGAGGGTAAAACTGATACTAAAAAAAGAAACAAAATTGATATTGCAATATCTCGCAAGGGTATAACTACCCCCCAAAATGTCTACAATCTAAACGGTTGCAATATCATAGTCATTTCAGCTATCAACTTAGTTTTGTTAAAATTTTAGATAATTGGTTAGATTAATAAACTACTTCTCTCATGTCATGTTACCTTCCCATGCACTTTAGAAGGACCGAGAGACGAAGAAATATCTCGAGATCTAATAGAAAAATAGAGTATTACAGTGCAACATAACTGCCCGTCACTTCCGGAAACGCCTTCCGCAATCTTAGAAGGTATGGGTGTGATTTTGCTGCAAAGTTTTCACCCCAATCTCTACGATGGAACTTCTCCAGAAAGCTCAAGAAGTTCTTCCTGCTGCTCTTTCTGAAGTTAGATGCTGAACTCGAGGAGGTTCTGTGTCAGTCCACTTGTTACGACATATTGAACCCTATCCTCCACATCACCACGAATATCATTATCATTTGAAAGGGATTGTCTGTTCTCAGCAGGTGCAGTAAATGCTGAAGATCATCCGTTGAGGATCGGACGATCCTTCTAAAGGATCGGAGATAGTCGGTTTTATATGAGGGTTGTCTGATCCTCATCGGATGGCCTTTTACATTACTGCACCTGTTGTGCTACAACAAAGAATTCACGCTTGATTATCATTACCAATATGGCATCATATGATACTTTTGCGTGGGCATAACCAGCTGGGTCGGGACTGGCCTCGATTTTGTTCGTTCGACCGTTACGGAATAACGAAAATAATAGTCATAAAATAATAAAAGTCGGTTCGACCAGTAGATTGGATCTCGTCCAATAGACGGGTCGTACGCAAAATGGAACGGATAGTAAAAAAATTAAAAAAGAAAACAACAAAATTGCGAAGCCCTAAACTGCATACTAAGGGCCTGTTTGGTTGCAAGGGCACATCGGGGTACCCTGGCATACCCATAGCTCCAACCATGTATTCCTGGATTGGGATTGCTTGTATTGACCCTACAATTTGTACAATATTTTTTAACCATGTTCAAATAAACTTATTAACATAAAAAATATATTATAATCATTAAAAAAGTTAATACATAATCAATGTCACATCACATCAAAATTATCATTTCAACCCTCACAATCCTCCAAATGACTACTATTCACAGGAGGATACTTCAACCCAGTAACCAAACAGGTCCTAAGATATTCATAGAAGTTATTGTATACATACATACACTGTACACGCCATATTTTCTCGATTAAAAAAAATAAAAATACCCGTGTGAATCGGTAAATTAAGACAGGGCCGGTTTTTTTCCGAGTTGATTCAAATGACTTTCTTCACTTATTAACAGTTGAACTTCACTTCACTGATACCATCATTCAAACAGACAAATGATTATCTACTGAAAAAAACTTGCAAGCAGCATGGTGAAACTACAGTAAATGAAAATTTTTCAGCAAGAAACGACGATAAATTGGAAAACTAGGGCTTCCATTCCGAAGTCGGGCGACCTCAGAATCGCACCGGTTTCTTCTACGGGCAGCGAGGAGGATCGAGAGACCGAGAGAGAGATCTCGTGAGAGAGAGAGAGAGAGTGGTTGGGTTCCTTCAAGAAACAGCTTCGCCATTCTTAGAAGTGATGGGCGTGATTGTCTCTCTCATGTGATTGTTAGAGACACTTCTACCGTTTCGGTGGAACCTTTCCAGATCCATCTCCGCAGATGAGACAAGATGTCTCTCAAATATACTATTCCCGGTGACCTTTAATCACCTTCTCGATCTATTTTATTTTATTACATACTGTGAGAGTTATCTTCTACATCTTCTAGTTTCTGGTGCAATTTTTTTTATCCAAGAAACCCTAGTTATATATCCTGATGAATGGCAGATTCTGTAAAAGTTCGGTCATGTAGAAACATCGCTCCAAAAGAATGTGTGTAAAATGTCAGTAAAAAAGTCAAAACTTAACAGAAATGCATCGTCGTCTAAGATCATCCAGAAATTCAACCTTTCGTATTTGGCAGAAAAGAAATGAGACTTAGGAATCTGATCATCCAAAAAAAGATTGATTTTATCTGCCTTCAAGAAATCAAAACTAGGAATATTCCATGCTTCAAGGACACCTCATTCTGGGGAAATTACTCTTGGCACTAAAACAAAAATTCCAAAATGTGGGGCATTATTACTGGATGGAATAGGACGAAATTAGCAATGATGGGAATTAAAGATCATGACTACTTCACAATACTTGATTTTAAAAAATTGGATGATCAAAAAGGTGGAAGTCTGATCGATGTTTATGGACCTCCTAGTGATGAAGGGAAGAAAGATTTCCTTGATTCATTGGAAATCTTACAACTTCAAATCATTCTTATCGTGAATGTGGGTGACTTCAATCTTGTTAGATTACATCGAGATAGAATCTCAGATAGGCCTCTTAAACATCATAATAAGCGGTGTGATGTCTGGATAAACTTGTCAGGATTGATACACTTGAAAGACAAGGGCATGACCTTTACTTGGTCCGGTTTCAAAGACTGCTCATCTTGGTCCATATTAGATAGAATCTCAATAAACAAAAGGGATTTTTACCCGGCAGATCCTATAATCTTTGTCAATTACCTCTACAACCTTTGAAACAACGTAATTCCTCCCTCAACCCCGTAAACTTTCTCCGTCTTACTCCACAAACCCTGCCGTTAAATTGACACATTTTGGCCTAACTTGCTTGGGGCTAAAAGTGAGTTAATCAAACCACATCAGATCTAACGGTGTCTTTTCTTCCACTCTCTCCTTCTTTCTTCTCTCCCCTTCTTCTTCCTCTTTCCAACGACGCATATTGAGGAGGAACGAACAATGAGGAGGGGGCGGAATAACAGCTCAAGCAGCAGCTGGGCGCGGGGGCTTCGAGTGGCGGGCAGGAGGCGGCGGCAACAGGAGGGGCAGCTGGGCGCAGGACCTTGAACGACGGGCGGGGGGGACTTTGAGGCGAGCTGGGAAGGCGGCGACAGGGTAGGGGGGCAGCTGGGCGCGGGGGGCTTCGAGTGGCGGGTAGGGGGCGGGCGGCGGAGGAGGGGCAGCTGGGCGCAGGGGACTTTGAGCGTCGGGCAGGGGAGGCTGCCGGGGGTGTTGGGGGGGGGGGGGGGGGAGGCTGGCTTCGGGCGAGGGGGCAGCTGAGTGCGTGTGCGGGAAGGCGGCCGAGTGGGTGGGTGGTGGGGTTTCAGGGGAGGGGGGCTTTGAGGCGAGCTGGGAAGGCGGCCGGGGGGGCTTTGAGGCGAGCTGTGAAGGCGAGGGGGGTTTGAGGCAAGCTGGGAAGGCATTCTGGTGGGCGAATCCAACGGACTAAGGTAAAGGTGTCACTACGGTCGTTGTGACCTCAGTCACTCGGGACTCCAAGCTCAACAAGAAAAATAAATCGGACCACCAAATAAAGATAGAAACATGAGAAAACCGAATAGCAGTCCTAGCTATGGGATTGACCTGGTATAGCTCCCAGGGTTGAACTCGAGGAGCACGAGATGGCCTTGCGGCCTACGAAGTAGTCTAAAATAAAGAAAAAATAAAAACAAGGAATTTTGGTGGATTTTTAATAATTTTATATTTTTTGGAATTTTTAAAATTTTTATAAGTTTTTCAAGGTTTTTTTTATTTTTATGATTTTTATGAATCCAAAAATGACTAAAAGTGGCCAGAAAATCAAAGACACCAAAACACACAAAATCTAAATTTTTTAGAATTTTTGAAATGGTTTTTTATATTTTTTGTGAATTTTAAATCTGAACAGGCAGAAAAAAGGATGTTTTGAATTTTTAAAAATAATAAAAGGGCTCAAAAATTTTTCCCAAAAATTAGTGAAAATTCTACACTGTGGTAGGAGCTACGTTTCAAATTTTCACTTAATTTGGATGAGTTGATATTTTATTTAAAACAAACAAGAGCCCACAGTACACAGGGAGCCGTTTGTAATAAAAATATCTTCTGGGGGCCTAAAAGTAACAAAAACCGAATCTCAAGGGGTCCTCATGCAAAAACACCAGAATCCCACACGCGTGGCACGTGTTCTGGGCACGGAGGGACCAATGTGCAAATAACTTAACTCCCCAGACTTATTAGCAACAGGTGCTAAAAGTCTAGGGGCTAAGTTGTAAAATTCCCACGATATCCAACACATGCGGAATTAAATCATTCACAGGGGCATAAGTGCAATTATACAAAAAGATATTTCATTCATTAACAACCAGAAACTACAACCCACAGAATGCAAATTCTCCAAAAACTCACGTGACGAAGCATGTGTCTCACATTAACAGGGATGAAATTACAATAAAAATAAACAACCAGGGTCTCTATGCAATTTTACCAAACGAAAATAAAACTCTATAAAATATTTACAGGACTGAATAATAAAGACTAAAAGAGAGAGGGCCTAAGGGTAAATTACCCTTTATTAATCGAGGGGCTGGATGCGCGCCACGTGGTGTATCCAATGGCTACAGGGGGCGGCGCACCAACGAAGGGCCTCGGCGATGATCGGACGGTGGAGGGCTCGCCACGTAGGATATCTGACGGTCGAGAGTCAATGGCTACCCCTCGCTGGATGGAGGGCGGAGAAGAGGCCACGTGTCGATCTGACGGTGGCTGCTACTGGCCTCTTCTTCGCCTGAATCGAATGGTCCATATAAGATCTGGCAAGGCGAGGGAGAATGGCGGCTCTGGAGGGTCCTTCAAGAACAGGTGGTCGGCGAACTTCGCCGGCCCAGAACTCGCGCGGTGGACCTCCCCTGTTGCTGCTAAGATGTGGAAGAGCTCCGCCGTGATGTCCCGCAGCTGTTGCTGGTCTCTGATGAGGCCGGGAACGTCAGAGGCGCTCCGGCAACGGCGGTGGCCTGAAGCTCCTGTGCTCAACGTGAAGACCTCCAGATGAGGCCCTTCTGACCTGAAAAGTGGCACAACAAGCTCCTAGGTCGAGGGCAAAGTGCCTCGACCTGGTTAGAGGCGAGGTGGGTGAGCGGCGAGGCGAGATGGTCGATCTCTGACAAAGCGATGGCGGTGAAGATCGAAGTCCCCGCTCCGGGGCGAGTCGGGGGGTGTGAGTGGGTGCCGAAGGTGTGGAGGAGTCTCGTGGGTGTGAGGGTCGAGTTCGATGGTCGAAAGGGGGGCTGATATGGTTGGAATCGATGGTCGAAGGCGAACGGGGGATTTGGGCGTAAATGGAAATTCGAGAAAAATAGAAAGAACTAGGCTTACCAGGTGGCTGAGGTCGACTGGGAATGAGCTCCTGGAGCTCCTGGTCCTTGCCTCGAGGGTCGTCGATGCCCGAGGCTCGAGCGCTACTCCTGGGCGGCGCACGGCGGCGCTAGGCTGCCGGATCAGTGGCCGGGTCACTTCCTCCACACTGCGACACCACCCGCAGCTAGCTGTCACTCAGGCGAAGGTAGTGGAGGTCCTGGGATGGGAAGGCAGAGCCAAAGATAGAGTGAAATACGCGGCGGAGCTGGGATTAAATATGGCTAGGGGTCCGGCTAGAAGAGGTTCGGGTGAGCTTATCGGAGCTCGGACCCCGAGAACCCACCCCGAGCGTGGATCACGGATGCATTAGAAAGGATTAGGACCCGGGGTTAAGGGGATTGGTGATCGGATCGAGTGGCGAAAAATCAGAGAATTTGGGTCGGGGCACAGGATCCGCAGGTTGGTGGTCCAAGGGGGGGAGTTGACCGGGGGGTCAACATCCCCCGTGGACCAATCAAGTGCGGCCACGTCAGAAATAATTGGAAATTCAATATAAAATAGTAAATGGCCGATTTTGGAAAAAGTTAAAACATGAAAAATGTTTATTTATTTATAAACTATTTTTTGTGATTTTTATTTATTTTTTTTGAAATAAAAAATAGGTATTTACAATATAGTATATTATATATAGGTATATACACTATATTTTTTAATTTTTGATTTTTAATTATTTATTTTTGTACATTTTATTCCAATTTTGTATTTTATTTATTTATAGAATAAAATTTGGAATAAAAGTATATTTTTATTTTTATTTTTATTAATTATTTACAAGGGTTAAATAAATAGTTTTATTTATATAAATATATGGTATATATACAATGTTGGGATTGGTTTTATTTTTATTTCTTTTATTTTATTTTTTTTGTAATTTTCATTTTATTTATTTACATTATGAAATGTAGAATATGTACAATTTTTATGAGATTGTAATTTATTTATTTATAGGGATAAAGAAATAGATAAAGTGTTTTATGTACATGATGTACATACAATGATGAAGGAGTTTTTAATTCTATCTTTGTTTCTCCATTTTTATTTTTATTTTGTATTTACAAATATATATACATAAATATAAACCCATTTTTATTTTTATTTAGAGGAAAATATTCTTATTTATTTATAGGAAAATATGTACACACATGAGCTTCCTTATCTCTCTCTACTTGGATTTTTATGCGGTCAGGCCCATGCTAAGCCCTCCCTTGGGAATAGGTCGCTCAATATTTATTCTAAATATCTCCCTCTTTTTCTTTTATTTCTTTATTATTTTATTTATGCACAAAAACATGCTAATTATTTATTTTTACACAATGCATGCCATTTGACAATTATTGACATTTACAGAAATATACATGTGTTTTGCAAAGGTTTTATAGCTAAAATAAAAGAATAAAGAGTGATGAATGGGTATTCATCACCCCCTATACTTAACTTTGCTAGTCCCTTAGCAAACACTTATTTGAAAAAGAAGTGAAAAAGAGAAAGAAAAATAAAAAAGGAGAAAATGCATGGATTAATGATGAATATTAAACTTGCCTTCATTAAATTGAATTATGGAGCTCGATCAGATCTTTGGATTATTAATGTGTCGGAACCTTATTTGGACTTAGGTTTAAAACTCAACAGCCTCTAAGATCCACTAATCTATAGTCAAGACTCCTCAATAATCCAGATCAGAACAAGTCTACATACACAAACCCTTAAGACTATGAGTCTTTCCTTGTACTGTGTAAGTGAGGTAAGCTCTCCACCTCATAAGTAGTAACTTGACACCCCTCCCCAACAAGGTAACTCTATGACCCTAGTCTGGACACTCTTTCCTCGAGGAGCGGGGTATTCCCTTCTAAGTTCAAGTTCAACCGGCTCAAGAAGAGGGGGAAGAAGAGAATGGACCATGGCCAGTGTAGCCATGTATCCTTGGGAGCTCAACCAGTGTAGCTAAGTCTCCCTGCTGCAAGCTACATAAGATGGAATCCA